>JAVKLA010000007.1:2837641-2881362 GCA_034782735.1 Sagittarius serpentarius
CCAGTATCGCCTCCCCTCTGGTGGGGGTGTCTATCACCTGGCTGAGGAAGTTATCATCCATGCACTCCAGGAGTCTCACGGATTGCCTACAGCTTGCCGTCCTGCTTTTCCAACAGATGTCAGGGTGGTTGAAATTAAGTATCAAAATGTATTTTAATGAGGAACAAGTTAATTGAAACATAAAAGGTGCTGAACTCTCAGCAAAGGTACAGAGAAATTATTAAGACAACATAGTGAACAACACTTCTCCTGAACTTCCTAAATAGAGATCGTTCAAGAGGAATTCAAAAGGAAGCTTTAGTGACCATAGCTACAGCCTTTAGAAAAATCTCATATTTTTAAATTCTCTCTGCTTTCTCTCAGTCACTCTGTGGTAGTAAAATTATTAGTATTTAAGATTTGAGGGGTCTGGCTGAGAAGTTTATCCTACCTAAAAGAACATTCCTTTTGACTGAAAGCTAACAGCCTGTGATGGTTTCCAACTCCCCACTTCTGAGCTAGGGTAATACTGGGTGTGCCACTCCAATGGGCAAGAGCCATCTCCCCACATTGTCGTGTTATTTACTGTTTCATTCCTTCTTTGAATTGGAGTCCATCCCTCCCAGCGATGGGTACACCTGGCTTTGTTAACGCTGAAATGACTGGTTTTCCTCACCTTTTTCTTTTTTTCTGAAACAGTCTATAGGTTGGGTCTCTGCAATCTCTTGGCAGAGCACAGGGATGCAGAGGGGGAGATGTCGTCCCAGTGTTTTCTGACTGTGACCATAGAGAATAAAGCTTCTGTCTGACCTGTCCTAAATGGTACTTGTGTGGTTATGCACTTGGAGCCCCCAGGCTCTCCAACAACTCTGTACTACATTTCTTTTGAACACAGCAGAATTGTATCTTACTCAGAGGCTCAAACAAATAAAACCGATGACCTTATTTCATTTCCTTTTCACCAAAGGAGCAATAATTTCAGTGCTGCATTGTAGCTGGTAGAACAGTATGTCCTAGAAATTAAACAGTGAGAAATAGCATTCCCAACAACATACTGCATAATGCAAGACTGAGATTTACTATATTATTCACGAGTCTTAACATACTGTACTCATCTATTCACATAGTACTGAATCCTTCTTTTTAGAAAAGGCTCCTACATGCACCATGCTAACAAAGATGACATTTACAAGTTTCCACCATGAGCCTTTTTTCTCCTCAACTAATTTTGTCATGGTAGGAGTATGTCAATTATTTATGGCACGCATTTGGGTGGATTGTGGGGTTTTAATCACTGGCTTGAGGAATTTTTGCTGTTGGACTTCTCGGCCAAGTCTGTGTTCATTTAAGAGTGGTTCAGAATTAGTTACACTGAGGAGCCCAATTGGAGGCACTTTAGAAATACCTGTTTTAGGGCACTTCTAAATTAATCTCAAATTAGACACTCTGAAATTAGAATCCTAATTATGGGTCACTCAACAATTGCCTTGGACAGCGTCCTAATTTTTAATGCTAAAATGACATCACTTATTTTATTGCTGCTGAGAACAAAAAGTAATTAGTTGGTGCTCTTTAATACACATCAAGACAACCAGCAATTTAAGTTTCCTTTACCCGGAAATAGTCAAAATTGTAGTGTTATCTGCAAATAAAGCTTCCATCAATTACTTTCTCCACTGCCAAGGATAGGCTCCCATTGCACAGAGCAGAGGCTAATAGGAGAGAATTGCATCATTAAAGAGCTAAAATGGGTATGTTATTCTATTTTCTCAAGCAAACACTGCTTCTCTTTCATAGCCTTAGAGACAGAGTGAGAACAACACATTTGAAGGCAACCTTCCCTCCAGTTGCTTTAGAGGAGGGAGTAAAATAACGAGGACAAGCCTACATAAGCAAACTAAAAATAAAACACCAAACCAAAACAAACCCCCCCCACACACCTAGAAGGGAAACACTGTTTTTTTGAGAGTCTAGTTACCCCCCTACCAAGTTTTCTATGGAATACTTGACCAGATCTTCAGACGGTCTAATATAAGCATCAGTGAAAGTCAACCAACAACCACAGACCATCGCATGGTACTCTGGCACTTCAAGAACAAAAATTTAGACATCTAGGGTGGGGCTTTGAGAACCACACCACTCAGGCCCTAAAGCTGCTCTCACAGAAGAGATCAGTAAGTCTTCCACTAACTGCACTGGTAAGAGATGTAGGCCAACATTTTGCACAGCTGAAAATCCTGGGCCGGGAGGGAAACAGAATCAAGAGCAATAAAACACAAGAGCAAATCTTGTCTGACAAGATTGCTTCTTTTGCACTGTACTGCAAAATTAGTGGATTAAGGGGGCACAGTGGAATTAATATAGTTAGATTTTAATGAAGCAGCTGGTGTTGTACTTCAAAATCTTAATTAAAAAATTAATTTGAATTGATTTGAATAAAAACAAGGCCTTTTGGAATAAAACTGAAAGGCTAAAAAGAAAGAATACCAATAAATGATAGTTTGAAGGAAGGTGCCTCATTGGTTACTAAGGGGAATTTTTTTTTTTTTAAAACATCTTCCTTAAAGATCTGTGACAGAAAAGACAGTGTACTAGTCACAAATTTAGAAGTGGTAATGAAATGGAAGGAATTCTGAATGCTGGCAGCAGAACAGGAACACAAGTCTAGAAACTGAATCTCAAGCACAAAAACTTCAGAATTTATCCCAGAAGCCCTCTCTGTATTTATTCAAAAGCCTGAAGTTTCACTTTAAAAAAAAATACTGTTTCTACCAGGAAATCTTGAAAACATGAGCCAAGTGTAACTGTTACATACAAGTGCGCTCAAAACCACAGAAAGACCCAAATGACAGCTCAGAGATGTCACCTCTCCCCTTCACTTCTGGCTGTTAAGTCTGAAACCTAATGACAACAGTTTAAAGGTCAGCACAATTAACTATCTCAGTAAGTCTCCTACAAAAGAAGCATCCAGCTAATGCCCATACATACCGACAGTGGCAGATTCCTTTTCCTATCAAAATATCCAACATCAGCTGTAATGATGCTCTCCATAGAGAGACACTGCTTAGTCTTAAAATATTTTTTTAAATAAGCAGATGTCCAAATTACTGCACCAGACCATTCCTGAGACAGTAGCAATTGCATACAATTTGTCTTGGACTAAGTGGTACTTTTGCTTATGGAATTTTTATTTTTTTTTAAATAAAGTATAAAATAACTTAAGGCTTATCATGCAAAAATAGCCAATACAAATTTCTATCTCAATGGTGCTTAGGAAAGAGAAATTTGAAGTCAGTGTCTTTACAACACCTATTTTATAAATTATCCAGGAGAAGCTGCAGTAACTCTAATCCATCACAAAATATTCCAGAACACTTGTACAAACACATTTCTTATAACCATTTCAACTGCATTCACCATTTCTTTTATTTACATTCTATTATCATACATATGAAAAGCCACTGCAAATATGCATGCACTAATGTATTTGCCAGAGTATTTGCACAGTCCCTTCAGAAAGGCTTTGTGAGCTTGGAAGACTTTCTATCCAAGAGCAGGAACATTACGCACAATCAGTGACCAAACGCAGAGTACAAATAACAAATTGCAAATAACAGACAAAGCAATCAACAGGCTGGAACAGCCAAATAATTTTGAATAATGGGCAAATTCACAGAAATTGAAATCTGTTCACACATCATTTGTGGACACAACAGCTGAAATGTCTTTTCTGCATAACAAAGTTTCGAAATAAGCATGAGAAAACTTATCATAGGAAAAACATGGCTACTAGGATCAAGATAGATAATCCTTTTTTTTTTTCCAGTCTATGACAACAAAAACAGCTCCACTGAACAAGTACATTACATAAAAAAGTATGATTTCCCCTTCTCTCCCATTTTATTACAATGTGAATATTTTTCAGGAAGTGCAAATAAAAACAGAAACCTAGTTAACATCAAAAAATATCAGGATGAAGAGCAACTGAAAGAGCTCAGATTTGATATTTTTTTGATCATCAACTTGACCTTTACCTGCTAAACAGCACAGAGATGATAAGGAATGATAGATCAGCTGTATTCACAGGTGAAAACTAAAGAACATCAAATAAAATCACCAGTGCCATGATGAAAAACTTACCGTAGGACATTCTGGCTGCAGAGGGTTACATGCATTTAAATAACCACTGGACAAGTTGAGAGGTATCATAGAGAAACTTAGCACCTTTCATACAGCCTGCTGGCACCTCTGAGTGAGGAATTCCCTCAGTTGCAAATCCTTGCTGGTAAAGGGAGAATATTGTGGGGTAAGACCACGCCACGCATGACCTGCATCTTTGAGATGAGATTCCCATGCCACACCAATGTTTATAGCTCTTCTTAGGTTCTTATATCTGATGCGTTTATGAGCAAAGGGACTAAAAGACCTAATGCTAATTTCCAAGGTGGGGGAGGATGGATAGTTGTAGCAACTACTCATGCTTCTAGGAAATCAGTGTGACTCCTGAAAGATGGAGAAGTTTTTTCTCAGTCAGTAGGCATCAGGAAGGGGAAAAAAAGCAGCAAGGGACAGTTCCCTTATACAAAGCAACATGTTCTAAATAGCTTACATGTGCAGAAGAGAAAGTACAAGAACTCAGAATGTGTCAAAGCCCATTTCTGTCCTCTGTGGATATGAAAAGAGGTACGATGATTAACAGCCTTATGACTTTTACAGTTATCTCCACCGTATGATTGATTCCAGTATGTTGGTGGGAAGTTCTCAAGAAGGTAGGGACTGCTTCAGGTGTTATTTTTCCTGTTAACATATCTCCTTGAGGATGAATATCCCTGTAAATATTCATACTATTCATTCACTTGAGAGTGAATAATCCTGTAGATAAATGTCCTTAAGCACTTTTCTAATTTTTTTACTGTAAGATCAATGTCTACTTAAGCTAATGGCAACTGAAATCACACGTAGCACCACCATCAAGTAAGAAAAATACCCTTGCTGGGGGTAGAGAAGTTACAGGATATTCATCCCTTTGTTTTGTTTTCGTTTTAAAATTCTCCCCTTTTCCCCTACGAGGAGAAAAATTATTTCTGTCCTTAATACTGAATGCTCACTGCTATCATTCCCAGGAATTACTTGGGTGTTTAAAATCAGGAGGCAAATCATTTGGTCTTCTACAGAAAGAGGCTGTTGTTGCCTGCCGAGTATGAAACATGTCTCATGTTATAAAACATCATTCTAGACAGAGGGATTTCTCAGCCTATCGCACCCCCAGTTGAGTATACCTTCACTCTGACCTGGTTCATCCCAGGGCTGGGAAAAAAAAAAAACAAGAGCAGAGCTACACAGAATAGTTTCCAGACAGACAAACTACAGCTGATATTCTTATACATTCATTTTTAGATATTTTGGACCCGAGAAACAAAGAAGGCTATGGCAACACATGTTAACTGAAGTTCCAGCCATTTGAGTCTGGTTTGACCCAAAAAGAACTTAAGATACACTTCCTTTTAATTCAGCAGACAACGTAGAAGGCCAAACCCCATTTTTTTCCTTCCAAAATCCACAAAGATATTAAAACCACAAGAAACTCCAAACATTTTGGTGATGGTTATAATTTCAAGAAGCACATGGAACAATTTAAATCTACATTACAAATCTGGCCCACTGCTGAACACTCTGAAAAAGCAATACCAAAAGGTGCAGCTCTGAGTCTGAACAACTCACTCAATGTCATGTCTGAATTTCATGCTGGTCCGTGACACTCCCCCTCGCCTTTGCATTAGAAGCTTTTAAATAGAAATGTTATTCAAAGAGATTGCTACCAAGCTTTGTTTTCCTGTTACTGTAAGAAACTTAATCTTTAAAAAGCTGAAGACAAACAGTCATCACCCAAATAAAATTTTAATTAGTTTAAATTTAAGAGGACAAGCGATTCATCAGGGTTGAGCTGTGCCTTACTAGACAGATGGCATCAAAATTTCTTTCAGTGTTCAGGAACTGTTGACAGCACAGTTTCTAAAATGCTTTAGGAGTGCTGGCAAATTTTAAGCAGTGTAAATAGTTGCTGGTAAAGCCCCAGGGGATGTTCCAATAAGCCATCTAAACACTACCTGTAGGTGCCTAAATCAACACTGAGGTAGTGAACCTATGCTTACATACATGTCTGTTTGGCAGACAATTGGACAGTTCAGGTTCCCACCTGACGTCAACATTACTAATTGAACTAATTAATGTAGCTTATATTCTTCTGCCTCCCAGACAGCAAGAGAAATCCAAGCTTCCTGCATCGCATTTCCAACAGACTAGAAGCATCTGTTCTGAAGATGAAAAGTGACATTTGGCTCTTAAGTTCTTTGAAATAATCCGCATGCTCTTTAGAGTGTAAGGACTAATGATTTTTGTCAGTTTAAATGTTTGAGGATCCTATCCTAGTGAGCTACATTTCTGTTGCTTTTTTTCCCTTGGATAAAATACAAAAAACTCCCAAAGCAAAAAAGCAGTACACCTACAAAGCCTGGAGAACTGTATTCCTCCATCCATCCAAACTAAACTCTTCAGGATACAGTGCGACTTCAGACAATAGCACAGGACTCTTCACCTAGAGATTACTAAAACCCAGGTCGTGTTCTACTTACAAGCTTTTACTTCAGTTCATACTGGGTTTGAGGGAAGCACTGTGGGTGCTTAGAAGACTATCCCTTATGATTGGGGAACACGGTTTTGGTGGGTCTGGTCCAGGATTAGAAGTACAGAAAGAAAAGTGTCAACACATTAGCTTCAGGCCAACACTGGCCTGTGTGCACCCCCGCCCCTCAATGAGACCCATTAAGGCACACGGCATCCTCCTCCCCAGCCATGCGAGAGGTACTGATTCATTCTCCACAAGAACTGGTCTCAAAGCTAATGCAGTCGATGCTGAGAGACTGACTAGGACTCATGATGCTTACTGTCTTCTAAAACGGAGTAGGACCATGCACATCCAGTTGTTTCTACAGCATCTACATCTATCATGTCTGGACTGAGCAAAACAAGTCACGTAAGATCTCAGTATTGCCAGTTCGCGCTATCTGAATAAGTACTTTTTAACTGTATCTTTAAATACTAACCGGGCACTGAATGCTTAATTCAGTTTCACAGCTCTTTTCTCAAACATAAATAGACAATTATATGTGGCACTTGAACAAAACCTGTCTAAATAATGTGATACAGAAGAAAGATATTGTCAAGAAAAACATGCATAGAATGGTATTGCTATCATATCTCATGCTACTGCATATGTGTTCTGGTAGGAAACACTTCAAATACAGCCCAAGTACTAATGTAACACTTAAATCACAAGGATGAAAAAATTAACATGCGCTAGAGAGTATGGGAAAAATAAGCAAGGCAAAATTCTTCCTCTGAATTAAGTGTAATTACTTTGGTGCAAAATTTCACATATATCACTGATATTTTAATAGCTGCAGGTCTATTCTTCTGAAATGTCTCCCTGCTGTAAACATGTCTCCATCCTTGATCGCTACCAGTAATAAGACTGAAGAATTTTCAAAGAATCCAAACTCCACAGAAGCCAAAAACTTCCCTCTGTTCAATTTCTGCCTAAACCCCTTTCCTTCCAGTGACGGACATGAAGGACAAAGACTAGAATATAGGTGTGCAACTATTCTGTCCTCATAAAATAACAGCTCAAGAAACTGAAGTTCACCAGTCTTGTCATCACTCTGTCTCGTATGAGATCAAAAAACCCTATCACCTTGTCTGCTTCTCTGGCAGTCTGAAGAAGACTCTAATAGCTTATTGTATTCCAGACAATATGACAGGGAAGACCCAGAACGCTTGGGTTGGGACAGGAGGAAGGAGGGGAAAGCAGGAAAAAAAGAAAAGACAGGATAGTCCTAACTTATTATTAGTTACTACAGAGTTAAAAAGTCTGTGTACAGAGTAGGAAATATGCTGGTCCTTTGTAAGGGAAAAGAAGTTTAAAGGCAGTATATGCCATCACTGCCCATGGCACATGCAACAGACTAAATGTGTATTGATATGATAGTACTTCAGGAAAGCAAACACATGACAGTCTGGATGATCTGTCCAACAACGTAACTCACATCTGTGGCTTTTTTTTTTTTTAAATAGTGAAGCACTTCTGTGCAATGCTTGACCATACATTATTTTGTATATTCACAGCTGAAGAACCAGTTTCCCTCTGACAAGAACATGCTGCTCCCTGGCTTTTGTATTTCTTAATCTTTTTATTAATATCACAATTATATTGGTACTGATGAGCAAGAAGTGGAACAGAGTATTCAGTAAGAAATCTGGCCATGCACCAAATTATCTCAGGTGTTCAGTCTCCACACAGTCTCGAAAAACAAAACTGTTTACATGGCATAATTAAGTACTCAAAGGCGAGAACAATCTTCAACAGAAAGCAGAACAGAAAGCAAACACCAAGAAAATGCAACACAAATTTTTCTGCAAAGTAGGTTTGACTGACAACGTGATCCCTTCCTGTCTTGCCCCATCCTTCCTTGCTCTACTCACCCTCAAAGAGTGTCACTCCACGCTGAGGCGGCTGAGAAAAGAGAGATAAAAACTTACTGTCAAAGGAAGTGAGAAAACTCAATTGCCACCTTTGCCCAGCTGCCACTAACCCTCTTGTGCCTAGTTTCTAGTTCCTTTAAATTTTAGTTTCTTCACTTTCTTTAAATTCTAGTTTCTTTAAAATCTTGCCAAACTATAAGACATACCAGGTTGATCAAAGAAACAATGGTACAATATAGAATTGACAGTTGACTGGCTCAAAACAGCCCTTTTTCATGCAGCAGAAGCCACATATCAAATGGGATCAAGGGATGAATTTAACAGACCTCAACACTGTTCTTGCACAGCAAGAATATGATGTTATTTGCTGCTCTGTATTTTGTGCTGTGTATTGGATGTTATCCACCTATTGCTTGATTTCTCTGAAACAGAACACCTGCCCAGATGACTAATGCTAACTCCCACAGTAGAAAAGACAACACAAAATGCTATGCAAGAACAATACAAAGAACAAAATATTTTCATGTCACATTTTAAAGCCAGAAAAATTACACATCCCATTTATTTCCACCCTCTAGAAACTTCTTTCTAATCATTATTCAATAATGTCTGGTGGCAAAACTCTTTTGTTTGTCAAGGACAATTGCTATAATTTCTTTCTTATATACAACTTTACCATATGATGGTTGAGATTCTTAACAAAAATTTGAACACTGCAGCATGCATTGCTCCAACAGTAAAAGCTAAGCAGAAATGAGTCACAACTGTTCGGAACACGGAGTGGACAAGGACTGACTTTGGTGAACGAAACTATGCATTCCTTGTAGCCAGCATACTTAGAGAGATGACTGGGAAAGCACACTATTAATCAGAGCAACTACAAAACAATGTACTATCATTGCTAAATACTCTAGTTCCACTTCATCAGTCACATACATATCTCTGCATGTAGTTTAGATTATGTTAGGTTATCAATATGCCCATTCACTTCTGCTTGTTTTTCCTGCAATCACCTGTCGAATGCTGAAACTCTTCCTTACTTCTTGAGCAGCCCGAGTGACCACAGTTCAGTTTACCTGCTCACCAAAGCACTACTGAGCAGCTGAAGAATAGAAGAGTCTTACCCTTGATGCAATTCTAGTTTTAACATTAATGTATTAATGCAATTAAAGCCTGTGTAGCACTCCTGGACAAAGATGATCATGAGAAGCATGCACTCAAGTGAACAATTCTTTCTCACACACACCCCGCTGGCAAATGTGTGTCCCAAGTCTTCCCAATGCTAGACCACAGAGCATCCAAGTGTTGGATTCCAGTCTCCTGCCCTTTGATTTTGGGACTGAAGCAGGCTGTGCTTCTCAAGAGCCACAGTTCGATTCATCAACCAGAAGAGGAACTTCTCCTAAGCTTGCGTAGCGTCCGAACTTTTGTTAGTTACTCACTCCGAAACAAGTGAGGAAACTTCATGCAGTGCCTCATTGTCAGAAAGATAGCTCCTCTGATGAAAAGATAAACAGGAATTCTGCACTACTTTGCCCCTACCTCTCAAATCAGTCTAAAATGGTGGCACATGCAGAATAGCATTTTGTCAAAGTGCGGTGTATTCTTCTAACAAAGAGAGCCAGTGATCAACAGATAGTTGGGCCTTTTGAAAGACAAGCCACAATGTCTGGGGATGAGCCAGCCAAATTCCTTCCTCCCCTCCAGAAGAGATTTAAAAAAACCAAAACAATCCAATGCATCTCGGATACCACAATCTGAAATTACATGACAGTCTTACAATAAGGGATATAACAGACAAGATACTGTAACACAGTAGAACTGTTCATTAGTATACTACATACAGTAGCTTGAAACACAGCCATGATTTTAACAGCTACGTTGAAGTGATTTTTGCAAGCAGTGGACAGTTCACGTCAAAACAAAAATTACAAATTATTACAAGTTTTCTTCCTTCTAAAGAATCTTTAGTAAATGCTATGACAGGTGTGTTTTTCTCCCCAAATGCCAGATATGTTCAGCTAAATGTAAAGAAAAGCCCAAAATTCAACCTGAGATTTTACTTCTCTTGGACCATCACTATGTTTTAATAAAGATGTTTCTAGTCGAACTACATCTTCAGTTTCTCCTACATAGCCACTCTGGATAAAAACCATATACCTTTTTACTCCTGGGCAGGCAAGGTAGCCTTTGGTAGATTTAAATAACTGAAACTGAGCATTAGGGTAATAAAAAACCCCTAGTTTGACGACTTGTGCGTTGATGATTTGTAAGAAAAGTAGGAAAGCATCAATCCAGTTTTGTTGTCCTACCAGTCTACCTGGGAGGTCAGGGGCAGGCAGTGGTTGCACCTGTGGTATACACACAACAAACACCCCTGAAAACAGTAAAAATGGATAAGAGGAGAGACAACATTTAGAATGAAATTCTTTACACTTTGTTGAAATTGTTGACATTTTCTCTGAATGTCAGCATCGTGCCCAATGATGGACAGTCACTCCCCTTGCCATCCTGGTGAAGGGCAAATTAGTGTCTACCAATACAAAGTGGCCATCTTTACTTCCTCAGGATGGCTACAAAGATCATGATAATGGAGCAGGGAATATAATGGCACAATATGATGTTGCATTAGACTGACAAAATAGCTGGTCAAACACTATGCACCCCATGCAAACCAAAAGGATAGTTCTCTTCCACAAGACACAAGAGTGTCTGCAAAAGAGACTGACCTAAAGCCCAGTATGAACAGATTTTAACTCACTGGAAATTTTAGAAGGTATTCAGATTTTTTTAAAATTAGATAATAAACATGTACAAAGCACATCACCGTAGATTTTTCTTAAACTCATTAATCTTTGAAAATTACTTTTCTCCTTCCTTCATGCATATAAACCCATTCAAATACCAGATCCTCAGAATCTGACTCAGTCAAACCCAAGATAACACTTTCTTCCTCCTTGGAGTAAGGGGTACTAATTAGGTGAGCTAGTGACACGTCAGCAACACAATCTAGCAACACTTGAGCTGACATGATGGTTTGCACACATATCCTTCAGACATTGAAGGGTGGGACAGGAAAGCAGTAGAAAAGGACATGACAGGACGGACACCGTATAAGTCCTTTCAGATAAATTGAAATCTTAGCTGAATCAGTGTCCCTGAAAAACAATCACTCAAAAGCCCTGCTTTGCTAAAAAAAGTCAGAACATGCAAAAACTCCAGTTTTAAGTGTTAGGATGTGATATTCAAAAGCAGTCTACACCGATCAAGTTCTGCTCCAAATAAGTCTCCTGGCAACTATCAATGGAATCAGCATTAGGACTGATGCAGAGTGGTTACAAAAAAGAATCTGAAATGTAATCTCTTCCTTCCATAGGATTAATGTTCATGACTGACGTTTGCCAAAAAGGCAAAACATCAGGCTGAAATATTCAAGTTCCAGGGCAGCTAGACTTCAGAACCACTATTTTGCTGGCAAAAAACGAGTAGCTGGGTGTAAGAGAAAGATAGAATCCATTGCACTTTCCATATCACAGGCTGAAGCCTTTTTTCTTCCCCATTCCCAGCAGCCCAGGAACAGAAGCAGAGACTTCTGGAAGGGGAGTTCTGTGCCAGCATCCCATACCCCAAGGAAAGAGGATTAAGAGGTTGCCTCATTGTGCTTGAATGTTAGGGGAATAAAAGAGCTGCCTTCTCCGATGCATGGCCACTCTTCCCACCCTCCCAACCCCCCCAATTCCCTGACCATCAGATCTCCTCTACCCAGTTCTTCCATCCTTCCTGAACCCACCATCTGCTTTGTCACCACAAAATAGACTTTTGCTAACTAGAGGATGCAGAGAAAAAAACCTCAGAGCACTTCAGAGGAGATATTAATACTAGTTGAAAGAGAAACCTGTTGTTGCATGTCCTAGAACAGCAACACATGCTTCTAGATTTAAAACTACTCACCTTCTGCCTCTTCTTCCCCCAAAGGATAGTTTGGTAGTAAACCTTGCCTTACTACAGACTAAAATGGATAAGGGGTGGCAGAGGTACTAAGCAGCATATGACCATGAAAGCCAAGCCCTACCTAGAGAGTTACTCTAAACACTGTTGAGCAGACTTGCTCACGTTCACCTAAATGATGTGGTTACTTTCAAAACAAAGCAAGAGATTTCTTTCTCTCTCTCTCTCTAAAAAAAAAAAAAAATTGGTTGAAGAAATTAATCAGTGTTTAAAAACCTAAAGACTTGAAACATTATCATTCCACAGACAACTGTGGCCAGGTTCTAATCCTCTGTGCATCTTCATCCTGAAATCAAGAGACCCTTTGACAGAGCATCCACAGCTACGATCAGTCTTTGGTTAAATTTGCATAAGATTTCTAAACCAGGAACAGATCCTGACATGGGATGAACATTTACAAACTTTACCCTTATGACAGGTGTTGTGTGTAATTTTCTTTCTGATTTCTCCCTGTAAACAATAAAGAGCATTGTGGAACTGATCAAGGTGTTTAATATAGTGGTAGCACAAATTTCAGAGCTGCAGGGAGCGGCAGTGACAGAGTTAAAGAGAAAACTTTACCTGGCAACTAACTTTGTAATCCATCTGAAATAAGAGTTACATACTTAGCTTTGTAACAATTAGCACAAAGAATATACTACCAGGCTAACAAGATTTACCCACAGAAACAAGGTGTGTCAGCAGCCTTCAACAGCATTTTGTCAATGGACGCCGCCAGGTTGGGTTTAGCACCATCTGTCCTGGTCAAAACGGTTACCTTTTGCTCAGGCCAATTTTAAATCCAAGATGCACAGACAACACATGAAGTAACTGAATGTCCTTAACAGACTGTAGAACATGCTAACTTGGAGATGACACCTTGACCAGCTACGCTCATCCATTTTATTTCAAGTACAACCGATAGTTCTCCATGTTCTTTTCTCATAGCCTGCATACCAAGGTGAATTGCCAAGCCTGATTCTCCTTCAGGAGGCCAGCAAAGGCTTCTGTTTAGTTGCTGCCCTTCCCATTACGTACCACACAAAATCTAGAGGCATAAAACTGAGCTGAGGAACAAAGAAGTCAGGAAAAGATGAACAAACAAATCCACTACCCTCATCTTAACTGTCTTCAAGGCGTTTATACCCCTCCAGATAAATTCCAAAGCAAGGCCTAAGCTTTGCTTTTTAAACCAGTTTCATTACTTCTCTCAGCCTCCCCTGTTTCTCAGTTTGGACAACAGCAGGCATTTACAACAGTCCAGCCAGCCGCGTTATAAAGCGTACATCTACGATGAAGCTCAGGAAAAAGTCTGCAGAGAGAACTAAGACTTAAAAACCCCATCTCATAGAGGCATAGATGGTGTGTAGGAGGTGGAAAGAAGCACTGCTAAATCTGTTACCTTCCCTGTGAACGATGAGCACACCACCCCTTCCAAAAACAGATTATGAAGGAAACATTATGCTCATGACCATGAAAAATCAAGTTCACTACTTTGGTTTTGACAGCAGGTCAGCTTTACGTGAACACATGCCCTCCTTCAAAGCTACTATAATAGATATTACTTATTTTTAAAGGAGTAAATACACAAGATTTATTGGAAATAATGATGTTTGAAAAAAAAAAAATTCATCCTCATGTTAAGAAGCTGTTTTATAAATTCCAAGCAAACAAAAGGAAACGACTGACATAAACAAAGCTCCTAGTTGAAGTTTCAGTCTTTCACCTGTTGGCCTGACAACACTGTGCTACACTCTATCACAACAGCCATCACTACTCCCTCCTGCCCTCGCCCTTTAAATTTCTGCTATGCAAATATATGCTTATAGTGGGGCAGTACATAGCCTGTCTCTGTGCTGTGGACAAGGAAGAGCGTTTAACTGCTAAATGCATCGATCCAGCACCATCAAACACAGCAAATGCACTTCAGACAAATTTCTAAGACCATGGTAGGGATGGCGGGGGCAGGGGAGGAAATCTTTCTTCCATCTGACAACCTGTGCGAAACACGTTCATATTTACATCATCTTTCCAGTGACTTTTCTCTTGACCTGTTAGAATAATTTTCTCCAGAGAGGGAAATTAATTCAGCCTCCAGCTCCATTTGATCTCTGATCTTTCTCTACAAAGTAATTTACATACAGTATGTCTATCTGAACTCTGTCAGTTATATCTTGAGGGACTTATAAGATGAAATACCGCATGCACAAAATTAAAAGCGACCCAACCATTAAAACTGATGCTACTAGGAATCTGAGAAGAAGCATTTGTTCAGATCAACTACACAAAGCATTAGCTAAGTCAGACAGGGGTTAAACAAGCATCTTAGAGTGCAATTCTTACATGGCCAAGATATGCTGGATGTTAAGTTGTGAACTGAAGTGTTTGGTGCCACAATGTAATATTATTTTTAATTGTCATAAGTATATTCATTAGGCAAAGCGTGTTTCATGCACACATTATCATCTATAAGCTGCATTAGGGATATAAATTCTACCAAACTGGCCAGTGACCGTATACATGCTTAGAATTAAACCACACCTTTCAACACCTTTAAAGTGTAAATTCTCTACCCTAGCTCAGTTGCCCTTGTAATTTCCCTCCCCAAGCATATTTTGCATTTCTAGCTGTAAAAATAATTTTCTTTAGACGTGACAGTTCGTTTCAACCACTGGCATCTTTTCTTCAGCTTGAATGGACACTCTCTGTTAGAAATACTGTCTCTATGGATAACGACACATTTCTCATGAGTAACACTCACCCTGACACCCTAATTGAATTTTTCACACCACTCCAGGGCAATGCATGTCTGTTTAGACCAGAGTGCACCCTTCGGGTCTTAAAATCGCCACAAGGAATTAGTAAGAGAAAAAAATCCACATATCTTCTTTACATATAATAGCACATGAAGAAAGGATTACATTTCACAAAAAAAACGTATAGCAAAGGTCAAACGAAAAAAGCCTAGAGCCTTTGCTTCGTCCCACAACCTCAGAGAAGAAATGTGTGTGGCTGACATAATACTGGCAGGGTATCAGCTGCTCTAGGTGATGCTCCTTCCACACAGGATGGGGTGGGAAGTGGGACAGAGGAATTAAGCAGCTTCAAAGGCACAAATCCTGGTTTATGTGCTTCTGAAGGAAGTGCAGTTACAGACTTCTTTTTCTGTTTGCAGCTAACCTACTAAGCAGGGCAAAAGAAATTCTTCATTGGCTGCATCTCCTCATCTTGAGCTTTGTTTTGACTTTTCTGACCCAAGCCTGGCAAACCTCCTGGGCAACACAGCATGAGCAAACAGCTCTGAAAGCTAACACCAAAAGCTTGGAGGGCAATCAATATATCCAATACATCTCAGAATCAGGTTCTCTGCCTGCTTCACTCTTGCAAAAAGCATGTTTTTTTAGAAGACAACTTTAGCAGCTTACACCTCCAGTTTCCTCACAGGGACTATTTTGCATTCGACAAGCCACTGGCAAAAGAAGGTTTGCAATTAAATTTTCAATGTATTTCCGAGACATTCGATGTAGCTTTCTCCAGTAACAAATTCCAGTTTCCAGATATATCACAGAAGCTTTTGAAACACTTACTTT
The DNA here is from genome assembly GCA_034782735.1 of Sagittarius serpentarius. NCBI lineage: Eukaryota > Metazoa > Chordata > Aves > Accipitriformes > Sagittariidae > Sagittarius > Sagittarius serpentarius. The sequence goes on from JAVKLA010000007.1 coordinate 2,853,736, forward strand.
GAGACAAGTACTTAAAATTGAAAAATTATTGGTAATAATCCTCACACTAGCCACTTAACTTTCTCTAAGGGATAGATTTAACACAGCTGAAACCAGGTGAGAGCCAGACAGTTTAATGACAGTTTACTGTAGGAAAGATGGGTCATCTCTTCTCTTTCATTACTTGCTGCCAGCTTTGAAGAAGTCCCAGACATCCACAGGCTATGTACAAGCTTTTATTTATTAACCCATAGATTCTTTAGGAAGTTCTATCAGTGGTCAAAATAGTCACCAAAATGACGTGCATCATATGCCATTGGTATTTACTGATTATCACTAGTCCTCATATAAACTTCCTTTCTACTAACAGTAATAACAGCACTGCCAGCAATTAAGTAATCCTAATAAAAGCATTCTGCCTTCTTCTTTCTTCCTCCCTCTCCTCTTCACCTACCGGTGGGGTTTATTTGTTTTATGTTTTTTTAGGAGATGACATTGGACTGATATCCTGAAACTACAGATTAATCTATTTCTCCACAGAGAGGTATTTTCTCCACACTTCAGTCTTGAATCATTTTGAAGTTTAGACAGCCCTCATCACCACATCAATCCAGGACCTCGATTTGCCACTCATACCTATTAAGCATCCCACTGCAGCGCTTTGCTGAATAGACACTGGCAGACATAAACACACATTGCAGGGCTTTGCCAAAATGTCACTTCAGAACCATAAACTTTCATTGCTAGCTAAAAAAACCCTGCCAGCTGCAATGTTTGGCTTTTACAGTATCAGCAAATGGCATCAGCTATCATCACAAACCCTCTGAAGATAATGACTTCCAGATAGGCACTGAACGAATCACATTTAAGCTCCTTACCTTCCAAGGCTTACACACCTCCTCTTGGCCAGCAGAGGAAAGGAACACTGAAACATGGCAGAAGATACTAGGAGACCACTATTGTAAACCCAGTAATGTTTGCAAGCTTATAAAACCTGTACCTTAAGTTGCACGAAAATGCCCCTATTAAGTTTGCCCAACTATCATGGGTTACATAAAACTACTTCCCATCTGAAGCAGGTGAATCTTTCGCACAAGCACGGCAAGACCAGGAATAGTTGGCATGAATATGAATCATCCCCAAATGAACTTAAACACATTCCTCTCAGCAAGCAGTGCCTTCCTGAATATTTAACATGCGACTGGCAACTATTTAGAGCAGGAAAAAAACAACAACATTTCTGTGAGTACTGCATGAAATCCCACAGATGGATGCATAGGGAAGAAGACGAGGGCACTGTGGAATAGAAATGGTCCCATGTTAGCCTGGGAGACTTCCATAATGCAATGGCCATACACACACAGGGGAGACAAACACAGCAGGCTGGAACGTGTTACAGGGGCATATCAGGTTAGTTAGAAAGGAAACTGGAGATGGAGGATAAGAGGTGGAATGGAGACCAGAGTAAAGAACAGAAGAGGGAGGGGAAAAAAGAGCGTAGCCTGCAGACAAGCAAACCCTTATAATAAACACAAAAGTCAGTCTCCTGGTAAAAGGATGTAGAGTGTTTTTTGCTTCTCCCACACAAGTTAAAGGAAAAGAAATGAAAAGTTGTGTTCTGTTATTTGTAGATATGACAAATATTATCTCATTATCATGATATATGACCAATTCCTAGTGGAGAATATGTTCACTCTTCTATCAGCTAGCAACCGATTCCCATTCTTTGAGACCAAGGGAGATAGGCACATTCAGTTTAAGGATGGGGGTACTTTATTTCTCCAGGGTCAAAACTAAATCTGTGGTTGAGCAATTGCTAGAAAACAGAAAGCAATATGATGCCACCCCAAAGCTCCTCAACTTAATTCCTACACAGGCAATTAGGAATACATTATGGTCAGAAGCAGTGAAGGCAGCAGGTAGACCCAGAACATCAGTCTACACTAAAATGTTATCTCACAGCATGAAAGCCATTAGGAAAGCAGGAAAACTCAGAAGACCTTTACATGAAACTCATGTTTGTTCCTGAATTAATGAAGAGCGATAACATCCCGGATATTTAGATAATACCACACAAGTTTTCTTCCCTTGTGACTCAACTCAAGTTCTGCTTGAGTCACAGATGGCAATGCATGGAAGTGATTTGACACAGAGAATGTGGTCTCCCTTTAAATACTGCTATTTTGCCCTCTGAGAAAAAAATACTGACAACATGCCCCACAGCAGGAAAGGCATTTTCTCTGCTAACCAGGGAGGCCAAGCACATTCAAATTCAAATTCAAATTCAAAACCCTCCCAGCATTTCAACACTCTCTTCAACAAACACAGAAACTCTAGCACTCCTACCTGGAGTCATCCATCTTTCACCATTTGTTTTTTCCTGAGTACTGCTATTTTCTGTGCATATTCATTTCTATCTTGCCCAGCCTAATTTTAAATATTTCAAAGAGTCGTGTTGAGAGTGAAATAAAATTAAGCTACCCTTGTCCAGAAGTGCTACCAGAACATGCACGTACCTGCTGAGAAGGAAGTGACAGGTAAGATCTTATCATAAAGCAAAAGAAAGGTAGAAGAAAGACGTGGGATTTCTTTGCTGCCTTTGTGACTTCTGTAGCCTTCCTATTTATCCACCTGTTTTCTGTGGGCATCATTAGCATATTTTACCAAATAAAATTGCTTGTAAACATTAGAGTCTGCTTCAAGCACCCTGTGCTGTTCTTTACAGTGCCATTACACAGTATCAGCATATACCAAGCTACATATGTGGGGCTTGCCTATGTGGAAACACCAAGGGAAAACAGAACTGTATTAATGAAACTGCATTAAGTGGCCTCAACTGTAATTGTTGAATTTGTTTTGGAAACAAATTACAAATCATTGAATGAAAGCCACTTTCATTCCAATGCAGAGCATTCATACAGGATCGTAATGCAATTTCACAAGTCTACTGACATTCCTGCCTCTGTACAACCTAGATGATTCCTGAGCTTTCCCATCCAAAAAACACGTACACTGTAACGAGGGGGAGATTTGACTGTGTACATAAAGCAGACTAAAAACCTTAATATTGCCTACCTATGGGTGCCTTATGATTTATAATAAATCAGAGTCTCCTGTTTCAAGAATGCGGATTAGCTTTACAAATTGATTTGTTACAGACATTTTAATACAATACACCATCATTAACTCTGAGACCAGTAAGGCAGGCCCTACCAAAATAAATCAGTCCAGCTATGCTACAAAGAGGTATGTCTGTTCACCGACAGTCCCACTTCCTTCACCAATTCAAAAAAACAGCCGACAAATGCTTTCTCTTCAGAAGAGTCTTCTGTGATTCAGCTCCTGAGTAATGTGGATCCCTTAACAGGGAACCTCTCTCCTCATTCTTCCACTCTCAGTCCATCTACAAACATTAAAAAAGGAAACATTGCTGATTGCTGCTAAATATCCTTCCTGTTTTGCAGCAGTCACTCATCCATTATGCATAGATCAAGAAATAAAATGGTAAGGGAAAAAGTAAAACCTGTCTCAAACTACATGCTCTTCACACGTTATGATTTAAATAGAAACCTGAAAGCAAGTATTGTCTGACTGATGTTCAGTTGTGACTACCTAAGCAGGCCTTCTCCCGTACATCATCTAAAACACTTTGGCTTCCTTAAGGAAGATGTACTGTCTGCTAGTTACCCTACCAGAAACCACAGTATGCAAGCTTTCCAAACCACTGCTGTAATTGCTCCTACACATGAAGCATGAGTGTCACATCAGAACTGCAGCTGGGCTCACCCTGAACAACCGAAGATCCCACCCCTCTGCATCGCACTGCAAGGCAGAACCGGCACAGCTTGACTCAGCTGTAGAGGGTTAGACCTCCGGCTGGTTAGCAGGCTTGCTAGGGATCTAGGTTACATATATTTAATCATAAACTTATCCATTCTCTACTGCGACCTTATATTAGAGCCATAAATGGCAAGAAGTAAGTAACCAAGGAGGGCAATTAGATGTTGCTGCACCCCTGCAGCCTGCTTGCTCTACAGTGTCTACAGAAAAGTTATCAGCTTCAGAAGTTAACTGGGTAGAGGCTATTTCTTCATTTGCCACACTAAAATCTTATTGAAGTTTCTTTGCTTAATTCAAGGCTTGACTTTTTCCTCGTAATAAGCTCTAGGGGAAATGAATAAACCTGCTTATTCCAACAAAAGAACAATGGTTTAAGTCTCACGTAACTTGCACTTACTGTCCTGCTTCTCATTTGGGTCTATGAGCCTTTTGGGACATCAGCTGGCTAATAACATAAAATGTAATGGAAAGGTGGAAAAACTCCCTAACACCCTTTTCGAAGAAGTAAATTGGGTATCTCTGCTCAGTAGCTTTTCCTTTGTGTTTCTGAGCTAAGCTTTTCAAGATTAATCAACCCACCTACGAACTGGAAAGAAGATGGGCAACAGTGATCGTTTAACAAGCCAAGCACTCTGTAGAGTATACTGAGTGTGCAGATGGTCAGAAAACTAGGAGATATTCATATTCTATCAAAATGCATGGTTCTACCTAAACCAAAATTTTGCCATGATTAGACTTATTTCTGGAACTTTATTTACAAAAAAAGGGCATTTAAAAGACAGTTTTTAAAAAGTTGCAAGAATTTTCCGTGTAGCATGTCAATATTATGGCACAGTAGGAAATAAAATATGCAAAATATATCTCAAAAAGATAAAAAGAGACAAAACGAGAAAATGCCTGTTTGAGCTTTTTCAAGTACTAAGCAAGGCATTTATATTGTATGCAGGTAGCAAGGGGGCTACTAAAACAGTGATGGAGACTTTAATGTTAGGCATTTAAACTTCGGGGACTGCTACCCAAGATAACTTCAGTAAAAGCCAAATGTCAGTCCTAAGTTTCTAGTTATTTCCACATAAGATTTCTACAGAAGGATTTCTAAACTGATCTCTGCATTTTTAAAATGCAAAATGTAAAGTGCGAAAAATAAAAATTTCATATTCAGCTCTTTTTTCTTTCTAAACTACAGGTGGTAATTAACACTTTTTTGGGAACACTCAGGAATCTTAGTTTGCAACAAGACAGAATAGAAAGCTTTGAAAGATGAGGTATTGCTTGCATTTCAAAATGGGCACTTAATAAAGTAGAAAAGAAACCTCCATTCTGCCACTGAAAAAGAGACAAATCTTCAGAGGCACAAGATTTGCATCCCTTCTCCCAGAAAGACTGCCCAAATGAACAAATAATAGCTGGCTGGAGTACACTGTGATGCTTGGTATCTTAATCAAAACTGAGCTGCTCTTATTTCATCAAAATTAAAAGGTGTTTCATCATGCCTTCATTCTCAGCAGTGCACAATGTCTCATGGAGCTTCCCTGCAAAAGGGAGGAAAAAGGCTCCTACATGTTGGTATATTTGATTATGGTGATACCCCAGTGTGGATTCACCCTGGCTCTAAGCAATGTAAAAACGGAAAAATTCAGATCATAAGACTAGCTATTCTGATGATGGAAAGTAATAATACAAGAAATGCTCTATACCTGTGGGGTCCACTGCACTGAGTATTTATGCTAGAACAGTGTTTGGCTTCTTATGAGTGCTAGGAAATACAGGCTGGGACGAGGGGGAAGAAGATAGAGCAAAGTTACCATCACTTTCATTCTTCTAAATTATTTTTCATATTAAATGCAATTAGCCAGGGCTTTTACTTAAATAATATTTTCTAGGGAAAAAAAAAGCCTAATGCCTACATTGACAGTCGTCTTTTCCCTGAAAGCTTGGTAATTAAACCAATGAGTTATATTATCTACTCTGTAAGTATATTATCTATCTATACGTTATCTGCTACTGTAATTTGATGTTTGTGTTCACAGTGCTATTTACTGTAAATGTGTTAAATTAAGAGACACTCTAGAAAGAAAAAGGATTTAGCACATATAGATACCAAACTCAATCCATATAGAACCTAAACATGGTAAGGACAAGGCCTGCTACTCTATTTACTTTAGTAAGTTCTACAGCACAGAAAATCTGTCTAACTATGTCTTTGCATGGTACTCAAAGTACCTTGAGGTTTCAGCTTGACTGGGGATTTTGGTGCTAGAACAGTATAAATAAAATTATTCACCATAGAAATCGTAGAACTTACCAACAGATTTATTCTTGAGATGCTAGAGAACCCAATGACATGAATTCATTGAGGTTAAGAACTTCAATTAGTTAATTACCTACGTGAAAATAAAAAACTTTATAATCCATATTTTGTTCTCAGGCAATATTATACACTAGATATTCACCAGCTAGTACCCCTCCATACTATCTGGATCTATAAGCTCATGCTAAGCTGAAAATAGAATATTCAAAGGATTTCACAGCTTGCTTAACTTAGGGAAAAAAAAAATGTTGATTTCTACAGTAAATGTAATTATCATTAACCTTTATTTTTTTCCCACTCGGTTAATATAGAAGCACACTTACACTGTACACAGAAATAAAACATGCACAGGCACAGAATAAATTTAAAACAAATGTTGTTTATCTGTATAACCCAGTACTTCAGCTTATCATCATCTCTTAACAGACAGAAGAAAGCATGAAAAAGAGAAGCAACTTCTTTGCTTCCAGGAAGAGTCCCAGTGATTACAGGCAGATTTTAAAATTAGGCTCAAATTTACAACTAGTTTATAAAGGGTTAATCCATTTTTAATAGGCTCTATGCTAAATGCTAGTGTGCATTAGAAATAATTTTTGAGTAAATCCATGCTGGCAATGTATGAAAGAACTTTTGGAATCTAAATAATGTTAAGAATTGTTTTGTCATTTATTAAAATGCTACTTGCAGTACGTTAACCCTTTTAAAATGAATACAAGCCTGCTAGCTGCCACTACCCGTGCTGTGTTAAGCAGTGAGTTTCTGCCAAAGCGTAAATCCCCCAGGGCAGTCCTCAGATGGGCACTATCAAGTCAGCTTTTTCACTCACTAGTCTCAGCTGTCACTTTGCCCTGCCTGCTTACACCAGCTACCGGGTGGGTAGGTGACAGTGTGGTGCGACAGCAGCCCTCCAGCCTGGCCTCGGTTGGATGGTTTAACCTGTTCTTCATGGTCGAAAGCACGCCAGAATTAAAAGCTGCACTAGGCAACCTTCGACAAACTTCTCAAGCAAGCATTTTGCCAAGAATCTGCTTTGTATTTCCTTTGCATGAATATCATTGTATCCTCAGGTAAAGAAATGCTACGACTGTTTTCAGTCAGTTGAAAAAGTCCAAACCAGAATTCCATCAAGGCACAAGAAAAATGCCCGTCACCACACAAGACTATAGGCTTTCACACAAGCGAGCAGATCACTAGTAGTAGATTCCAGCAACAACCATTAGTTTAGATGGGGTTCCAGACAGATGTTTCAAAGCAGCTGATCGTATTTATTTCACAGTCCCTGATCCTGTCATTGATGGCAAATAAGCAAACTCCTCCAGTTGCATGGAGGCTGAGTTTATAGCAGTTCACAGAATAATTCACGTTGGAAGGGATCTCAGGAGGTCACTGTTTTCTACGTTCAGTTGGAAGATTGGGACTCGATTATGCGGGTCCACATGAACAGGAAGAAATCATTTGTCACAAGCTTAGAAGCCAACTAAAATAACAGATTATTGGCGAATGCTTTTTAGTCTTCTGTGGAAAAAGAGCCTATAATCATGCTTCTGTCCACTTTTAAAGGATATGCTCCATTTGCAATTCCCTGTCAAATCCCATGACTTGCTTACACTGTGTAAGCAGGGTAAACGTTCATCTTGCACATGGGATATACAGCCATTTGCTTCAGGACAATCCCAAACAGATGTCCCTGGAAGAATAATCTGCCAAAGGCACTGCTAGCCCTACTCAGGCGCAAGGACTGAATTTGCTAGTTGTGGTCTCTTACTCCCAGTTTAAAGTAGACTAAAGATATCACAGCCTTAAAAGACAACCTTATAGAAATAAAATATACAAAGTTACATTGGTATTTTGGTTGTATGCCTGGTGGCACCTTCTCTTATTTCAGAGAGACCCACCCTGTTTCCTACAAGTGACCTGTGTCCTACTGGTATTCTGAATGCCTACACCTGGTCCCCACCCAATTGCCAGTTTACCTGTAGAATCCAAGCAAAATCAATTTCATGTACCTCTGAACTGCACAGAAATGGAGAAATACTAGGTTGTAGAATACCTGTACACAACTGAATTTTGATGTTAACATTTCTGAAATGGCTACTCATCCCTTGCAAAACCAGTAGGAGACAGAGAGGCAGAGCAGCCCGCTAGGAGCCGTAGATACTCATCAGCTAGATGGCCACGCTGCACAGATGACCGAGAACCTCATTCTAAAAATACCAGTATCAAGAAGCAAATGAATGGTTTTGCATATCTAAAGAACAAAGCACCAGTTCAGAATAATAGTGCTATTTATAGGGCTGTGGAATAATATGCACATACATTATGGATGTCCTTTAATTTCACAGATGTGATTTTGTTCTGTTACAGCCATCATGACTCATATTCAAGCTTTAAAATATACAGAACAGAATTAAATGAAAGTCAGCAGAGATTTGCTTCATGCTTTATAATTATAAGGATTTTTTTTTTAAATCAGTGTTAATATATACATATTAGGTATGGTCAATACTAAAGCAGGTAATTGCTTATTACGGCAATGATGATCCTTATAACACTGAGTTTGAAGATCTACAAACAGAAAAAAATATTCTCAGTGTAAAACTATGAAAGAGCTTTAACAGAAACTAAGGGTATAGACTACCATGGCTGTGCCATACTCTTGTATCCCCTGGCAGTTCACTGGATACTCAATTTTGCAACTCTTCAACATAGCTTTTACAAAGGATCATGGCCACATCAAAAGCAACATTTTACTTACAGCTGAACAAAAAAGGACTAAAAAGCCCCCCCGGAAAAATGCTCTGAAAGAGAACAAAACTGCTTGTGAGACATTTTCAAGACCAATCCACCACAGTAGAGTGAATGCCTACCACAATGTAATACGCCCTTTTTCCCCCCTAAACTAAAGCACCATTAGGATTTGTCAGACAGACAGGAATTCACTTCAGTAACAGATAACAATAAAGAGAGTTTTTAAGGATTCAATTTTAACAGCTCCTCTGGACACTAACTGGAAATAAGATACACCATAGAACTTCATGCTAAATCCATACGACACCCATATTTTTGTGCAAATACTAATACTCTTCAGAATTCTATTTTTTTCCTAACACTTAAATGTTCATACAGAAAACGGCACAAAAGGAGGTATTTGTCTCTTCTGGGTTATTTTTGTCTCTAAAGAACACCGTACACACTTTGGAAAGCATCAATCCCACCAGCTATCTGGGGTCATTCTTTACCTAGTGTAAGTGGAAGTACATAACTGCAGTGTATCAGCAACAAAAATGCAGTAACGCTTGGTATCACGCAAATACTTAATGCTCACCTTGGTGCTGGAATAAAAATATTTACAGAGTGTTTTATAGGATGAGCTAGAGCAAATTTAATCTGAACAGTTTGGAGGCATTTTTGAGTTCATGTCACTACATTAATGGAAGATAGTGACTCTCCAGCTAGATCTGGACTCCAGATGCAATGTATGTAACCAGTTAGTGCATTGGTACACAAACCCTTCTGCTCTTCATCTGTGGAAGATACAAATTGTGCTGTTAAACATGAGATTTTCTGTTTGACCTTTCAGCTCTAGCAGGTTGTTTTTCAAACCTGAGTTATTTGGGGGAAAAAAAAAAAAGTTATCTTCCCATTCAACTGTACAGCGATCCTACAGCTGCTGGCCCTCACTAGAGGCTGCCGGGTTCAGAATCACCACTAGATCACACTGCAAACTGGGATCCAAACTTGCTAAGACTTTTCAGGATAGCAAAGTTCCATGCCCAATCCTACTCCAGTTCCCAAATCCTGCAAGTCACTCAAAATACAAGCTATAAACAGCAGACATTTGCCTTGCTGCTCACTTGCTTAGCATAACACAAATCACCCTGCATTCATACCACTGAAAGACACAAAAGAAAACCCTCTATCTGCCCCTCAGTTCAGGAAGGCCACTCATCATTCACTTCTTCACCTAGAAAAGACTGTAAATAAACAAACCTGTTTGGCCAACTGATCCTTCTTCACCAACCCAGTGGCTGCAGCAATGTTCCCTGCTCCTTCCACTGTCTTCTGGGCCACCGCCGTCACTCCTGTCACCACAGCTCCCCCAACGTTAGACACTTGCTCTTTGGTCTTCTCAGCCACTGAGGAGAAGCAGAAGATGGAAAAAACATATTACAGCTCTGAGAGCTGTAACTTTTTCAGAGAATCGTATCTACCACTGACAGCCCAACATCATGAAGAGCCATAAGGCCATTATACTATGTGTACCCCAAGTGCATCTTAAATGAGACTATCCATCTGGTAAGACTGGAGCAGCAGAGGTAAAAATAAGCCTTATTTGTGACTCAGTTTCTTTCATGTGAAAGACATTTGACATTTTCATTCATGTCTAGCTTTACTTCAGGGAAGAAAAGTTATTACTTAACGGCCCTTACTATGCCGAACTCGCTGCATAACGTGTAATAATTGCATTCAATATATCCCAGTTTGGAAACGTATTCCAATTAGACCACCAAACACTTGCTGCATGTTACAGGGCATGGAAGACAAGACTTTTTACATTAGACTCAAAAGCCATTGATTATTCTTTTATTTTTATTTTTTTAAATATAGTTGATTAATAAGCAGAGCTACTGTTGCTCAACCAGAGAATTGCAAATACAACCTTTTATCTGATTCTCAGACCTTTTGCCCCGCTGCTGATGTGTCCATCTATAACATACTAATCTACAAAAAGACTGAATGCCAAAGATGCCAAAGCAAACTAGATTAATAGCTAACTACCAAGACGCAGGGAAACAACAACACATTTAGCCTACATGTACATCAGCAGTTGCCATTCTACCTTTCAGAATATCACTGGGTTCTTTCTGCTCATTCATCCCCAAGGGCTCTTTCTGACAGGAGCTTGCACTATAGTGAAATCACTCTTAAGAAAAGAGATGGGATGACTTCATGCCTTAAAGTTACACAGCCAGATTTTCAGCAGAAACCACATTTATTCATCTAAACAAGGGACTGCTCTTCAAAAACATCCAGCATACAGTTTTGCAGTTCTAACTAATCCTATACTTTCCTCCAGCCCGAATCCCATCTGATCCATAAAATGTATTCATAGCTCTATTTGCACGGGATGGATTCTGCTTGGCAGTCAGGCCACTCTTTCAGAGACTTTCCTGGGAAGCACGTACGAAGAGAAGCCTTTCTATGGATAAATTAGATTTCTTTAATTCCTTACATAAAGAGTATCAGCTGTCCATATCACAGGGCATGCAGCATAGATTGCTACAATTGACATTAAATAACAACAATCAGGAAAAAGCTAGAAAGGTAAAACATGTGCCTAATATGTGATTTTTATATAAATAATAAAAATCTGCTGACTGAAAATGGAGGCAGATCATTTAACGCTCATTCTAACTAAAGTTAGGGACCGATTGAGTGTTACCTCTGTTATGACCAAAACCACGAGCTTTCATTATAGAGCAGGACAACAATGGACTATACATAGCCTGAAACTAGAAACAGAAAGTGTCTGTTCCAAATACCTTCCAACCTATACATGCTAGTAAGATACAAATTCACAAGAAATTTCATTGTATCCATCCAGTACTCTATTGCCATGCTTTCTCCAGGGAAAAAAAAAAAAAAAAAAAAGTGGGTTTTGCTGAAAAGCAAATGTTGCCCTCAGGGAAGGTTTGACATAACGCTAGCAAGTGCAGAAAGACGTCTATTAAGATGCCCCATTTGAACATTACTAGCTACAGACTACAAAAAGCTCTGGATTCTACACATAAAATTTATATAGGAAATTTTTCACTAGTTCTTGCAAACACATATCTTAAGGTGTGTCCCCTAGTAGCATGTTATATCTTCCAAAGACTGGTAAGATCCAGTTGTGCAGAGTCTTTCAGAAACAGAGTAACAGTATGAGTCAGAAACTTGTTAACCCTTTCATCCTATTTAGAATGGCAAGAAGAAATCTAAAACAGAACTATGTAAAAAAAGTAGCAACTTGCAAAAATTCATTTCAAAGTTACATTCTCCAAGAAATTTCAAAAATAAATAAATGAGAGACGTGTTATGGGTAAATTTCAGTATTGCTTTTAATTTTTCCTCTCATTCCTTTTCTGGGAGAGAAAGAAAAAGGAAAAAACAAAACCAAATAGATGATATGTAAATCAAGGCCCTTTTCCTTGTATAGAAGTGACATACACTGTTTTGAAAATTCCCTTTTCCAAAATATGCTGAATGGCAGAACATTTAAGAGAGAAATTCAGCAGGCTTGGTGCTTGACAAAGGATCACATGCTCAGCTGCTCTTGAGCAGACTCCTCCCTTCTGATAAAATGATCAAGCATGGTTGCACTGTGTTCATTATCAATAGTCATAACTAGTTTCATTATCTCAAGATCTTAAAAAAAACTACACCTCAAAAGCAAAATATCAAGAAATAGAGTGAAATTGGATGTACTGTGGATGCTGCAATATAAAACACGTAAATCCCAATGCCACTATTAAACCCACCTTTCTCAGACTATGTTGTCATAGGAAGTATGACCACCTACCAAGAGCAACTACCCAGTGGCTGCCGTTCCCACTATTAGAGTGTTTTGGGAAGGCTCTGTCTTAAGTCTGTTTTCTCCTCCCAAAACCACATTACCCTAGGAAGGGCTTAGTAAATGCAAACAAAACAAAAAACCCGCAAAGAATCAGGCCGTTAACACTGTTACTGGTACAACAAGAAGATACCTGACAAAAGGAGTAACAAAAGCAGTATATTTAAGATTGTTTCTATTTCAGACTGTCCTGGTTTAACCCCATCCAGCAACTAAGCGCCACACAGCTGCTCGCTCACCGCCCCTGCCCCCTACCCGCCGCCAGCAGGATGGGGGAAGAGAATTGGGAGGCTAGAAGTGAGAGAACTCATGGGTTGAGATAAGAACAGTTTAATAATTGAAATAAAATAATAATTTAAAAAATTGTAATGAAAAGGAAAATAATGGAGAGAGATAAAAGCCAAGAAAGACAAGTGATGCAAATGAAAACAATTGCTCACCACCAACCGATGGATGTCCAGCCAGTCCCTGAACAGTGGCCCCCCAGCCAACCTTCCCCCTTGTTTTACTGCCGAGCATGATGTCATATGGTCAGAGATATCCCTTGGGTCAGTTGGGGTCAGCTGTCCCGGCTGTGTCCCCTCCCAACTTCTTGTGCCCGCCCAGCCTCCTCGCTGGTGGGGCGGGCTGAGGAGCAGAAGAGGCCATGGCTCTGTGCAAGCCCTGCTCAGCAACAGCTACAACATCCCTCTCTGTGTTATCAACACTGCTTTGGTCACAAATCCAAAACGTAGCCCCGTACTAGCTACTATGAAGAAAATTAACTCTACCCCAGCCAAAACCAGCACGCAGGCATAGCATAAGAAAGCTGACACAGGAGGTACCATGAAAGATCTCCCATACCCTGCTTCAGAAATCAGAGCCATGAAGATTAACTCAGCAAACTATACACATAGCACAGATTTGCAAAAGCACGTACACTAGTAAGAGAAAGAGAGTTTTCTTTCCTCTCTCTAAGGAATGCCTAAACACCATCAAAGTCCCTTTTACCAGAGTGACTTTGTAAATAAGCTCCAGCCTGGTGACCCTTCAGCTCTGAAACCCCAGCGACAGGAGAACAACAAAATAGGTTTCCAGTCTCACGTATTTTATTGCTTACACTAAGTAGTAACAGGGGAAAAGTGTTAAGTGCACACAAACAAATCAGTTCAGAATGCAGGAGGTTGATACCAATTAATTAAATTAATCTGAATACCAGGTTGTTTAATGATCTTAAGCCATTAAGTCTTTCTAAAGTTGATGTCTGCTTTGCATCACAGTGCTGAGAAACAGACTAAATCAGCTTCTGCAGAGCTCTGCCATCCTATGGCCTGATTACTCTGTCCATCTACGCACAGACTGTCCGTTCCAGTAAATGATCCTGGGATGGTGTACAATGACCATGCCAAGGCTAACTTTGAAATTTAAGTTCTAATACTGACTATAGCACTGTGCAAAATTATTAGCATTGAAGCTTTCTTTTCCCTACATACTATAGACAACTGGGTAACATACAATATCAATGTTAAACCTTTGGAGCAATTCAAAATGAGAACTTTCAATTTTGAACAATCAAAATGGATGAAAACCACAGGATTTCTCTGAATTAATGAAATTACTCTTATTGCACTGAATATACTTTCAAATATGTATTTCAGACAATAAGATTGCCTTAGGTACTTGAATTCATTTGCAAGGAAGCCATAAATACATTGGGGGTTCTTTAATTCATACAATTTACTGAAAGATACCTGATGGATTTAAAACAAACACAACAGGAATACCAATGACTAAGAATGTTAGTAAGAACAAGAATGATCAGATAAAAGAATTCAGCAAAACACTTGACTATGGTTCATAACTGTTGATACTGTGTCTTGACTCAGCTTCAGGAAACAAACACGTGGTTGAAGTATCAAGGGCTTTCTGGCCCTGATCTTTTGTACGAACCAGTGTTTTACTTTGATTATCAGGAGATGGGCTGTAAATATTTCATCTTTGATACTATACATTCCTGGACACTTATCCCTGGGAGATAAGCAAGATGGATGAATTATGCATTTACAGTCAAAGGTCAGTAGACATGTTAATTAGGCAGGCAAGTCAGATACACAAGCTAACACCCCATAAAACCAATAAGCAAAACTGCTTCCTTTTCAGAAGTTCTGAGAAAGGGTGACCTGACAAATAACATGCTCACCATATTCCTGTGAATCACAGCCTGGTATCCTCATTTTGCAGTGTCTCAATGCCACTAAATCTGGTACAAACCGGTCATACTTCGTTTAAAGCAAGAGACATCTCAGTCTAGTATTTCTGGGTTTGGAAAGCCACTGACCGAAAAGCGTATTTAGTTGTTGTCAGGTGTGTCAGCTCCCAGTCCCTTCACCACCAAAGGGTTTTAAACCACAGACCATTTAAAAATAGCAAAACTAGCAAGACCTTGAAATTCAGACAGCATGAAAGGACTGACTGCACAACTGTGAACATGCACTCATTTTGATCTGTGATTCTAATTTGCATTTGACTGTCTCCGACCTCTTGAATAATTTTTATTCACATAACAAAACGTGTTATTTCACCCCAGGTTGCAGATGATACTAACATGCTGGTGCATCATAAGACCACCAGAACTGGCAAACTCCTAGTCCTATGAAAACAGACAAGTAGGTCTTTACAAATGCCCTAAAAGGCAGTTTTGTCACATCAACTTTAACAGCATTGATTTAAAAGGATCTGATTTCTAAGACAACTTCAGTAGCATTTCTCAGTGTCTTCATATCTCGTAGCATCACTACAGTGAATCCAAATCCGGTTTTACCTACCTTCTCTGCTTGCCAGAACAACTCTTCTTAGACTTGCAATTTATTTTTTTTTAAATATGGCCCCAAGCAATTCCTCTGTTCTTACACAACCAAGCCCATACCATTCATTTTAGAAACTGTGCTCTCTGGATTTTGCATTAGGTCTCCTCTTTTTCACTGCCACATTTCAACCTGCATGCCCTCTGTTCATTTTCCATTTTCATTCAACAGCTAAACTCCTTTCCAACAGTCTAACAGGCCAGAAGGAAGCAAACCGTGGTGCAGAACCCATTATTCCCAAGCTTTGGGTGTTTCACTTTGTGTTACACATTTCCTAAAGTGGGTGAGGAGCAACCACTGTTTTGCCTAAAATTCGCACCAACTTTTCTGGATCTTTTATTCGTAGGCGCAGCACGTAACAGATGTGCTCTCCTTATGTTTGGCTTTATAGTCAGTTTTGTATCTTCCAGAACAAAATTCAACATCTTTTGAAACCTGTCAAAAATTCTATTCATCTACTTAAAATTTCCTGTCTCACTACACATAATGCAACCAGATAAAGATGGATACTTGCAGCATTCCAGATCAGTTGTTTCTCTCAAGAGAAGGGTAAGAAGTTCCCCACTAAGCAGGCCTACTATAGAGTCCCAGTGCTTCAGCAAGTTTCATTCGTGTGCAAATGCCCTTGACTTTTATTCTACCACAGCTCAGCTTCGTGAACATCACCTCTATTAACTTGCTTGTTAGTGCTGTCAGTTGCTGTTCCCACATCTGTGATGATATTAGATATATGTGCCTTGAATCTCATTCTACTGCAATCCTCTGCCGGTTATAGAAATGATCCCTCTGAATATTTCTCTTAATTGAGGTCTAACAACCTGTGATTTCAAACCTCATACCAACAGCATGCATGTTCACCCTGAGGCTAAACTCTGAAGGACTATCATAGATGTTCTGTTCAGTTTTGTTACTAAAAATACTCGACTGACTTCTCAACCATTTAGTTGGGTTGCGATATTAAGTACTGCCATTTGTTTACCTACATTTGTTTACCTTTTGCACTGGCTTATGTGAGCACAGGTGAATGATACACTGGCTGTACACAAAATAAAGAGAAAGAAGAAATCCTTTTCTACTCCCTTACTTGTTTCCTAATTTCTTAGGGGAAAAACACCTTAAATTTCTTGACCACGCATTTTCTTCACATCTCCCTAAGTCCCATATCCTACAGCAGAAAATCACACATTCTATTCAGTGCACTATGGTCAGCTGAGGCTTTCCTGCACTCTGCAGAGATCAAAGACTTCCATTCATTTTGCCACTTACTACAAATTTTGGTTACTGGTTTCAGTTCATACCTAAAATGATCCCTGCAAATCAATTTAAAATGCAAATTTACTGTTGCTAATGCTAATGCGAATATACATGCCTGGCATTAACTTCAAAGTTTGAAAGTGCTGTTGCTACTAAGAGATTAGTAGTTCTAAAAAACCATTTCAAAACCCTCATAACTGTGACAAATTCAAATCAGTTTATCAAAACTCTGGAATTTGTTTCTTTCCTATACGCCATTTCCCTTCTATCTTCCCACCCAACCAGCTCCAGCGGGACACACCGATGAGTCACAAGAACTCTGTAGGAACAGAGGGGGTGATGAGACATGCCCACAGTGCAGTGGCAGCATGACTGCGGGTGCAGCAAGCACACCTTATCTGCAACTGCGCTCTCGGTGTCTTGCAGGAAACAGACCTCAGGCTGGGATGAAGAACCGCTAAGAGTACAGGTGATACTCAGGTGTTAAGTTCACACGGAATTCTCTGTGGCCACAGATGTACCAGTTTAGAGCCCTCTCAATCAGTCCTGCCAGCTTACGAGCAAAGACAGGTTTTCCTCATCGGGACAGGTGGATCCCATCAGGCCCTAGCACACCTTGTGTTTCAAAGACTCTTCCATGATTCCAAAAACCAAAGTTCTGGCAGAGGCGCCTGTCCTGGAGGCAGGTATTGATGTCTTGGGTACGCCTGTTTCTTCCAAAGTCCCTCCCCATTACTGGGAGGGCCGAGGAAAGCACCACCTGTGCTCCTGAACCTGTCAGCGGTCTTCCCAGGACCCCAAAATCTCTTTCGATCGACCACCCACTTCTGGTTGCAACATCGTTAGTACCCACATGAAAGACGAGGGGTGGACAACAGCCTGAGGGTCCTACCAAGCTCGTCAGTTACCTGGTGGCATCCCCGACCGGGGCCCCAGAGAGGCAGAAAACTTCACTGAAAAGAGGGTCCAGTCTGCACATGGGCACCTCTGGTCTGCTCAGGAGGGAGCCACCAAGGACCACAACTCGCCCTTGGTTCTTCTCGGCGCTGGTCTTCGCGCAGGTCTTGCTGCGAGGGGCTGGCTGACGTGCCCTTGGTGAGGGTGCTTACACAGGTCCCTCCTCTTCTAGCTTACGTGCTTCGTATACCATGACCCAGAGCCTCGTACCTTGTCTGTAACGGCGGCTGAGCGGCTTCCTCTCACAGCTCCGTGGCGCAACCTGCTCCCACCCCTCCCTCCCCGCCTCTCCCCCGTACGGTTGCCTTCCTCCACGCACAAAACAGACCCCGCGCCCGCCTGACGACGACGACCCGCGGGGCTGCGCCGCCTCCGGCACGCGGGCCGCCTTTCGCCGCTGCCCATCACCCGCGCGGCCGGCTGCAGGCTCCGCCCCGTGCCGGCTCGTCCAATCAGCCGGCCCGCGCTCCGCCGCGCGGGGAACGCCCCCTGCCGCGCCCCGGCAGCCCCCGCCCTCCGCGAGGCTGCGCTGCAGCTGCGCAGCCGGCGGCTCAGCGGCCGCTGGGCTGCCACCTCAGGGGCTGCCAGCGGCCCGGCGGCGGGGCTGAGCTATGGGCGGCGGCGGCGGCGGCGGATCCCCCGTTTTGCGGCCCCGCTTCGCGGCGGGCAGCCTCGAAGGCTTAGGCGTGGGCACGCTGCTGACGTCATTGGCTTTAACGGCGAACGCTCCGCGTGGTTTTTTCCTTTCTACCTAGCTCTCACAGCCCCTGCTGCATGAAGGCGGCTCCGCCTGCGTTATTTTCCCCTCCTTCATTTGTTGCAGCAATTCCCGTCCCTTCCAGGAGCAGGGGTCCTGTCCGACCACGAGCTCCCAAACGGGCAGACGAAGGCCCTCCCGACGCACGGCCGGGTCCCTCCCGGCTTTGCCTCCCGCTGCCCTCCTCCAGGGCCGCTCCTCTGCTCCGGACCCGGCTTTGCTGCCTCCTCAGGTCACAAGGAGGCACCCCGGGCACCCAAGCCAGGCTTTCGGTTTCTATAGGTCAAAGGTCTTCATAGAAAAAAAAGGAAAAAAACCAAACCACCAACAAAAAAAAAACCGCAAACAAAAAAAACCCACCAAAATGAAGACCGACCTCACTTTTTTATGCCAACCAGGTTACAACTTTCCAGCACAGAATATTTCACCTTTGGCGATAAACAAACAACAAAAGGACACTTGATGTGTCTATTTCCGCAAGAGCAAGTTACTTCCTTCCCTTTAGGAATCTGGTTTCATTAGCCTCCTGGCTCATACTAGTACAGCTTGACTTGGATCCAGAACGTCCCTCAAAATAACCTTCTCGTATACGTCCATATTAACTTTACATATTTGACTGTAAAACAGTGGATGCATTTTGACAAAATGAATGTTGCTTTCTGCCTCTCAATTTTTCTGCATTTTTCTGCGATTCATAAATTGGAGTGCTCTCAAAAAAACCACACAGTATTTTTAACAGCTAAATGGTTGGTTAACCAAATGTAGGGAAGCAGCTGAAATTAAAAGATCATTGTCTTACCTGTTGTGACACCATGAACAACTCCTTCCTTGGTCCTGGAACCTAAACAAAGAACAATATTAGGTTGAAAATACATGTTCTTAAGTACTGGCAAAGACTAGATGGATGATAAAGAGGGATGAATATACAGATTACGTACAGTTGCATACAATATTTTCTAAGATTAGTAAAACTAATTGAAGAGAAATTCAATCTAAGGGAAAGGGCAAAACCATCAATAAAGAGCAACTGCATGAATGTATATTGACTGTGGCAAGGTGAATAATACTGGAAACATTTCTGCAGTTCATTTCTTGTGCACACTGACTTCCTTGCCATTTTCTTAACAGCCGTGTTAATTAAGTCTCCCACTTTTCAAACTCACATGGATGACTCTGCACGGAAACCATGTTACTGTTAACATCCTAAGGAGGCTCACGCACACCTTTGCAGATCAGAGCCAAACTTTCCAGAAGATCCTTACAATTTCGTCTTACAACTCTTCTCCAGATCTCAGTCTGCAGGGGTTAACAACCCTATTGAACTACAGAAAGACCTAGAGGTTAAAAATCATAGGGAGCTGGGAGTGCTAGCCAGGTTTAGACAAAAATTAATCTGAAAGGGAAACATTAAACAGTATATAGGATTCAAACATGAAAATGCCGCTGGGGTCAAACCCAAGGTCTGCTGCATCCAGTGTCCTCCTTGCCACAGGCGCGTGTGACAACTTATGTAAAGATTCTGCAGACAGCAACCTAGAGCTAGTACTAGACAGAGACATAGCACAAGACCTGTGTAAGCAATGTAACTCTGGCACCCTGAAGACCCAACCCATTTCTGGAACACCCATGTAAAAATACCATGACTTTTTACCAGGCTGCATGAAAGGGAACAATCTCTCACGTCTCCAATGCGAAAAGAAACAAATTAGCACATATTGCTGTTGAAAACCTAACTCCGTATCTTTTTCCCTACCAGAGCTCTACTTGTCCTTGTCAGGTTTTATAATTTGGCTACATTTCAGGGATTAGTATCCATCTGTGGACTATGATGCTTAATAATGTGCAATTAAGAATTACAGAGTTCATGGCTCCTAGTTTATCATCTTACCCTAGTCTGACAGAGATAGGATGACTTTTTTTTATTACCAACACAGAAATTACCTTATTTGTAATGCAATTTTTTTCTGTATGTCGTTCAGTATTTGAGACACTATAATTTATACTTCTGACTTCACACTTGTAACATCTATATAATTTTAGCTTAACACTGTGTAAAATCGTATACAAACTGATATAAGCAGAAATATATTAGAAGAAAATACATGAGCAGAACTGTATTAGAAGAAAGCAACTTTGTCCACAATTCTTTACAATAATATGATTAAACACTGAAATACAATAAAAGTTCATTCATCAATATGTCCTGCTTGCTACTAGTGCCAATTTATGGAACTTAAGCCACATATTTATGGCACTATCAGACTGATGACAGCATTGAGAAAGCTCTGTTATCCGTGATAAATAAGAGGAAAAAAAAATGTTGCATCAAGTAAAATGACACATTCCTTTAACTAGCTAATGAAGAGGTTAAACAGCTGAGAAGTCTTTTCCCCCCTTTATTCCGATTTTCTCTTTTAAAAAAGCTTGTTTTCTCTCACTGAAAATATTTACCATCAAAATAATTGTCCATTTTATTAAATCCAAGGTATTAATGTCTAAGGACTTGGTTTAGGACTTGGTTCTCAATCTCGCAGCACCATGAGATCTGAAGAAGTAAAGTACTTTGAACACATACTGGAATCCAAGCAGATGATGGTTCTGACTTCTAGAAAGAGACTAAACACCATTTCAGGCTTACAGTGTGTCTGTTGGAATGCTTAATATTAAGCATATACTTTTAAATGCATTGTTAGACCTGGCCAGTATCTCACTCATCTTTTTGAAGTTACTGTCTGCAAGCCAAGCTATTAAACACATGGAAACCTGTGAACAGCAAGTACTCAGTTCCCTAGGGCTGGTAAGAAAAAGATGGATGGTATGACAGAACTCTCTGATACAATGCATGTATCTCCAGAGGGACATATGCAAGTTGATTCTTACTTCATTACCCTGATGTAACATTGCTATAACCACAACTAATACAGAAAATGCTAGTCTCTTTGTGTTAGTGGAAGACAAGCTTTTCTTTAATGAACGCTCAGCTCAGAGACCCATATGGAAGAGAGATATGTATGGCCAAATCCATTAATTGGCAAACAACCAGCTAAGCAGTGGTCCAGACCTTACAGCATATGTTAGAGCTCAATACTATTTGCCCCACTACTGCACACTTGCATGGAAGCAGCTGTTTCATCAGTCACAGCTACAACAGGATCTGGAAGTACATTAGGATCTGCCAGAACAGGCCTATAAATAACAACAGTTGAATTCAGTAGGGTGACTTCTGGCTGGCAGTGAAGGAAAGCTGGTCATCCACATTGTTTCTGAGAGAAACTAGCTGTCTTTCATTCTGGCATTCCCAAAACATCAATAATCTTGCTCATTGTACTCTGCATAACAAGGGGAACGGAGGAATCGGAGTAGGGATGACACAAAGACCGAGGAACCTGACACTGACCTACACTACTTAGGTGATGCAGGAGCAATAGTAGTACATGGTAATGCTACTTTTCCTTGCTGTAATACACATTTGTGCAAGGGGAGGGAGAAGCCAAAACCAGAATTTTTGCCTTTTTGTAATTATAAAAAAATACAATAGACTCTCTTCATTTCATTAGCTATCATCATCACTGTCCTTATGCCAAAAAGAAAGTGTGTATCAGCAGTTCGGCAATACACTCATTTCTGGGCTTTTTGAGAGACGATTAGACTACTCCAAGCAAGTCCTTCCTGAGATTCAGGTTGCTTAGTCAGAGCTGGTTAAAGACAGGGAGACATAAGCCCAAATTACAGGAAGGAGAAATCGTCGTCTAAGGAAAATACTTCCTCCCAAGTGCTGAAGCCCATTATTCCACCAGACGGACCTCGAGTCCCTTGATTACTCCGCTGGCTTTCCTACTACCAAAGGAAAATAAGAAACCTTGTGAAAACAGAGTGCAGCAGAGGAATTTGGATGGTCTTGCCAAATAGGTCATGACTGCACTATTCTACTCTAAGGCCATGTGCCAGCGAAGCACCGGGAGTAGTAAACTACTCATCCCCTAGCTACTCTGCTCCTGATAAACTATTCCTTTGTTCTGCTAGGGTATAAGACATCAAAAATGATAAGACTGGAAACTTCCATTCCTGAGTACTGAACATGCACTCGAGAGTCAACTGAGCAAAAACTTCAGCTCCTTGGTGGCGCACACAGAGCCCAGAGGAGCTCTTGAGCCGTACACCACTAAGTTCATGCAAAAGCATCGTTCTTACTCTCAGTTCCTGGTTTCAAAGCGAGTGGGGGTAACTATTGCCACTCGTTTCCTCGCTGCTTCACACCAACAGCTCTTGAAGGATACACAGAGACTCAAGTTTTAAATTTACAGCATATGTGATGCAGCGCAGGATTGCTGAGCCTCAGTCCTCCTTTCTAATAAATGATCAGGCCGTTGTTTGACACCAAGAAAGGTCCTGATGCTGTGCTTCTGTGAGTCAAGACCGAGCCACTGATTTCAGCTGGCCAATGCTGAAGTACATCAGCAGAGGAATTTAGGGGAAAAAAACCAAAAAAACACCTGAAAGCATAAAAACACACTATAGACGGTATTGAACAGTATCTTGAGTATTAAAAAGCAGGACAAAGAGAGTGGACTGAGGGAAGAAAGAACAGACTTCAGCATGGAGAAGGGAAAAAAAGTCCCCAGTTAATCTTCCAATACGCCACTCTCCCTCAGAGCTCTAAGTTTCCCCCTGTGCCAAAGGGAACTTTTCTTGTGCCAAAAAAAAAGAGAAGAAGAAAAGAAATAATTTGCAATAACCACATTTCATCCCAAGCAGCAGCTTTTGTTAATAGAACTCTTACCGGTTAGAATTATGTTACATAATAGCTAACAGCACCCTGGACAGAAAGGTCCGGATGTTTTCCGTGTTTACTTAAATTCCACTGATTTCAGTGGAAGACCATATCACCTAGGGGATCTGGACCAAAGACTTTGCATCTTATTAATTCTCCAGCAGCAATGGAAGGCTGAATGTTACGGAGCTGACTGTTGAAACTGAAAACGATTGACAGGTCCCTCTCAGCCCAGTGTTAGGTTCTTTTTTGCAAGATGTCAGGCAGCATCCACAGCATAACCTGGCTGTGAAACTTGTATCTGAAAACCCAGGTACAGAGACAGGGAGGGAGAAACCTCCAGGAGCTGTAATGCAGCGTGCTGCTCCTCTCCTCTGCTCATAAAGGGGTTTCGCCACCTTTTGCACTGCAACCGTTACCAGCCTCCAGAACCAAGAGGTGATCACACCAGCCTTTGCTAACGCTGCTCAGGAGAAGAGCCGCCCCCGCTGTGTGCTTGGGAAGTAGACAGAGAAATACCCAGCTCCTCGTTTCCCCCTTACCCTACTTGATCCTGTTGAAACTTCAGCTGGGGAAACTGTGGCTCCCTACAAGCACGTATGGGCAGGCGCATACCCGGACACATGAGCTCCTGAGACAGCTTCCAACCAAAGGCCTTTTTACCTGCACAACTGAAACCGTGCATATAGCTCTTTCCTCCTGAAAAGCGGGCATCTGCTGTGGGAAGGATCCTTCACCTTCACTGGAGTCATAGGCACGGGTCCCTATCATGGCTCAGGGCTCTGCTGTCCTCAGTATTTTATTCTTGAAATAAACAGCAAGCCTGCCCTCCAAAGTTCGACCTCAGCAAAAGCGTCTCTGAAGGCAACAGGGAATCTGTTGCCTTTGGGAGCAGAACTAGGTTCAAATATTATTACAGTCTGGAGAACAGGCCAGACACAAAGATTAATTCAGCACACAATGCAGGTTTCTAATACAAAGAAATCAATGACCCCAGAAGCATGGTCAGGAACTACAAGAAAACAAAATAAAAAAAAAAGAAAGCCCTATCCCTGAAAAATAACTCCAGTATCAAGCACAATGTACAGTGAAAGAACATCTATTTTGATACACTGAAAATGAGCAGACGCTCATTTTAAAATAGACTCATCTTACAATTAGTTTTCAAAATGACTGCCATCTCTGCTGGCAAGAGCACCGAGCTTTGCTATGGCTCGGCAGGAGAAAAGTGTATTCCAAATGAGTAGTCCAAACTATTTGGAGCAGAAATAATTTGTTATAGACTGGCACTAGCCTGCAAGGGCAGAGGGAATCCTGAAAAGACACTGGAATTGCAGCAAATTCAGTGCTCCCATTTAAAAGAAATGTCTCTGGTTTTCAACTCTGTTGAAAACTTCTCTTTGATATCTGTGCACGTCTCCCTAGGTACACACAGTGTCCATTACAGAACTGACCTGCTACAAAATCAGCAAAAAGAAAGGACCTGCAGAAAAGAGTACCTTTTCCCCTCCATTCTTTTGTATATGAACTTTATTTGATGAATAGGAGAAACAGATCCATTGTTTGTTTGTTTGTTTGTTTTAAATGACCACTTACTCATATGGTCTTGGCAGATTATTTTCCTGTGAACTTTTCATGGCAGCATTTGCAAGATAGTCCTCTAAAGCCCGATACTTGCTAAGTGGATGATGATTGTGCAATCAAAGTACCAGTCTGGGATTTGAAAAGAATTTTATCCCTGGCTCTGTGCAAGATTCTTGTGTGTGGCCTAGATAAGTCACTTAACAACTGCTTTGCTACCTTGGGGTCTGCCTGCCCTACCTCATTAACTGTAGTGGCTCTTCCTTAAGAAGTCATGGAAAATACCTGCTACGGATATGCTAGTAAGTACAGAACATGAAGTTAATTTCAAAAGATGAGGAGATGACACTTTGCCATACAAAATGTTACTGTCGACATGCCAAGCAGTCAGCATGACTTCTGCTCAGTGCCTGAATTAACCTCTCAAGTTGCTTCTCTTAAAATCCCACTTAAAACCCATGTGTTCAATGGGATGCTGTGAAGCCACCTTCCACTTCAGCTTTTACTTTTTTTTTTTTTTAATTTATTTTTACTGTACCGACTACCCCTTCAGCTTTAACCTAGCAAACTTCTTGAACAGAGTGCCAGCTAGTGACGTGTCCTGTAAGGCTCCTCCTGCGACACAACCTCGTTCAGTATGGCGTTACAGATGTGGCTCCACAGGGCAGTAATGCACGGCCAGCACAACGCGGTGACATAAGAACCAACATTCGGCTTCAAAGAAGTGGAGCTCAGGAGGGCACAACTCTCCTCTTGTTTATTTTGCAATGGTCTCATATGAGTGATTACATTTTTTTTTTTTTGCAGAAGAATAGGTCTGATGAGGATCCAGCTGTGAATGTCAGGGTACACCGACCGGCAGCGTGATCCCTGCTGTCCACCTACCCACATAGAGGACACCCTCTTTCGTCTTTCCTGCCGCCTCTGCCACACCCTGCTTGGTTTTTTCCGCTGCTGCTACGACTCCCTCCTTTGCCTTGGAAAGTCCTTTCATGAACACATCCATGGCTGAAGAATTTCTTCACACAGCTCTAGAGGGGAAAAAAAAAAAAAAAAAAAAGAAGACATTACACTTCCAGTAAGGTTTTTTTCAGCTTTTTATCCCAGAATGGGAAGAAAAATTCAGTCAAACTGAATGGGATCGCAATTACTTAAAAATTGTATTATTTATACCCCTATATTATGTAGCTTTCATCCGCATCTCTATTAACCATACACAAACACCTCTCTATATGTGTGGTTGCACTCAGTATTTCAGACAGAAAGAACAGTTAAATAACTAGAAAAACTAGAAGTAAGGTTACGTGAATCACCTTTACATTTTTTCACATGCTGCTACACATAGTAAGCTAAAGAGGGCTGCAAGAGCAGTTCCTGCAGTCCAGGAGAGGCTTGGGGATCCTGTTTCCTCAGGATCCTACAGAGAGTTTTCTGATAACGCAGCTCTGGTTGGAAGATGGATTCATTGATACGAGTCCCTTCCTTGCCTACCAAGGCATCGTTTCATCCAAAGGACAGTTCTGTTCATGTGCTAATTGTAAAAGATTTAGCCCTGTGATTTGATGATACTCCACTTCTCATCCAGAGGAAAAATCCAACTTGAAGAAACACTAGCAACTTAAAAAAAAAGCCAAAAGCAAACCACAAAACCCCCAAACCCTCCTAAATGACAAATGTTCACTTGTTACAAGAAACTGCCATTACAACCCAGAAGGACTGGAGCAAATACAAAATGCTGCTTTCCCAGTAGTCCAGCATTTTGCGTACAGTCCACGTCACTCTTCTGGAAATTGAGTTTTCCCGAATGGGTTCTTAGCGTGTATCAGCACTGAGAAAAGATTTTACTTAAAAGCAAAAGCAAGAATGCAGGATTTTAAAAAGCACTGCACTAAAGCTACCAAGTGAGTTCTGTGGCAACTATACAACCCAGCGCTACACTGAAACTACTACAATAGTAACTAAAACCAAGAAGTCAGTGTCCGTTCAACAAATCAGTTACGGGTAGTCCTTTCTCTTCCTCCACCCACACAGAAAGAAGTGCTGGCTGTTATTTTCTTTTCTCTGCCGGAGGCCGAGTAGGAGGAATGGATGTCTAGGAAGGCATCTGGGCTGCCGCAGCTTTCTACTAACTCGTGACGAGCGTGTGAAGGAAGGCAGTATTTGTGCTTCAGCCAAACTGCCTACGGTACCTGTCACCCTGGGGCTGAGGGGGGTGGGGGTGCCTTATGCACACAGAGACGGGGGAGGGGGGGCTGGAAGATGGGGGTGGGGAGGCGGGCCAAGGGGGTGCCCAGGCCCGTCCCCATCTCTGGGCTGGGGGCAGCGCCGCGACCAGGTGCGGGCGCACCTGGGGACCGCAGGCGGGTGGTGCGGATGTATATCAAATAATACACGGGCACCCGCAGAGGGAGGGAGAAGGCAGGGCGTCGTGACTATATATATATATATATATACATAGAGAGAGAGAGGCACTTACCGGGGAGGGCAGGGCGACGCGACCGTACGGGCACCCACGGGCTCCAGCCGAAACGCCGTGGGCACACGGCGGCCGCAGCGCCCGGCTTCTCCTCCCTCCCCCGTGCCCACAAGGGACGTTCAACAGGAAATGTGTGTATACCTATATAATATTTTAGATATTTGGTACAGCTATATAATTATACGTGTGTGTATACACGCACCCCTACGGCTACACGGACACAGAAAGCCCAGCCCTCGGCAGCA
>JAVKLA010000007.1:2893266-2927442 GCA_034782735.1 Sagittarius serpentarius
ATCAACATTCTTCTCATACTGAACTGAAAACACAGCGCTGTACCAGCTGCTAGGAAGACAATTAACTCTATCCCAGCTGAAACCAGGACATACTGAAGATAAAATCTGAATCTACTGTCTTGTGGGTATAGATCTGAAGAAACCACTAAGAACAGAGGAGGAAGAGGAAAAGAAGTTGGGGTAGAGATGAGCTGGAAGCAGAGCTCATAACTGATTATACACATCACTCTATTTCTCCACTTTGCCTCATCTGGTGTGGTGACTGAGGTGGGTGTGATCAGCTCTGGATATGAAACTAGACTCTCCAGCCCGTGAGCAAATCTGAGACTTAACAAGGTTGAGGAAAGTGGGGAGAGGGGAAAGCAAGAAACCTGATTGTCTGTCTTATCTACCCACCTGCCTTCAGCAGAAGAGCTAATCAGGGCAAGAACTGCAAGTGCAGTCACATATTTTATAGTAAGCATTACAAATTTAGCCAAGGGTTTTCCAGCAGCACCTAGCTGTCATTAACCACTTCTCAAGTAAAATTTCCTTGCAATTTTAAGGACAATAATTTATCCTGCTGGCAAAATAAACATAAATAGTAACCATCTCAAAACAAATATAATAGAAAACGTTTTGGGTTTGGTTTTGTTTTTTTCCCCACTTTAAACCTTGCTGACACATTTAAAATAGATTATAAATCTATTATTTTAGGACTTGATAGAGTATGTTGAAACATGTACTTCAGGAAGGGTTAAGTCTTTTATTTGATTGAGGCCTTATAAAGTTTGAAACATAATTTTTAAAAGTATAATGTCATTGCAAGACATTTTAATGTGATGAATTATGAGGTTTGATTTGTCAGAAAAGGATTACTGGCATTGAAAATTTGCACACCATACTGAAGGATGAAAAAATCACAAGCGTAATATGAATTACTTATATCCTCAAAGTGCATTCATGATAAGGTTTACAGTAAACTTAGTATTACAACAGTTTAAAAGTCCTAGAGACAGCCATCTATAGAAAATACGTAGAATATGGTCAGTAATGTCAGTACTTCTGTCAACAAACTGAGCATTAATCATACATGAAGCCTGGGTTGCTCCTGTGCATACTTTAAATTTAAGAACATGCTGATGTGCACTGTTGAATTGAGGAGTCTGAGCTATCAGTGTTCCCATACAGAGTAATTATTTCATACAAGCAGATTACCAGACAAAACTTCTTGGAGTATAACAATTTTTAAGCCTTACCGTATTGAAGGATATTTTGGACTACATGCTAGTATATATTTGGTGGCACTTTTACATGTATAATCATTGAGAATCTTACAGCTTTAACTGAATTGTGAAGGTTTTTTTTTAAAATCTAAAAATTCTGCAGTCCTCCACTGAAAACTACCATTCCTGGAGCTGTTAATGTAGAACATAGCAGAATTTTTTTCTTGGGAAGAAACTGAGGATCAGTTATTAATTCTGCTTTGGTTACTGGTTGCTTCTCAAGGAAATTATTTTTGAAATACACCTGTCTGTCCTTATCCAAAGCTTCTTGGAGAAAATGGAGAACCTCTCATTGATCTCCTCCATTTTGTAATCTTGTCTTCAGTTGAATTGCTTAAACAAGGTTTTCTCTTTCTGATGGGGGTAAATTAAAAAAAACAAAATTGGCAGGAGAGCTGCTTGATATCTGACATTTTGAATTCCTATGGGAAAACAGGCACATATAAATTATGTGTAGTATTAGATTTCCAGTATCATTCTTCAGTGAATATTCAAAATGGAAATGTATGTTTTCAGATGAAAATGTTACCTGTGAGGTATACATACTGGTTGTTAAGGTAACAGAAGAAGGAACCAGCAGAAATTGTCATCTAAGCCTAATTCTCATTGAACTCCACACATTTTGGCTGGCTGGAGAGTTAAACATCTGGAAAGAATACTGGAAAGAACATAGCAAAAGGTCAAATACAGAGAAGTGTTAATCCTTTGGAGAAAACAGTTGATGAGTATGCTCAAGTTATTGAACCACTTCTTCAACCACATCATAATGACATACTCTTCATGTCCCCTTATGCCAGTCTTGCATTAAAAAGAGAGACAAGGTTGTAACTCACAAAGTATAATAGAGGATAGGAGAAGTAGTGACACAGCAGAGCATCTCAGAGCTTAGAGCCTGGTAAGCAGATGTAGAGTTGAGCTTCTAATGGTAACAGCAGTTCACGTGTTTGGAAGGAAGCCTAGAAGGTTGCAAACCAGACTGAAAGATAATTCAACCATAACTAAGTGTACTGGTTTGTCTGGGATAGAGTTAAATTTCTCCATAGTAGCTAGTATGGGGCTATGTTTTGGATTTGTGACTCAAACAGTGTTGATAACACAGAGATGGATGTTGTAGCTATTGCTGAGCAGGGCTTGCACAGAGCCATGGCCTTTTCTGCTTCTCACCCCACCAGCGAGGAGGCTGGGGTGGCACAAGAAGTTGGGAGGGGACATAGCTGGAACAGCTGACCCCAACTGACCAAAGGGATATTCCATACCATATGATGTCATGCTCAGCACTTAAAGCTGGGGGAAAGGAGGAGGAAGGGGAGGACATTTGCAGTTCTGGCATTTGTCTTCCCAGGTACCCATCACATGTGATGGAGCCCTGCTTTCCTGGAGATGGCTGAACACCTGCCTGCCGATGGGGAGTGGTGAATTAATTCCATATTTTGCTTTGCTTGTGCATGCAGCTTTTGCTTTACCTATTAAACGGTCTTTATCTCAACCCATGAGTTTTCTCATTTTTACCCTTCTGATTCTCTCCCCCATCCCAATGGGGGAAGAGTGAGCGAGCTGCTGCACAGTGCTGAGCTGCCCACCAAGGATAAACGATGACACTAAGGCAAAGCTTGGCAAGACTAACGTGCAGGAGGCAAGCAAGCTGAAGTCTTGATCTGCTCTGTAAATAAGACTCACTAATGATTTTATACAGGCTGCAGCAACATAGACAATCTAACTTTTTTCCCTAGCTAAGCCTGCAAACATAGAATACCCTTGGCTAGAGAGGGCCCTTTTGTTTCCATGCACGCTTACTTAGATCTGGAAGCTGTACGTCACATGGAGCCTGTTATCAGGGCTAAGTTTTGCTATACAGCCTCCCAGCCTGATCTCACTCTCTCCGGCAGACTGAGGTCTTTCTACACGTGCTTATGCAGACATGCTGCTGAAAAAGACACACGTAATCATCACCAGATTCTCAGCTAGAAAGAATAAGCCTGTCTTTGTGGACTTATACACAAATTTATTGCAAGAAATATCTTTCTCCTTACAATTACAAAGGAATACTGCAACAGGATCCTGTTGTTCTGTTGCTTAACCGTATTCTGCTGTTTCTACCATGAATGCTAAATGCATTGCTCTCTCAGGAAGCCCTCTTCTCTCAAGCAGCTCTGGCTCTCACAGTTTTCTCCCTCGGTCATATATAGCCTGTCTGTCCAAAATCTGTAATCACAATATGACATCGGTAATAACAGATGAAAAAATCTCAAACCCTGCATTACAGTTTAGCCAGACTGTGCCATTAGCACTTGGGTCAATGCTCCGTGTTAAAATACGTAATTTTCTTTGTGCATGCTCAGACCATCACCACCTTCAGTATGGGATTTCAATTCAATATCTGAGCTTTGTAGTATCTCCAAATTTACACGGGTGCACATGA
Source organism: Sagittarius serpentarius (assembly GCA_034782735.1). Taxonomy (NCBI): domain Eukaryota; kingdom Metazoa; phylum Chordata; class Aves; order Accipitriformes; family Sagittariidae; genus Sagittarius; species Sagittarius serpentarius. Next base: position 2,896,951 of record JAVKLA010000007.1, read on the forward strand.
CACAGCTGCTTCTCTGCAACAAAGCTCTTTCTGAACAGGGTGTGATATTTAAATGAACAAACCTTTTGGATCTCAGGGTAGCATAAAGAGGCTGTATGAATGTTTGCATGGCTAATGAGAATAGCATCATGGCCCTAAGGGCACCAATAGCCTTAACTGCCCTGAGTAACCTCATTTGGGGTCCCCACCCCCATGCCCTCTGTGCAAGGACCTAGGAGTCCTATTTAACCTTGATCTCAGGCCCCAAAGCCTTGCCTGAGCTCACCATAAGGGAGCAGCAGGAACGGGGGCTACCCCACACAGCAGGGATGGGACGGGGTGCAGGGTAGCTCCATCGCGGACATGGACCTTGCTGAGAGGCAGGATAGGGCTGGCGGCAGTCACGGGCTCCTGCCAGCCCAGGGACAACCAGAACAGCTCAAGGGGACAAGGGTGGCCTTGGTCCCTCCATCAGGGGGTTGGGGTTAGGGCTAAGCACAGGTGCTCAGTGGGGTCAGGTGAGGCTGCTCAGGGCAGATAAGGCCATTTCATGCCCTCAGGACCCTGAGAAATAGAGGGGCTCAACTACATATTCCTTATTTTCTCTGCAAATGGTTTCTTCAGTTAACTACTTTTACTGTCTAAAAGTCGCATAGAGGATGTATTCTCATCTTCATGATGAGTATTGTCCCATCAGAGATGAATGCTCCCCATGGAGCCTAAGGATTGCAATACAGTGAATAGGGCATAAAGAAGCTAACTAACTTACGTAACCATAAGAAACATGTTAGTAAACTTTGACTTTATCATCTCCCTTTTATATGTGTTCAAAACCATATCCTATCTCACAACTAATCTTGATGCCGCCGAAGTCAGCTGAAATTCAAAGGGGGATGTATAGACGTCAAAGTTAGAACACTGTAATGTAATGATACAACGTATAGACTTGATAATTTGGGGGGGGGGGGGGAAGAGAAAATCTCTGTGAAACAGTATTGAAATAGTGTTCCCTCTGTAGAAAACTAAAAACAAAAGGAGAAATTGCATATTGAGAGGGAGTAAGGTTTTCTTTACACTGAATTTATAATATGAGCCAGAGCAATCTGAAGGCTTATTATCGCACTAACTTTATCACTGCCCTAAGACAAATTTTCTGTGCATACAGGAGACTGACCACAGCCCAGGTTAAGCAGACTAGGGTTAGAGGAGAACCTGATGAAATCAAATGAGTAATGAAAATTATGGTAATGCAAGCCTGCCACCAATCACCATAATTTATTTTATATAAAAAGATATTTAATTAATGCTTCCCTTACATCCATGTCTACAATATACCTATCCCCCATCCAGTCCTACAAGAACAACCACACTTTAATTTTTAATGTTTTTTCATATGGTATGAAGGGTAAGAGTTCAAAAATCCCATGGAAACATACTACTGAAACGGAGTGGATTGTACTTGGGGATCACCCTACTTCTCTTTGAATAAAGGATGGCTCGTTCATCTTTTACCAACATAAAGGTCACCATACAAAGTGGAGGGAAAAAAAATCAAAACATAACCTGTCCAAATTAGGGGTCCCTAGCCACCTCCCAGCCTATCCCACACCTGGTCCAGACAACAGTGAGGCTGAATGCTGGGGCAGATGAAAGGGAGTATACACAGACTCTGCGTATTAACTAATTTTATTACATGCCTGCCACTGTGTGTTATTCAGCATGATGATGCACCTTCAGTCAGGTGTTCCTGTATTCTTTTATATACCCTTCTTTGCCTACCTGAGTGGCTGTAGGAAGGCTGTAGCCTGCTGCTTTAGATATGCATATTTGGTTGCACAGCAACAGCTATCAACCCAAAGTACAGCTATCTTTTCTGCCCCTCTGTCTCACAAATTTATCAGGACTGATTGAAACTCAGCAAATGTAGCTGGCAGTGGCAAACCACCAGTGAGGCAGAACATGTAGAAATAGAAATGGGGCTCATAGGGAAAATTTTATTATTGCAAAGGGTGAGCATAGCTCACATGCATCGTAAACAAGCATCTTAGGCCCCGACGTGCCACATGACAGTAAAATGCACTGCTCAGTTCAAGCAGTTTGAAAAGCCAGGAATAAGCCGTCATCGTTTCATTTTACTGTGCCTCGTAACTTTGTCAAGCCTGTATTTCCCAGCAGACCACACGACCCGTTTTATAGAACCATGGAGCTTCCCAGGAAGCTGAGCACAGCCTGGCCTGCCCTGCTCTGCTACATTTCCTTTGGATTTTCACCAGCAATGCATGTCATTGACAGTGAGTCCTTTTACAATAAATGAGCCCCCTGAAACCCCCCTTCCAGTAGTTGGAAACACCCCTGGTTAACAACCCCAGTTACTGGACTGCAACACACACGGCTGTTTTTTTGCCTGCTACCTCCAGTCTGCTGCTCACAGCACAGACGCTGCTCTGCACTGCGTTAGTGATATCGGGCACAGAAAATCTTGTTCTAAATAGATTGATGTTAGGCAGAGAAAATCTTGTTTTAATTTAAGTTGGTTAATAATTTTCAACTTCAAACAACTTTAATACCTAGAGAAGTAGCCCAGGTCATTTTGACTTTCCTATACTTTCCTGATTGATGGTATGTCCTTCTTGGCAGGAAAACAAACCATTGACCTGACACAGAGTGATTTGGTGGTCAAAGCGAGGAGGGTGATACCTCCCCAAACGACCACCGAAGACCACCCGAGACCCCTGCGCATGCATTTGGTGTGTCATGGTTATGTAATCCTATGCATATGCATTAGACAGTCTGAATATGTATTTGGTAGGAGTAGTTTAATGGATAATATGTAATTATTACAGTATAAAAGAGGCACAACTGATGCATCTGGTGTGGTCGATTTGTGGAGAGTCCACTGAGCACCCAGGCCTGAATAAAAGCAATATCTCTCCTGAGTGTGTGAGACTGGTCTGTTGCACACCGGGTAATGAGTCTGCTTTTAGGACATTAGCAGTCTGTTGCATCCATATTAAAGACTCAATTACCTGAATTCTCCACCATTATACACTAAATCCACAAGCAAAAAGGGGAACACACCTTTTGTGTAAAACCAAGAATTTATTTTTAGTTTAATTAAACTCTAAGCCATTTAATCAAATAACTATTTTTAGTCCAATTACAATGATACTTACACAGTTTAAATGAAATACAGCTAAAAATGACATATACACAAATTTCCTAGAACCTACCCCTTTCTCTGGGGGTGTGCTCAGCCTTGCACTGCCCCTCTGGGTATGAAGGTTGATGGTTTCAGGCCATGGGCAGGGAGCTACAGCACAATCAGCACCTTCTTTCTGGGAGGAGTGGAATGTTGATTCTTCATTCTCAACCCAGGACCTGAGATTTCCGTCATTTTTATGTTGAGTAACAGCACCTACACTCTGCTCTTCCTTGGTCTGTGATACCATGTTACAGCCACGTTTGTGTGTTTAACATATGTTATATACTAATTCTTTGTTCTCTTCCCTTGCTGCTAGAACTGGTTTTACCCAGCTGCCAAGGTTGCTTTCCTTTGATAACCTATTTATAACCTATTTATGACAATTGATCAGTGCTGAGCTGTTCATAGCTGTGAGTCTGCTGATAGGATCCTTTGCCTGTGCTTTAAAGCTCCTGCTTTGATCCCATGCCTGTGGTCCTCTAAGCTGCATTTCATTTGAGGGCTATAGATAATTCATTCTACACAAAATAACTGCTTGCTATTGCTGTCTATTAAGTAGAGATAACAATATGCGTTATTAGCTGTACAAAGCTAAGCAAACACTAAAACAAGGTCAGTAATAGTTACCTGGTCATCAGCTAACTACTGTTACAATGAAACAGGCTAAAACAAAGCTTCAAGGAAACAAAACCAAGTTCAGACCTTCCAGAAATGTTTTTTTAGTACAAATAGAGAAAGGAAGACAAGCATCTAGCTCACCCCGCTTCCTCTGAATGGAAAAAAAAAAGCTAGACGAGATAGAGATAATCAGTCCCCAAAGGGCTCAGAGCTCCAGCATTCCCCAGGAGTAGAAAGACACTTGCACGTGCAGTAGGATGAGCGGCAGAAAGAAATTCTGCAGATGTTGAAAGAACAGAACACTATTTCTCTCTCTATTGGAATTAGATTGGAAGAGCTTAAAATCACGTAGAAAAGTTACAGGGCTTTTCTCACCTGGGATATTCACTGCAATACAATATGTGAAGTCCAGTTCACCCCCCCCCCCCAGGCCAAGAAGTAGCTGGGTAAATTAGTGGCTGCTCAGTTTTTTCTAGGTCTCTGAAAGATCCTGGTGCTTATGGCCCATGAATGTGACTTCCAATGAAACCCCAGGGCTTTCCATAATAGATGTTTCCTGTTCCCCCTAGAAAGAGAAATGGTGGATTAGGGCTTAATCTTGAAGGGAAGGTCAGGCCTTGCTCACTCTGAATTCTTCTGGTGATCCGGTCCAATATGGGTTCACGTTGGGCACTCCAACAGGTTGTGTTCCCAAAGCCCCTTTGCTGCTCCTGCGCCAAGTTTGAACAGTGGAGTTGTTCGATGCTTGGAAAATGTCTTTCCCTGTTCTTTTTTGGTGTCTGAATATTAGGTAGAGGGCTTGAGCAAATAGTGCCTTCCTGGCGAGGCTCAGGAAGGCTGCCTGATATTTTCATAAGCATTTAAAGGCACTCCAGAAAATAGGTCAGACAGGCCCATATTGCTGTACCCTCTGTAGGAACAATGTGCTGCGTGTCATAGTGCAGTCTTACATTCCTCAGTTGCTAAAAGAGCTGGTAGCAGGTCCTGCCTTTCAGCTGCGCATGATAAAACATATTAGGTTCAATGCATCACCAGTCTAGCTCCATAGCAGAGCTGACAGAAGAGAGGAAAGGGTTTCACAGAAAGCTTTGAAATTTAAAACGCTTAGGTTACAAAGTGGAGCATTTTACATTCATTATTTTTTTGTTTTGTTTATTTTGTGAGGGACTTTATTTTGAAAGCTTTTTCTCAGTTACTCATTTTGTTTCTCTTCCTTTTATTTCCCATTCATCTTTTCACCACTGGTGACTAGCGTGGTGATGAAAAACACTCTTTATTAATCTGGGGATTTTCTAACAACAACAAACCCCAAAACGTTTTGAAGAAATAAGACTTTATTATTATTTCTTTTTTTTTTTTTTAAGAAATAAACCTCTTCTGTAGATTTACTGGCATGCTCCTGGGGATTCAATCCAAAATGTGAACAAAACAAAGAAACCGGGTAAGAAGTAAGAAATCGTGCTTATACACTTGGTACAAGATTTTCCAGCTCTTCCATTTGAAATCAGTTGCTGGTGGCCATTACTGCTTGCAGTTACCTCCTTTGACCCTCTCTTAAACTCCAGTTTTCCTCTTACTGATACAGCTAAGAAAGAGAGACCTTCCACATCCAAGCACGTGGCACTTACTGTGTCATGGCTACTATACATGAGCATACATACATATATTTAGACTTAGTACTCACTCCCAAAGCTCATTATTTTCTAAATTAGGCTCCTTCAGGCTCCAGTCCAACTCTAAGCTCCCAGCTGCAGCATCCATTGCATAACACATTAGTCAACCCTCCTTCGCTTTTTGGTTCCAAGGGAAAAATTAGTCACTACAAGAAATCTACAAGTGCACAAATTGGAGATTACACACAGAGGTTCCTGTTGCCCTCCTTTTGTTTTTCTCCCAGGGCATGTCAAGACTGTGAACTAGTTTTCTAGGAATAGAATTAATCGCATGGGCCAGAGAAAAGTGTCTCAAATCTATTTTCCATATGATGGGGAAAGCTTCTCTGTAAATAGCAGAGGGCTCACTCCTAGAGCCTGGAACAACATCCCTCTGTTGCAAGATCAGAGGACTTTGAGAAGCCTTCCATATAGATATGTTTCACATATTATGAAGGATTCCAGGAAAACAAAGCATGGCCCTGTATAGTAGCAATCCACACAGTAGTAGAATGTGAGGTTTTAAGTCAGAGCAGAAAGGATAGTTTTGAAACTCTTGTGTCAAAGGATACAACAAAGAGTAAATTTCAGCTGGTTTGGAATATCTTTCTGACAAATCCATAGCTTTCCCCATGGCTATACACCATTTTCTGACTGGAAAATTAAAATACGGTGTCACTGGACACATCTGGAGGTAGTTTGCCCTAACTTCAAATGCCGAATCTTAAGGAACATAGACCCTCGAGTATCTTTGTAAGCAGAGGAAAAGGGAGAACAACATGATAAAGCAAATTCTATAAAAAAACCCAAGCAGGTTAAATCAAAATCAGTGTTGGAAATTGGCTCCAACCAGTCGTTGCAAATCAAATTAATATCTTGTATAGGCATTCTGCATCCTCAGCTGTTCTTCCAAGCCTATTAATATAAAAATCTGCTTACAGATCCAGCTAGACAAAACATCTCTCTGCCACAGGAATGCTCCAATCTAGACAGAGCTACTTTTACAGATTGTCCTGCAATGTGCAGCTAACTGGTTTGGTTCTGGGGCTCAGCTTACCCCTGAGTCACGTCTGAATGGAATTAAGACACTACCATATCCTGACCCAATAGACTTCAAGCCACAGAGATGCCACTTGGGAAACACCAGGCAAATCAAGTTTCTTTCCCTACTGAACTAGAACATCACTATCAAACCAAAGATCGCTACAAAAACTAGAGACCGACACATTTATTCCTGTGCAATTCATACACCTACCCTATGAACAGCAACAAGGTCTAGTCATGTATCTGACTAAACCTGAACAAATGTCAAGCACAGCAGCAAAAATTAGGAGACAGAATTATGGATAAACTTAGATTTAAATTTACATATACTGAAATGTCTACTGCTGTATTATCACCTTCCTTTTTAGGTTTCTATCCCACTAAGCCTTTTCAAATGCCCCAGGCAGAGTTTGGCACCAGACCATAGCTGATGTGCAATGGAAGAACTTCATAGCTATCTGCGCTCTGCCACTTGCAACACTGGGGCCTTAGTGCTGGAAAGTGGAAACAGCAATTCTGTGTATAAAGTGATGAAAATTAAACAGACCAAAGGATGCCTCAGATGAGGAAAATGCAGAAAAACAAAACATCATGAGCAGAACGCCTGTGGTCTTAGGAAATCACATGCAGACTTTTATAGTGGATTTTAATCTTGATTGTATCCATTAAGGCTTGCTCTTTGCACATCTTGCACAATGTTCCTTCTGCTTAAAAAAAAAGCAAATGGCTTCTCACTGTCCCTTAGAGGAGCTGTGACTGTCACTCCACACTGAGCTGCTCAGGGCGGGGAAAGAATTCTGTTTTCCCATGAAATACATATCTACAAGAAAAGCGATAAAAGATTGTGGTTGTAGAAAGCCAAGTCTGTATATTTGCCATGGAAACTGCAGTTATAAGAAACACAGTGATGGGAGGAATGTCAACTGTCACTTCAGTCTGATTTTTCCAGCATGCAGACAGAGCAAACAGCGGGCTGCTCCTTATGCAGCTTGGTAGACTCACCAGTTTTATTAGCTTGATAATTATGAGTTGTTTCTGGCTGGTACTTTTGAAATGTCCTCAGTATCCTTTGCTATATTGGAAATGGAAAGGAAAAAGCAAGGGTGGAAAGGGCTCTCACCTCACTCTGGACTCTCACTTCATTTTTGAGGCCAGCACTAACCCTGATACATATTTCATTAACTCGTTTGCCTGTTTCTTTGTATCCTGGCACGGGCACACAGTATAAGGAAGGAAAGAGACTTCTTTCGAGAGCCCCTGGAGACAAAGTGGTTCAGGCCTTATTCTGGTGTTCTACTTTTGGAAGTTTTTTGTTTCATCCGTATCAGGAAAAGCTTGACATTAAAAGTACCTCCAAGCTCTAAGAAAGCTTAATTGAAGTTGCAAATCCAAATTTTAGCACAGGGTTCCCTTTCCAGAACTGTCACTACTTCTGTAATTGTTATCTCTCTGTTCTTTGCCTCTTACTAGTTTCCTTTCCTTTTGATGCCCTGTTTGTCTTCAGTCACCTCTCTCCCCCTTCATCATTGCCTTCATTTTCCTACCAAAGCTGTAGTGGAAGCATCCCCATCTCCCTTCTCCTCCCGACTGATGCGAACAAAACCCCAGCCAAACCAAACAACCATTTTTGCCAAAGGAAAGAGACACACTGGCTGAATGCAGTCTGTTAGCACCAGGCTCTGCAAAACAGAGATGATTCGCGCTCCGGAGGAATTAGCAGCGCTTGATGACCTGCCTGTAATAAGAATGCCAAGGGGTTTGGCTGTTTCCAGAGTTCAGGTAAATGCTGCTTTTCCACTCACTCACAGCACTGCTGTTCAGGAGGGTTGATCACTCCTTGTGGAGTCACATTCAGCTGTGAGAAAGCAGCCCAGCACAGATATGAATGTGTGCTACCAATAGAGGAAATTTTTACTGCTCTGGTCTTTTGTCAGGGCCCTGGCTTCCTTTGAGTTTCCACAGAATATTATTGATTGATATACTAGGGAAAGAGCTAGCATGGGAGCTTTTCAGGGCTTATCTCTAGCAGCACCAGTTTGTTTTTCACAGTGTTGCTAACGGAGCTTTGCCAGTAGCAGATATGCGTGGGAATGTCACACTATCAGACAGACGAAAAGTGCATCCAGGAAGTTTCTGTCCTTCAGAAATTATTACCTAGTCCCCAGCTGGCCACATTCTCCTGAAGGTAAAGCCTTGACTCCTGGGGCTAGCCAAGCTTTTCTTAGTGTTGGATTTACATAAGTAACTGTTGCTTTGCTATATCTTTTGCTGATTTCTTGGCACTTGGGAATGGTTTGGTCTCCACAATAAGTGCAAGCATTCCCTAAGCTAAACTGTCTTTAAGCACCATCCCCCAGAGGCTGCTAAAAGAGGTACAATGCTTACCGAAGATCAGTGCCTCCATCACACTTGGGAGGCAGCACAGGGAAGCAAATGGCCAAGGTTAGAGCTCTGCATCAATGAGTTATTTCTTCAGTTCTAGGAAAATCTTAGTGTTCTTTGGTATACTTGCATATCAAAATCATTTCTAGAAAGGAAAGGCTACAAACATCTCGCAGGTATTTTTTAAAAGTAACCCACACTGTTGCCAATTCCCGCTTACCTGCTGTCAACTTTGCCCTAAGGATAGGCTGGAGTTAGAGCAAAGCTGAGAGCAATAATCTCCTTCATCGGCTGCCACAGTTCCCACATAAAAGATGTTTTTGATACGTAAATGTCTCTGGAGGCTAAAAACTTGCCTATAGGCAAAGGAAAATAATATATTGTAATACGCTTTAAGAATCACAGCTATTACATGATACTTCAGCAAAGGTATACTTAAATACTGTAGCGTATTTTGTTTGCTTAGTTTGATCAAGAGTGATGCTGATGATGGAATATGACTCTCCGCCTTAGCTGGATCCAGATTGCAGCTGAGTCACCAAAACCACTAAGAATTCATGCTGTTAACATGCAAACATCACATACTGACCTTCAACTGGAAAATCCCTCTGCTGCTATCTCCTTTCTACACAAAGTAATGATTTTTCCTGTTACTACTGTTCTAAGCAAAGTAAGATTCAAAGGAGTTATTTTTTGAGAGACAGTGGTTTGTATTATGCAATCAAAACAAACCTAGAGAAATCATTGATTCATTGAATATTATTTTAGATGTAAAATTTGAACTTCCTGGACTGACTTTTATGGAGAAACAGTCTTGTCTAAGTTCATGATGGTTATAACCAGTAAAACGTAGCTACTTCGAGCATGATGGCATCTTTTACATTGTGTGCTTTTAATTCATGCTAACCAGCCATATACATTGGATACGAGCTGTTAACTTAAAAAAAAAACACCAAAAAATGGAATTCAGAATTGCTCAGAAGCCTTCAATATGCTTTTGGAGCTTACAGGGGAAACATTATGACAAGAACAAGAGACTTCCTCTTCTGATATAGAGGGGTATTAGAGCTCTTCATATAAGTTGATGAGACTTTCCTGCGTTATTGCAGAGTGACTGCAGAAGTGATTTCTTCTTCCTGATGTGCCTATTTTCATGTCTTTAGTGCTGCCCTATCCCATCTGTATATGAAAGAAGACAGCAAAGTGGCTTTTTCACTGGACCAGCTCAGCTGGTACCAAGAGGCACTGCAAGCAATGTGAGAAATTATCTCAAATATAAATATGTTTTATCTGGGGCAAGGGAAAGCCAAATTCTCCCAGCAGTAGGCACATCAGTGAAATAAAGTGCTATTCAATAACAGCTTTCTCACAGAGAAACTCTAATTTTTTACCATATCACTTGTGACCCTAGATGCTAAGCAGGCATACAGCCCATGGTCTGAGCAGCGTTTTACAGCTGTTGTCGTAGCTGCCAGCACAGGTAGAGAAGATGATCTGGCTGTGCAGTCCTTGGCCTGGATAATTCTGGGGTGCCTAACCGCTGTGGATTTGGACTACTCTGACTAAGACTGGGGACAGCTTTACTACTGGTAAACCCCAAAGAGTGAGGATGATAGCTGTAAGACAGACCGTGGGTGTGTAGCAGAGGTGAGCTTACAGAAGTTATTAAATAATCTGGAGAATCAACAGTAGCTCTGCCAAAGTGGCTGTGCAGCCTGATAACTGCAGAAGAGAGCAAACCTCATGCTCCCTTTACAGTGCTTGGGGAGAGTTGAAAGTCCCTAAAGATAGTTCAAGTTATTCAATGAGATGAGCAGGGATTTGTCTGAAGTCAGTGTTGAGTGTGTGCCATTAGCAGATGTTAAATATGAAAGTGTTTCTAAAATCCCAGCCTTTGGTCAGCTTACACAAACTTCAGTAAAGTACTTGCCTTATCTAAAGAGCCACAACTGTGACCCTGAAAATAAATACTGTTCTTTCTTCCACAGTACCAAAAAGGGGTAATTCGTTTGTGAGCAGAAGGGTACAACCCTTCTATGTAATGTAGCCTGGTGATTTAAATGCCCCCAAGGAGTGCAGTTACATCTTCAGACTCCATTTTCACTTCCCAGGAAATTGCTTCTTTTACCATCCTGCGCTCTCATGGGAGATGAGAGGATCTCCATTCCTCCTGCTGAATGTGCCAATATATATAAAAGTTAAGACTCATTGGGTGAAAGAATATGTGTAGAACAGCAAGCATGAGTGGAGACTCCGGGATGGGCACTTTATATAGACTGGAAACTTGAGATCCAGCTTCTGCTCCAAGGATAACTTTTAAATTTTACAGTAAAAGCCCACGAGGCCAGCCCAACACGCAGGGATTTCAGTAACACCAATACACAACTAATTAAAAAAATGTGGCACTTATGGATTTATGCATAAGGGAGCAAGAAGCATGTTGAGTGGGACTTTTCAGGGTAATTTTGAACCTATTTCTACCTAAGTTTCACCAAATGCATCCAAGTGCTTATCTTTTCCTGGGTTCAGTTTGCGCTGAGACAAGGGGCACTTGGATGGGAACTAATGCTGAAATACGATCTCTAATGAGCTTGGGATTCAGATGCAGCAGGCAGCAATCTGAAAATGGATATCCTGAGTTTCTTACAGTCCCAAGATTGTTTTGCTAAATAAAAACAGCTTCAAACTATTTTATCTTTTAATCAACAGCCCAGACATGTACTAATAAAATCATATTAAAACTAAATTTTCATTTTGGAGTATTCAGACAGGGAAATAAACACTGTTGTAATGAAATCTACCAACCACCAAAAGCCAGACTCCTCTACACTGCTCTTCTCTGCACTGGTGGAAATCTGCAGTTGCTTCCCTGACTTTAGAGGCAGAATTAACACTTGCAGTGGAGTAACTCAAAGCAGAATCCAAGCTTTGTTCGTTATTAGGCACTCTGACTGTATAAATAAACACAGTAGGCAGCTGCTGTGATTTTTCTTTTTTAAAGCCAGCTTGCACTTAATTTGCAAATATGGTCAATACTAATTTACCCCTCATTTTGTCTTGAGATTTCTAAAAATATGAGATGACAAATGCTAATACAGGTAACGGTATTAATTCAAAATCTCAAACATAAAGCTCAAAAGGAGAAGTGCTCACATGAAATACCTTGTTAGCCTTTAAATGAGATTGTTCATCAGACTGTCTCCTGCGTCCTACATTCAAAGGGCATTTACAGATTTTCACTATGAATAAGAAAAAGAGAGGGGAAATAAAGTCTCTGAAAGGGAGCACAACTGCATTTCTTTTCTAACATCTTGTATCACAAAATGACTTCTGTTTTACTTGCACAGTAGAAGCCTACACTTCACCAAGACAATAAAATAGAAAAACAAAATCATGGCAAATGGAAACCCCAACCCTTTAGTGCACCTAAAAGGCCAGACTATCACCTGGAAGCTGAAAGCGAGGCACTGTTATCCAAATCTTTCAAAACAGGAACACCCATCACAGAGATTTACTTGACTGCAGTAAAAGCTAGTGGTTTATCCTCCATGGCTGTTTTTTGTTGGTTGGTTGGTTGTTTTTGTTTTTTTTTTAATTATCTTCTGAAAAGAACTGCAAGTTATTTACCAGCTTTTCCATGGTGTCATTGTTAATCATCAAACTTCCACTGAATGGGGATTTTGCTTCTGGTTTTGAGAAAAGGTGATCCTCAAATAATATGAAGCATGCCCAGGAGATGCTATTCTGTTTCCAGGTGTGTAAGGTTGCTTTCACAGATGCATTGTCCATAGTCCTTGGTGCAGCACTTGTGTCAGTGGCTAGAGGGTTTTTGAACAGGTTGACAATACCTTCTCAGATCTATTTGGTTCCTAACAGGTCCATTCTGTTACAGCTTTGTCCCTACTTTAAAATGTCATGTTACATTTCTCTATGCAATTTCTTCAGTAATTATCTTTTCCCTGTCTTTTCCTTCAACAAGAAACTAACTCTCCTTAGTCTCAGAGAGCTGGAGAATGGCAGTAGAGGAGGAAAGCTTCCTTCTCCTCTTCCCTGACTGCAATATTCAACCTTGCAGCTAGTAAGCATAATTTCGTAGACTAATATAGATTGGAAAGGACATCCAAAGGTCATCTGGTCCAAAACCCAACTCAAACCAGGGCTTAGATCATGTTGCTCAGGGTCTTGTCTAGTTGAGGTTTGAGTATCTCCAGGCATGCAGATCCCACAACCTCTCTGGGTAACCTGCTCTAGTATTTGTCTACCCTTCTGGTGTAAAAAATTATCTTTACTCTTTATACTGAATATCCATCTCCTCAGATCTTTCCTGCGTGTAAAGTTACCACTATTATATTTAGACTGCAATTAATATTGGTTTAGAATAATACTAATTAATTGCAAAAGTATGCAATAAAAGGGAAGGAATGGACTCAGTGATTCAGGATACTCCTTTCAGTCTTGTCTATGGGTGGGATTCAACTAGCAGATTTCGAGATACGGATTTAGAGGTTCATAAATATGGATCCACATGTGAACTAGGTGTCTAAACTCCAGTTACAGTCAATGGAGATGCAAGTAAGCTTTTAACACCATTTGAAATGCCCTCAAGTATCCTGCCCCAGAAGGGCATGTCTCCCATAGATCATATGCCACCTGTGTCAGGCCCACGCAGGTGTTTCTCGTACCCTAGAGAATCTGAAATGACACCAGACACCTATGGGCAATGCTATAGAAAGAGCTCATACACATTGTTGTGTGAACTATAGAAACAGAATGTGGCATAAATCGCCAATGACCTACAGGTAAATGATTACATTTGAAGGCTTGTTGTACAACAATGAATACAGTGTGAACCTCTCCCTTATCATGTCCCCACTTTTGGCAGCAGTGTGCTTAAACATTCAAACAAAAAGAGAAGACATAGCAAACTTTCAGCTTTATGTAGCACACCGGTTTTGCCAACTCTTTTTTCAATAACAAGGTCACAAGTACGAACCATCCAAAGGGCACATGTGACAAGTCACTTCTGTTCTCTGTATGCGTACATATGAAAGGAAAATTACCTAATAATTTCAGGTTTTATCCCTCAGGATTACTTCACAGTACATGTTTTTCCACATTTCTATTGTGCCATTGATCTTTATCCTGTGCGTTCTGCAGAAACTTCTTTTTTCCTCCCACAAAGGCTGCCAGGCTCCCGCTCTCCAAGGGGTCACAGGTTGCAGAGGAATCCACAGAAACAGGAAACCGGGCTTCCTCAGACAGATCTGAAACACCAAAACCTGTTTCCTTTCTGTAAAAATAAAGCCTGTCAGGGCATCCTCTGGGTAGGCTCACTGTATGTGCAGCAGCTCAGGAGGAGGGAGAAGCTACAGGATTTCTTACTTGGGAAATAAATGTGAGATAACTTGTAGCATTGACAAACCAGCAGAATGAAGGAAATCATCTTCTTGCTGCTCCTATTGCACTTACAGAGTGGCAGCATTGGATTTAATACCCCAGGAAAGCTCTGGACCACAGGCCAGGGTGGTGAAACCCAGACAAGTCACTCAGACTTGACTCCATCTCCGACCACAATTGTGGGGTCACCCCATTCTGAGATCCAAGCTGCCGAAGTGAGTGCCTCACAGGGACCTCCTTTTGCATCTTCAGGCAAGACTCGGGGAATGAAAGCGGTGAAGAACACCTCTACCCCTGCAAGCCAGTCAAATGGACACAGTGATGGTGAATCTGACAAAAATAAGATGGGAAGCTCATCTAGCAGCAAAGGGACATCTCTACAGAGCAATGCTAGAGAGGTCCCTCTCCAGCAAGAGATCACTACAAGCCAGGATACAGCTACAGGGAACAGATCTCTCGGGCAGTCATCCCACAGTGCTGGTATCACCAGCACCCAGCAGGATACCAACTCCAAAGCATCCGGCTTTGAAACTACCAGGGGAAAGTAAGGAAAGTTACATATTTTTTCTTGTCTCCTATGTACTGCTTAGGAATGGTTATTTTCCTGTTGCCCATGAAATAATTGGCAAAAGTCCTAGTAATTTCAGTAATATTCTTTTCTGGGCTTAAAGAAGACCATCTAAAACAAGCAAGGGACCAAACCTGCAGTATTTACTCAGTCAAAACCATACATTTGTAACAGTAAATGCTGCAATATTTTATTCCTTCAGGGTAGTTATCTAAAAACCAACAGGTAAGTCATTATCATATATGGGTAGGAAAGGACTACAATAAATGCCTCCCTGTTTTACGCACAGTAAACTTTTGTTGATTTTTTTTCTTGCTTTCCCTGTGGGTAAAAGAAATAGCAAATGCACTTTTTCATTTGGAATCTATTAAAAAATGATTGTGTTTGTAAACTTCTCCACTAAATTGAAAATACAAGCAAATAACTGTACAAAATACATCGATGTCTGACAATTTGAAACACCTTATTCTGTGATAAGAGCATCGGAACAGTGGCATTTGCAGGTGAATGTGCATTCAGAACTGTATAATTTAATACCTAATAGCTATACATAACAGAGTATATAAAATTGTACTGTCTAGTTTTATAGCTCTGGAACACTCAATTATTTTCTTTGTTCCCCAGTGTCTTCACTTCTCAATGGGAATGTTAATACTGACTTTGGAGATGTTGCAAGGTTCACTTAATTGCTGATACATATTCAGATACTGATAGAAAATGGAAGATGCAAAGGATTGGTTGTTTTCCATAGTATTTATGGAGAGCAGGCTTTCAGAATACAGATTTCTTGTTTTGATAGTTTTTGTCCAAATATTAGCATCCCAAAGAAGGAAAAACACTTTCGCTTAAATTCACACAAAAGAATAAATCACCACTTAGAAATATTCCTACAATTATCTTGCTATGTGTGGCTGAGAGCTAACATTCCTTCTGCTCAAAGAAAAGAACCCCGTTGACCTGAGCTCATTTTGGATCATGCAAAAGTGAAAGAAAGCACACAGACCCAAAGGAAAGGAGTTGTTTGCCTCCGCTTGGAAGAGATATGGCAGTAAGG
The DNA here is from genome assembly GCA_034782735.1 of Sagittarius serpentarius. Taxonomy (NCBI): domain Eukaryota; kingdom Metazoa; phylum Chordata; class Aves; order Accipitriformes; family Sagittariidae; genus Sagittarius; species Sagittarius serpentarius. Next base: position 2,912,847 of record JAVKLA010000007.1, read on the forward strand.
AGCAGTGTTTCCCAGACAGCTTTCCTAGCATACTCCTTCAGTTGTGAATGTCACCTGTTACAGCACCTTACTATGGTGTCTGGCAGTGTCTGAGTTAACCTGAGTTAAATGGGTTCTTTTTGCACATGAGAGCTGATAACTGCATCTCCATGAAAACAGGTCTTAACGTATGCTAATCTTAGAGTCTTTAGCTTTCTCAGCTTTTTTCAAGAATAGCATTCCAGCGAAATTAATCTTCAGAAAAACTCCGTGAATTGACAAGTATTGTTTCTACCTTTTACGTATGATGTTAATATAGGAAGCAAAAAATTAGTCTCTGGTGAACAAGCTCTCATGTTTTATTTATCATAATGAGATATGGTTGCGACTGCAGAGAGGCAAAATAAGCAAGTCCTGTATTGGCTGGCACCTTATTTCATGAGTGATTGAGGAACAACCTGCTGTGCAACATACACAAATGTTTTTTGGTTTGGTTTTTTTTTTCAGTCCACTGAGCAAGTTAGCGATAAAGCTAGGGTTCCATATCAAACTTATAGGAATGTGTAAGAGCATGTAACCCCAGCATAAAACAGAATGCTGAATCCCACTCTTTTTCTCAAACTGATGAGCCACAGAGCCTCTCTCTAGCAAATATCTACAGTTTTTGGTGCGGCTCGATCCTTTTCACATTAATATTCCTGTGTTACAAGCCTTGTCTTCCTACACATACAAGTGTTTTTACAATCAGGTAGGGTGTTTTGAGCTTTTCTTCCGGTTTTGCCACTGACCTGGACTGCGACTTAAGTAAGTCACTTCCGTATTCTGTCTGTCTTTCCCTACGAATTAGATCTGGATGAATAATAAAGCCGCTTGTGACTTTTTTTTCAGTAAAATCCTGAAAAAATGCCAAGTCTAGGGTGCTCAATGTTACCGATCACTGCTGTGAAACACCTGGAAAGCTACTGCTGAGAAACGATGCATAAGAACACAAACATTTTTATTATGTGCAGATGTTATCCATTTCTAACATATGTTTTCTTTTTTTAAAAAAATTTGCATCTTTGTTGCAAATAAAGTGAAAAGATGCTGTAAAACTTCCAGTAAAGACATACAGCTTTCTTCAAGGTTTACTCATTTAATGCCTGAGCACAGCATGAACGACTCAGTAGCAGATTTCATAGTTGTAAAGTGTACTACCTCTGAGGAAATTTGGAAGCGCAGTTTACTTTTTGAATTTACTTTGAATTAAAGCAACTCTTTTTGTTGTAGTCTGTATTCCAACCTGAATTTCTGAGTGACCTTGTAGGAACTGCACGACTCTCTAATCCTTTATGGCAACCCATTGTGCTAACATATGTGCAGAGATGCTGATGTTAAGAAGCTCCATATAAAAGGAACAATAGAGAGAGGTCAGGGACGGACAAGAGGAAGGAAAACAAAACAAGAATGAGCATTTGTTTTTTTACATATTTATAATTTAAAAAATAACAATACATATACTTTGTTAGAGAGTCTCCAGGACTGTCAAATTGCCCACATGGTACAATATGTGCCCATTGTACAAGCTTAATTCCCAAATACCCCTATCTGAAGGAGGTTGTGTACCTTACTGGCTTAATTACAAACGTAAGTCCCTTGCTATCTCTACCCTAGATTATCTGAGGACAATATTATGTGCACATATCACATGCATACTGAAACTAATTAGAAAAAAGTTCTGTTTCATTCTATTTTTGCAAAATTCCCGTTAAAATGTCAGGAGAGCATGATTTGGAAATATTTCATGGATTTTCAAAGTCTGCACCTGAAGAATATTTCTGACAGCCACCAAGTGTGGCATGCAGGACACACCCAGGTATGGCAGCTAGCATCACCGCAGGGCCCAAATCGCCAAGCACAGCCATGGCGATGCTGCAGTGCCAAGATCAAACTGGGAAGGCAAATCAGTGAGTCAGGATCAGGGCTGGTAACGGTGACCAGGATAAGACACAGCCCAGTGATCACTGGGCAGGTCCACAGTGATGGGGCAAGGCCAAAGTTAGGCTAGGATGTCAGCTTGCAGGTCAGGGTTGGCACAGGGGCAATGTAGCCCTGGGGTGAACTTTAGTGGGGCTCCTGAGCCCATGGGCAGGGTGTATGGGTGGAGAGCCCAGGTCAGGCTGGTCAGGGTGAATAAGACCCACAAGTGCCATCAGGGTCCTGACAAGCTTCCATTTCATTTTATTGAAAGAAATGCACTATTAGAAATGTCAGAATAAATTAATATTTTTTTTCCTACTGAAACAGAACCATATTTCTCAAAGACCATGACTTTATTTTAAAAACTCATCTCAGGTTGGCTTTTCATGTTCCAGCAGAACTTCTTGGGGCAGAGACATACTGCAACAGGCAGTCACCTGATGATGAGCACAGTCAGTAGGGCTAAAGGCTCCAGATTCAAGGTTCTGCTGTTAATAAGGTAAACCTTGGCTTCGAGCCCCACTATATCACATCCTGATGTGGTATTTTAAGTGCTAAATATTGGGCATATCCTTATCTCTAAAACAACTAAACTCTTCCTTATTCTTCACTGGAATGAAAAATGCAATGAAATCCTGTTCTTTTGCAGTGAAGAGGAACAAGTTTATAATTGACCTTAGAATAGGTACAGGAGCACTTAATTTATAGAGTCTGTAGCTACTTGCTCTCAAACCATTTCAGAAGAGTGGTTTCTTGGGTGAGGTATCCCCCTTTCTGGGAAGGCCTGCACCCAAGCTTTCAGAAGGATAAGGAAACTTCATAGGAAGCACACCTGGAATGGCCTGAGCTGAAAGAAAATGCCTTTCTTCACTCCTAGTCATGAATTTGACTTAAGCTCTGAAATTTAAGGCTTATGTCTCTACAAACAAATATGCATCTTTTTTTTAATTTCTACCTATCTTCAAATTTTCATGCTACCCATATCAATGAATAAAGAAATGCTGGAGAACTAGAGCTGTGCTTCAGCAGCAGAGAGAGAGTTTTTCCAAAGTTCAGCGACATTAAATGTGAGCATCAACTTGGTGTCAAAGAAGAAAATTGATGATTCATTCTTTTCAATTGAGTTCGTGAGATACATCTTTTTTAGCCTGTGGAGAGAGGCAATTGCAGTATTTCACTGTATAAAGCAGCTTAAATAACAGTGGTGCTATGGACCAAGTCTGAGGTGGAGTCCTGAGACTAGCACACTCATCATTCCATTCTAAACCCAACTGTATTAATTACTATTCAAGGTAGCTCCTGAATACATGAGACATTCATTCAGGCTGTAAATTGACCACACTATCTCCACATTGTTGGATGGCTCTACATTACTCTTTTCTCTTAGTATGTGTATATTACACATTTTCCAATTATCATGAATCCACTGAGGGTCTTCATAGACTTCCCCTGCCATTACCTTGGGTAGTGGTGAGGTGACAGTATTTTATTACTAAGCACAGAGGTGTTTAATAAAGTCAGCACCAGGGACAGATTTGCTTAGCTGTCACATATGGTAGGAGTGATGAAATATTTCATTCTCATGACCACACCTCTGCATTTCTCCCCAGAAATTGCTTTTGCGTGTGACTGCTTGGTAGAATTTCTAGTGTACTGACAAATTAAAATGAATGGTTAAGCTCAGCAGACGGTTCAAATACAACACATAGAAACCTGATTTAACTGCCTAGTTAATGCAAGGTTCACAGTGTCTTTTGATCATGTCATTTTTTAATGGAGCAGAGAGAACAATTCTTGAACCGCTTTCTTAAGATTTTGCATCACTGTGCATTTACAATAAATAAAGTCACGCCTGGCTTAGGTTTCTGCCTCACTAGGTATATTCCCTATGACCTGGAAGGAGGAACCTCTTACACTGGTACTTAGGTTGCCTTGGTGTCTAAGTGTCAGAGGATGTTTGACAAGCAGTGCTTGCTTTGCCCTCGCAGTGTTGTATTCCAGCCATGCAGAAGACGTTTGCAATGAGCCCCTCTTGTCCAGCAGCATCTTGAATGTACTTCTGATGCTTGGCTGTAAGCCCACAATCTAATTTTCCTACACAAGCTGAACGCAGTGTTACTCCCATTGCAGTCCTAAAGACCAAAGCAAATTGTTCAACCCAAGTGCTGGTATTCACTACTTTATTATTTCATTCACAGAATAAATGGGGCAATAGACATAATTATGCAGTTCCACAATGATGCATGTGGCATTGTACCAAGAAAATGTAACTGTCCAAAGAGAGCTTTAACGCAAGCATTTACAGATTGGTGCTGTTTTCTGCTGAACACAGATGTAAAACAGCTAACAGGTGACTGAGACTGCTGGTGTGAAGTAGCAAAACACCTTACTGCATCGTGCAGGTTAGGTACTACTGCATGCTGTAGAGCAGTACTGGTATAGGGCAAGAGCTGCACAAGGTCCTTGCAATTCATTGACTTTTTGTTTGTATCAGTGCTATTATAACGCACACATGGAGGAAATCTTTTCCACTGCTGTTGCCCCATGCACAGAAGGAATCAGAGGGTCTGTTTGTGCCAATGCTGTGGTCACGTTTCAAGCGGTTCCAGTTTCTGGGTGGGAAGGAGTCACTGTGGGAAATGGTTTACCCAGCTTGCACTACTTCCCAGAGAGACCCTATAGGATGTTTTGTCTTTCAGGGAGAGAAGAAATGGTAAACACATGTCCATAAAATTCTGAACTGTAGGTGATGAAATAATAATTTTTGAAAACTAGACAAAAAATCAGAAAATAACAAAATTCAAATTTCTGGTTTTCTGAGACAGCCTTTCAGCAATGACGGCAAGGCAGAGTCATGATAGACTGTTTTCAGTAACAGAGGAAACATAGCACTGGGGAAAAAAAATCACATCTCCACCCAGGTTGCTTTTGAGACACTCACAAAGTATTTATAAAAGACAAAAAGCCCCAGCACCTTTTTCTCTTAGCCTTCTCAGAGTCTGGTTATTTATTTTTTCTGTGATCAGATTCAGATAAGGCACTTCTACACAGATGACTTCTGAAATTTTTTAATGAATATAATAAAGGTTTCCGTTCATCTCATTACACTAACTACTTCATTAATGCTGATGTTTACCTTTGCTCTGGCTCTTTGTTTCATCTGCCATGGGAACACTGAGGATTAGGAACAGACTCTTTTCCATCCCTACTAACGTCTCTTCAGCCCTCTGCATAGATTAGGATTACTGTAACAAACTGGACAGTGTTAGGATTTACCTCCCAGCCACTGCAAACATTTGACTCCTTGCAGCATTTCATTTAAGGTACACCAGAAACATCTACTCAAGTCTGCACAGAAAATATGCATTCTTACAGATCTGCATATGATTAGCAGTTTAGAAAGCTGGCACTAATTCCTAGAATAGACGTGGCAAGGAAAAGGCGAGCAGAAAGGTGTCCCCATGTTTTCCAAAGTCATTAGCTGTGTTGCTGGTTAGAGAATGCAAGTGTTTCCGAAGACAATTTCTCTGCCAAATCTCAAAGCATCTATTCTGTATTACACTCCTGGTAAGTAACACCATAAGTCACGAGGAAAAGCCTGGGAAAAAAATCACCTTGCATTTCATGGACTTTGGATTAGATCCTTTTTTTTTTTAAGAGCCCCCTAAGAAGTCAGTCAGCGACAGCGTAAAGATACAGGTCCGCGTGAGTAAGCAGCAAACCAGGTACAAAGCAACTGGCAAGGCATTTAGCCATTTAATGAAACTAAATAAGAAAAGACAAGCTGCCCAAAACACTATAAATGGATTAAAGAACAACATTCACCCCTCTAGAACTGGGATGGATCTTCTTTTTTAACATTTTCATTTCGTCACTTATAAAGGCTTTTTTTTTTGGTCAGTATTTCTCAAAGTGGAGAAGCCATTACTGACATACTGCAATCTCCTTTTCTGTAGATTACAAAAGGACTAACAAACCACTGAAAACCAGCACCACTGAAGGTCATCTGAGAAGCACTGACAGTAAACTAGACCAGAACTAGCTTAATGAAATTTGTACTCTGGGTCAAGTAGGTGATGGAAAATAAATTTATTTTCCAGAGGGAAAAATGCAGAATTAAGACCCTTTTAAAGAGCAGTTTGTCTGGATTTTCAAATTTGTTTTACTGGATGACTCTCAAAGCAGACTAATGGATATCTTCTCAAAAGTCTGAATTCTTTCTGTGGGAAAGTTTGATTATTTTGAAAGGCTCTGAACACAGAAAAGGAGATAAGGTCTAAAAGCTGATCTGATTCACAACAAGACAACTTTTTAAATGCTAAGATAGATTGGTGAAATGCTAGATAAGTGGAAATTCTGAATCAATTTTTGCAGCACAAGGTAGGACACAATTGGTCACAACAGTAAATAAAAACTTGGATGAGACAAAGAGGTTGTTCACAGTCCAAGGCTTCAGCACTGTACATACAAAAAAAGGAAATGAATGATGGGAGTAGAATTTGTGTTTTGTAACAGACAGGACAAAGTGTCAGGACCCTGAGTCCTGAAAAAAAAAATTAAGCAAATGGTATAACTCCCCCCACCTGATACTTCAGTGTCAACAAGTCAGCTGTTTCTCAGGGCTAAAATCATATCCTATAACATATTTTACCATCACGTACTATACTATATTGCATATCAAATGCACTTTTCAGAGGCTGTCCAGTTTTCCATTCCAATCAGCATGTAGAACAGATTTCCCAGTTTGATTTGTTTATGGTCAGTCCCTAGTTAGTGCTGAATTTTTATTTCAGCTGAGATTCATACATTTCAGAGCAAAGGAAGCTAGGCAGTGAACCTAAAAAATTAACTGATTTTGGTTCAGGTTTATCATTTCTCTTTGAACTAGAGCTGATGTTTTTGAAAGATGACTGATGTTCATTTAAAGATACAGAATCTACTGTGTCACTAGTATCAAAAATGTGAGAGGTCTCTGTAGTCACCTAGCGGAGTTCAAAGGAAGCTGCTGAAACCAAAACCTGGTCTCCCGTGCAACAGCAAAAAAAGCCAACTTGTGAGGGTGCCTGCTGTCCTTATAATCTGAGTGTTTACATTATGTCAGTCAACGTTAGCTCTCCTCATCCAAACTTGGCAGGTGGTTTAAAGCAAACTGAAAATATATCACAGCAATATACTTTTATACAACCTGAATTCAGGGCCTATACTCTGATCTTCATGTAACAGTCTTTCACTGGAAAAGATCCTAGCTTAAAAAAAAAAAAAAGGAAAAAAAGGATTTCTTCTACACCATGTCATTATATGTTTTTATGTATGAATGCACTTAACCTACTGTATTCAGAAGAACAATCGTAAGGCGATAGATATATAAGCAAAGATCACAAGTTTGCAGAACCATAGGATCATTCAGGTTGGAAGTAACATCTGGAGGTCAATAGTGTGACCTCCAGAGGTCAATAGTCTGACCTCCTGCTCACAGCAGGACCAGGTGTGAGATCAGACCAGGTTGCCTAGGACTCGATCCAGTCAGGTACTGAGCTCCACGCTCTGGGCTGGTGATTGCACAAGCTCTCTGGGCCCTGCTCCAGTGCCTGGGTGACCTCATGGGGAACAAGTTTCTCATACTCAGTCTGAACCTTCCTTGTTTCAATATGGGCCCATTGTCTTTTGGCCTCCTGCCATGTACTGCTGGGAACAGCCTAGCTCCAACTTCTCAATAGCCTTCCTGTAGGGCCTGGGGGGGCTGCTGTCAGGTGCCCTCAAAGCTGTCCCTTCCCCAGCCTGAACAAGCCCTGGTCCCTCAGCCTCTCCTTGCAAGGCATCTACTGGCTCCAGATGCTCATAGCATCTTTCTACATCCCCTTTGCCAAGGCGTAAAGGACAATACAAAATGAAATCAGGTATAGAATCAGGACCAGTATTTCATAAACTGCTCTGTGAAACACGAATAAACTGCATACAATGTGAATGAGGCACAACCACCAAGCCGTGCACAGACTTTAACAACGGCTCCAGCTCTGGGTCCTTTTGTAGTCCTTCAACAACACAATAATCTCATTTTCATGATTCAGTGATGTTCAGCTGCACTGATTCAATAGCATTTCTATTAAAAGCCAGGTAATCTAATTTACTCATGGATAAAAATAACTCAATTTCAGACATAATATGAAAGGAGCAGAACAAAATCTATACCCTTTGTGGCCCAACTGCCACCAGTGTTCCTGTTGAGTGGCTTTAGGACCACTCACAATGCTCTGTGCTTAGGAGCAAGTGGAAGCAATTGTGTACAGGTATACCTGATAACTCTGTAGCTGGCAGTTTTTGTGAGGGCTTGTTTGGGTTTTTTTCTTGGCAGTGTACCCAAAGAGCAGTTTACTGTGGAAATGTGCTGTGGGAGGGGGTCCTTGCAGTTTCATAAATTTCCACTCACCCTCTCACCCTAAGGAAATTACAATTTTTCCATGTTATTGTAAATTGTACTTCACTTTTCAGCAACATGGGGTATCACAGAGTCAAGAGGGCTGGTTCAAAGCCCGCTGAAGTTAAACGGAAACATTGCCATTGACTGCGAATGTAGTCAGAACAATCCCATCATAGGCCAGATAACGTTACCAGCAAGCAGCTGGAGTTAAACACATCTATTTTCTTCTGCTGCTGCTGCTGCTTCTGCCCTCCTTCCTGCAGGCCCTCTGCTCTCCCTGATCATCCCCTGGGAGCTCAGCAGAAGGCGGCCGGGCTCTCCCTGACCGTTGGTGCCGGTGAGCCGTACCAACCTCCGCTTGGGACCGTGCCCGATTTTACAAGGCCACCGCGCCCACCCGGCCGGGCCCGGCCCGGCCCGGCCCGACCCCCTCAGAAGGCGTGAGCAGGGCGTACGGACGCGCCCACACGGCCGCCGGCGCCGGCAGCGCCGCCCAGCGACAGGCGCGTCAGCCGCCACCGGCAGCTTCCCGCCTCTGCGGGCAACGGCCGCCACCTGCCGGCCCTGCCCGGCAGCGCCTCACGCCGCCCCGCCCCGCCCCGCCTCACAGCGCCTCAGGCCCACCGCTCTCCCCCGCCGTCGCCTCAGGGCGCCTGGCGCTGCCCCACGGGCGGCTCAGACCGGGCACCCGGGCTGCCACCGAAGAGGTGGTAAAGCAGAGCGTAAGCCCTGCTAAGTGGGAATTAGGCGAGGGTTTTAGGAGTGCTGGCAACACGCCAGCGATGCAATGATGAGTTTAAGGGCTCTCGAGTGTCTGCTGAATCAGGAGGCAGGGGTATACATGCCTAAGAGCGCACGCTTATACAGCTACTTCAAACCAAGCAGGGTGTTTTTCATCATATAAAGTCAAGTCTAGCTTCAGAAATCTGCGTAGTAAATTGAGAAACCGTATTTGGTGCTTATGAAAGCTTAAATATGAATAACTGCTGCTGAGAGGTTAGCTACTACTCATCTCCTAGCTGTGCATCACAGGGCAGCTTTCCATAGGTCACACGGTTTCATTTTGTGGATGAAGAAGTTGCTTTTTGCAGAGAATCGCATCCCCTTGAAGTTGCAAGGTATTGCCCAGTAATTCACACCATATATATATAAAAACACATACTCACCCCTCCATATCATGAGGTTGATGTAAACTGGTGAGGATGAGTCAGCTGAACACAGGGAAACACTATGGTAATCTGTCTTACACTCTCAGAAATAAGCTTTTTTTCCAGCTGAGGGAAACACAGGTATTATTGGTACACACTCCTGAAGACTGGGCATTGAGCTTCTTGCCAAGGACACAGTGCAGGCAGGCCTTGCTTACAGTTGCCCCAAAGCTACTTCTGTTTCACAGTTCTCTCGAGGCTGCATCCTATTTTCTGGCCAACTGTGGAAATGAAGAAATGCTTCTTGGGAATGTTTTCTCTGTGGAAAAAGAAACAGGACTGGTATAACCAGAAGAGAAGAAAACTTTACCGAGAGGGTATTAATGTAAGATCTGAATAAGCTGTACGGGATGTGTAGGATCCCAAAAGCTAAAGACAGGCTTAAAGGCACTGTCTGGGTCCCACTAATGCCCTGCCAGTTTTAAGTGCTTTGCTCCAGCCATGTGGGCAGGCTCCACGGCCCATTAGCTACTCAGGGCTTTGAATTCACAGTGGCCATAAACCTCGGAGGACTCAGGCCTGCCAAGGCTGCAAAGTAGACATGATTACTGGTTGCAAAAGAAATGAATGCTGCTCTTCATACTGTGCCCTACTTCTCAGACAGGGTCAAACCGCGCTTGATGCAGAGTTGGGGCAGCAGTATTTTGATTCGAGCTGGAAATACTGCTGCAAATATCACAAGCAAAGAGGCTATTTCAAAGGCCCGAGGACTCAGAGGTACTCTCTCACACCTTACTACCAGTGGGTTTTCCTGGCCAATGCATGCAAGAGGAGGATGAAATCTGTCATATGGGCTTTATGCCAGTCGGGGACTTATGCTGCTCTCTCCAGGCTGGATTTCTGTTGTAAGTTGCAAGGATTTTGTTTTGTTTTTAAATACAGCTTTCCTGATTGAAATCAGGCTCAATGCAAAAGAAATGCCAGGCTCCTGCAGCTCTCAACAAAATCTGCATGTTAGAAGCCTGTGTTGCTGATCTGGAATATATTATTCCATGGAGGGTAAAGAGGATTTTCAGGTTTAAAGTCCTGTTATGCAAATCAGTTCTCTTCTGTTCTGCCTTTGCATTAACACAGCCTGTCATAGTTCTTCCGCCACGCTTCATCTTCTATTTCCAAATCTACATTTTTTCAGACAATTTGATTTCAAAATTATATTTACATTCTTAACATCTCTTAATGAGCTTATTTCATTGGTTGCGTAAACCTAATTATGAGTCACACCAGGGGCTCTTTTGATGTGAATATTTCCTCCAATTTAGCCTGATCAAAGATTGTTGGGCCATGTGAGAACCACAGCTTCAGACGTTGCACCCGCGTAGCTTAAGAATGAGTTAAATATTTTAAATAGAAACAGTCTGCTCAAGCTAAGTTAAATTTTTGATAGAGACCAGAGGCTGAGTTCAAACTGTCTTTAAAAACCAAGAGCAGTCCTTAACTGATATATTTGGGATGTATTGTACCATGTTTTCCTTTGGAGGACATTTCCAAATGGGCAAGTTCCAATAGCTGTTTCCTTGAAGCTAGCCACTGTCAATAATAATGATAATTAGTGGATTTACATTATGAATTTTTAAAAGTAGATTTTTTTTTTAAACTGGACCCTGTGTATTCCCAGGCTTTCATGTATTTTGCAACTGTTTTTTGCCTCTTTTCATTGTTTTATCTTTTCATTGACCACACTTGCTCAGATTATATCCCAACTGTGTGCACTGCAGAAAATGTTGCCGCTGACAATGCTGCTATACGTCTTTTGCCTAATCCCTTTCTCTGGTGAGCTGTCTGATCTGTATGCGAGGGTAGAGTGCAGGCTAGGGAGCCTCAAGCTCAGGTCCTAAACTGATTGCTGCCCCATTGTAGCCCAGATTTTAAAATCTGACTCCTGTATTTGGGTTCTTGATTTGCAGAGGTGGGAAGCTTAGCACCCAGCTCCCCAAGGTGTTAGCTCTTCATTCCTCACTTTCCAGACAGCTAATGTGCAACAGTAAAAGAGGTGTGGTACTGCATAACTGCTTGAGGTGCTGTTATCTCTTCAGATGTCTTCTGATCAGACTTCATATGCCATCAGTTAATTGCTGAGAGTTATTCAGGAATTTAGATGTTTACATTCTCTCTACCGAGTTTAAATCATAAGCAAATCACCGTGCTTAATCAGAGCTCCTCCTGAACAGACCACTGTCAGTCTGGCCCAGTATCACTTTCTGCATCTGTTGAGAAATGTTTAGTATCCCATTCATATGCTGAGAGATTTTGCAATTTTTTAAATCTCTGTGCTGCACTCCAGAGGAAAAAATACATTTTCAGTCTTGGGTATGAATATGCAGAACCCTTACTACAGCTGTGAAATGAAAGAGACCTCATGCCTGTAGTGAGAAAGGAGCTCAGTGACAGTGACCTGGACAAGCTAACAAGCCTTAATGGCCCTAGAGTAACCTCACCTGAACCCTCCACCAACACTCATGAGCCAAGGGGCTCCATTTAAGTCCAGCCATGAGCCTGTTCTCCTTATAAAGGTGCTTGTCTCTAGTAGTCTTCTTGGACCAAAGTTGTTACTTAGCCTCTGTCTGATGCTTGCTGGCCTGCTAATTGACCTGCTCCTGTCACCCTACTGCTGCTTGCTTGTCTCTGGTGCTGTGGTACTGTATGCTGCTGTTGAGGTCAGTGCCTAGCTCGTGTAGCTCCTCCTCCCCTCCTGGCTCACTTTCTTCTAAGGAGAAACCCTGCTCTTGCTGCTCTCTGATGCTCAGCAAGGAAGCCCCATGGAAGAGCCCTCTCCCTGGTTGTGCTTGTAAGGGAGCTAAGTGCCCTGCCATGTCCTGCTCCTACTGAATGCTTGGCAAGAGGGTATGACTATCTTCCCTTGCTGCTGCAGAGCTGTGCTGCAAGGGATGGAGCTACAAGCTCTCTCTGGCTAACTGTTGGCAATGTTTAACTGTATATATTCATTATTATCTAGCTACTACTACTAGTCCTTGTGTGATATAGGAGACTGTAAAGGACCCGTATGCCCTAGTTAGAGGGGTGGTGTAAGTAACTTCATGATCCCTCTGCAAAACTCAAAAGATTTAAGTCTCCTTTTGATTCTGCCAATTTTACGTGTTTCAAACTTGTATAGAGTTGCTCCTGGCTCTCACAGAGGTAGTGAGAAGAGTACCTAACCTTTAAGCTTATGGTTGAGAGCTGAATTTAATTTTTAGCAAATATTTATTTGTGCAGTCTCTAATTTATACACACAGACAAATGCTATAGCTAGAGGAGACAGAACATAAAGGAAGCATCAAACAAAAGCACAGTGTTTTTATACCCAATTAAAAAGAAATATTATCCTAATGAAAACTCTCAAGGAAGTGGAGAGTGAGTGAGTGAGTGAAATGAGATCAAAGAGACTCGATAAAAACCCATTTTATATGAAACATATTATTCATCAATTAAACAATATGTGTTGTGTGAGGGAGCACCACAATATGATACTGACAGCAGAAATACTGAGAGGTTCAGTCTGTTGGCCTTGCTTAGCGTCTTACTTCCTAGCTTTTCCTGCAGTTTTCTCAGGAGTCATTTTTCCAAGTAAGGCACTAATGAATTTAATGTGAGTGCACTCATAGGATCTCAGTAGACAAAAGCAATCACTTAAGGATAGATGCTGATGCTGTTTTGTGTTTTGTGCCGCTGTTCTTGTTTGAAGCAGTGTAAATCTGTACTAATGCCGTTTAAGTAAATGGAACTAATCTGGTCTTAATTGTATTTTGATTTCCACTGTAAGGACCCCATAGCAAGATACTGATTTCAGGACTGGCTGCATAATGTAAATACAGATTTCCTTGCTGGGTTATGAAACACTAACAGAACTACTGCAACTGGAAGTGAAGGTTAGCAGCAAAACATGACCCAGGAAGATGAACTCTAAGTTCTTATATGCAAACATTGGTATGGAAGTACTTGTAAGTTCACCAGCCCTACAGCTGAAACAATGTCTTGTCACTAACTTGCCAAGTCAAAAATGAAGTATGTTTCAGCATGGATAAGGGAATAATGTATGACCCTGAGAAAGGCTGTACTAAGTTAGGGGCAGGGGGGTGAAATCACTGCTAGACCAAACAGACATCTGTTCCACTGGCAGAAATGCAATAATACCTTCTTCAGGATGCCTTCCAATCTGCAGCTCGGAGACTTCCTGAGACAGAGATTATAGCTACCATTTTGTTTTAAAAAAACCTCAAACCAGCAACACCCTAATAGCGTGTTCTTTCATGAAATCATTTATGAATCTATGTTTGTGGAAACACTACCCCAACCTTTTTTTTTTTTTCTCCTTTAAGTTTAAACCTGTTTTGTTTTGATGCTTCTTTGTCATAATAAGACCAACTGAATAATGAACACCATGACTTCCCATCCCTCCTGCTCTTCATCTTCTATTTGTATCTTTCTTTTCACCTCTATTTAGGATGTAGGAATGAACCTGAATTCTGTATTCAAACTGTGGGCTAAACATAAACTCATACAGCAACAACGAGTTGATGTACTGAAACAGTGGTGATTTCTGTTTGTTCTCTAGTCTTTCCCTAATACTTTCATGTATTTGATTCAGTAGTTTAGTTAATGCAAAATACTAAATTGGCATAATCAAAGAGCTAATCACAATGACTCCAAGATCTTTTTCCTGATGATAGTTAATTTAGGTAGTCATACTGTCTGTATAAGGCTGTCTTTATTTGTGCCTGACTCTGCATTGCAAGATCCTTTTCTGACACTTAATTAGTTGGCAATTCATTATCATGAGATTTCTGCAGTTCTTCAAGATCAGCTTTAGGTTTACTACACAAAATGATTTTGTATAGCTCTGTATAACTCTGTCATCTCCCTATTCACCTACTTTCCCCCTCATTAATGAGCATAATGTCTATTACAGATTCATGTGACGTTCTGCTGATAAACTGTTTCTTGAGAAAGCGAACTAGTCTTTCACCTCTCTGATTTAATGCCTTATTAATCTGTAACAGGATCTATCCTCTTACTATGTGACAGATTGCTTGGG
>JAVKLA010000007.1:2927452-2948129 GCA_034782735.1 Sagittarius serpentarius
TTTGTTCCCCCCCCCCCCCGCAATAGCTTTTGGTGAGTGACCTTGCCAAAAGCCTCTGAAAATGACCCCTTTATCTACCTGCTTCTGCTTCAAAGAATGCCACTAGATTTCCAAGACTTGATTTCCCTGTACAAATCTGTCCCAAGCCAACATTCATTATCTAATTTCTACTTAATTCTGTTCTGTACTGTAGCTTCTACCAAGTCACCGGGTTTCAAAATCCAATTTAACAATTAGTGGTTTCTTGCAACCTCCTTAGAATTCTTTTTAAAAAAACCAAACCTGGCCAGCTCCTGTGCTGCAGTGATCAAGAGTTTGGTCATTTTGTATGCAACAGCCTTCTCTGGGTGGGTGGCCCATAGCACAAGTAAGCATGGAGCTATGGCACGTTATCGCTGTGTGTAGCTTTGTTTTCAAAGTGCACCGCAAAACAGTCTACACGTACTCACAGTATTCCTGGGGAAAGGGAGGAAGGGTAGAAATGCTCATCCATAAAATGAAAGTTATAGGTGGTTAAAAACTTACTAAACAATCCTTTGAATTCTGGATAAATAGTTTCTGCAGTCTGAAATGCAGGTGTATTTTAAGACCTGTCATTACTGCAGTCTAGAAGAACTTCTTTGTACTTGGTGTTCCACAAACATTTACAAAGAAAAATTTAGATTTGCAATATAAATATTTGTAGAGATGGAGAAATAGTTGTCTGTTTTCTTTGTTGTTAATGGGTAGCTGAAGCAAAGCACAAAGACTAAGTAACTGCCCAAGAGTACATTGGCAGTCTGAAAGAAACCAAATTTAATTTTTGTACTTAGTCCTATCCCTAAATTATGGGTTTAACTTTCCCCTTTAAGCGTCATATATCATCATATTGTGGAAAATATTATTTGTTTTTTTAACTGTATTTGCCTTCTGTATCTTACAGAAACTGGTGTGCTTATGTCCATACCAGACTCTTGCCTACAGTGGTAGTGGACAACCTGGAAACCTTCTCATCAGGCAGAGCGAAGCCTTGCACTTGGCATATTGGATCCTGTGCTCAGAGGTGTGTAGAACTAGGAAGAAAGAGTACTTGCAAGTACGTTAATTATCACCAGCTGCATAATTAATACAACCACGACTTCAGAAATGAAAATGAAAACAGGAGGGAGCAGATTAGCATGTTTCCAGGTCTCATCTTCACATGTCCCTACAGCAAGTATGAAAGCTCCTGACTTGTCTGTATAGCAAGTGTAAAAGCTCATGACTTGGCATGCTTGCACTCTGGCACCTTCTGATCAGTTCAAAGTCTTCAAGTAAGCCTATTGCATGCTCCCCTCTTCCGGAGTACTGCAAGGAAAGGTGCACATGTACAAAGCTTTAAAGCACATGTGGGGAAGAAAATCCTTTCTGTACAGTTTTCCAAGTTTGTGCTTTGTTGGAGCAAAAGTCTTCCCCTTAGAGGCACAAATATTTTCGTTATTATCTCTCTGCTGGGTGCTTGTTTCTGGCACAGCTTTGCTCAGCCAGTGAACCTAGAAAAGTAGCTGGCCTGGATACAGCTTGTAAATAACGACTCTGTTAAACATCCTCAGATTGTCTTTTGTGGTTTGAGTGCCTCATTGTATTCTCCAAACATTAGGTTTTGGTAGCAACTGAAACTGGATTTTGATGGGTGAGCCTGGAAAATGGCAATCTGAAACAGAACCAACAAAATAGAGGTTGTAACATTTTTTTCCCCTTGAAAAATTTCAAAAGCCTCTTACAAGTCAGTTTGACTATTCTGAGAATTGTCCTCTAGGTGGTAAGGCAGAACATGCTTAAAACTTTGAGGTGAAACTGAGAATAGAGTATCTTTAGGATTTGGTGACTGAAATATAGCCGATTGTATTGCAAAATGGTGGAGTGGACCCTGTGGTTGAAATGTTGCCAGTTTTTTTTCCTAATTCAATCTAGAAGATTCACAATAACTGATTTCTTTTTTTGTAGGAAAATCAGCTCCTTGTGCTGCTCTTGTA
Source organism: Sagittarius serpentarius (assembly GCA_034782735.1). Taxonomy (NCBI): domain Eukaryota; kingdom Metazoa; phylum Chordata; class Aves; order Accipitriformes; family Sagittariidae; genus Sagittarius; species Sagittarius serpentarius. The sequence continues at coordinate 2,929,447 of JAVKLA010000007.1, forward strand.
AATAAGTCTCTACTACATACATTTCTGAGGCTTGTTTACATGGAGGGTTATTTTTGAAACAGCTATTCCTGATTAACTCCTTTCATGGACACTTCATTTTTGAGTGCTTTCAAGAATGGATTATGCTAATGCAGAATAAGGTAGTTTTATCATAAAATAAGACCATCCATACTGCAAAATATCTACAAACTCTCTTGATTTCAGTTCACCTTAGTCTTTGAGTTCTTGCTGCTGAAAAAGCCATTTCTCAGAGGCAAAGCTGGTTGGGGACACATGCAAGGCTCCTGCCAGCTGCTAGGAATTTTAATATATATAATATTATACTCCTTGTGAAGGGGTGACAAGATTAACTACAGTGTAAAACAAGGTGGCATTTTTTAATTCACTGGGAGGATATTTTTTGGTCTGACAGCCTTCAATTTTGTCCCCCTCTCTGGAATGATTTAGACAGGGATTGTGTGTCCAAAATAGTTCTGTAACAATTTTATCATTGTGTTTTCTGATATTTGAGGTGTTCTTCATGTTAGCGTTTAGCAACTAGCAGAACTGTGCAATACTCTTTATTCAAACTTTGTATTTCACATATTAAAAGAGGTAAGTAGACTTGCTGTAGTTAGTTTCTTCTGTATGCCCTGCTGAAGTGTGTTCTTACTAAACTGACTTCTCTGTGAAGTTAAGGAAGTTAAAGGAAGTGATGGGTTAGCCAGGACATGCAGAATGTGTGGGACACAAACAAAATTGCTGCTGCCTCTGCAGTTACATACTACAAGAGTAATAACTAGGGCATCACGGTTACATAGCCATACCCTCCTTACATTGACTTCCAGAATGGAAACTTTCATGCTTTATCAGATTAATATTTGTATAATCTTGTTTAAAATAATCAGAATGGAAGGCTTCCAGTGTGCACTAACTGCGAATTGATGTGGCATTAATTGTGAATGCTTTTTTTCACTGATTTCAAAGAAAATGTTACATCACGATTGTATTTTTGGCCCACTCCCTCCATTTTAGTAGATATTAATTGTAATATCTTCCATGAAAGTTAGCAGTGTTTGACCCCTGAATAAGACAGTCAAGGAAGAAGTCTGACAGTATTAGACATCAGGTTCCTTTAAAATCCATGCAGATGATCTTAAGGCTGCAATATTAAAACTGTGATTGCTATTGAAACACCAAACCCTAGTTAGGCTTCACTTTCAGTTTAAAGCAGATAATGAAAAGATACATTTGACATGTAAGAAAATATAATGTAGTTATATAGCTATCCTACAACTCCTGTTTGGTCACCTAAATTAAGCTTAAACTGTTCTTGTTTTGCAGGTCTCAGACAACAACACACCAAGCCTACAGAATCAAACATAAAATATTAACATTACTGGAGTGGAAGTGCTGTCCTGGATACAGTGGACAAAACTGCCTACCCAAAGGTGGGTAGAGTTGTAAGGATTTGAAACTATTCACTTCAACAAAAGAAAACAATACAATCCAATTTTTGAGCAAATGGTTCTGCTGAAAACCAACACAGTCCTTCCTGTTAATTTAAAACCAGGAAAAATGCACAGTAAACTAAAATGCTTTGGGATGTTGACTTTTCCCTGCCATGAATTTCTGGAGTAGCTAAGCAGAATGTCCTTTCCTCTCTTCCATTCTAAATAAAACTCATAAGATCTTCAGCCTTATTCCATTTTGCTAAAATATGGAGTTTGCATTCAGTGCGTCTCTACTTTCGACCTTTTAGTTATTGGGTATTGCAGTGCTGGGGATATTAAATCTGGGTCCTCTATTGAATACTTGCTGTGAAATTCATCTACAGCACTGTGACTCTTGGTTTTCAGTTTCAAGCTCTAAGAATACATTTTAGACATGATAAAATAATGTACCAACTTTGTTTTCCTCTGAATTGAGTAGGACTTCTGTTGTTTATTTCAACAGTGACTAAATTTTATTAGGTATTACACAAAATCACTCTAAAATTGTGCCCTTTTTTGACAGAATAGAATTTTACCTCTGCCCTGGTGATCAAACATATGGCAATGTACTGTAGTTTAACATCTGTATAATAGCTATTTCTTTGCTGCTGGCCTTAAACAAGCAGCCCTTGAAAAATAAGATATGGCATCAGCATACATATTTTAAACGAATGAATATTACAAGAAAGGCCATTAGATGTGGTAGGGAATTCAATCAGCAGTGGTAAAGCAGAGGCTGTGATTAAAAATTAATGTAGAGGAATGAAGAGAAAACACTGTTATTCACATTCAGGAGGGAAATTTCAATGCTGAAAAGCCAGAACCTCAGCAGGCGCAGAATTCTCTTCTGTGCAGCTGAGCATGGAGTCAGCTATTAACATGGGACACAGTCAGTCAGCAAGGCTGTCCAGCAAGCATGGATCAGAAGTTTTAAAGGTTTGCTTTTAAAAAATGTAAACATTAGCAAAAATAAATTAGGAAATGCTTGTTGAAGGGGGAGGCTAAAATTGAAATGGCATCAAAACAAGAGGGAAGCATTGACCAGGAAAATAAGCTGTATAACTCAATTTGTAGTGGCATCTGTGTAAAAATAAGAATAAAGGAAAATGTTGTCAAGTGTTACAGAAGCGGGTTTGAAATTGCATCTCCTGGGTTCTATTTTCAAACCTCTTCTGGCTTGCTGAATAAGGTGGGGAGGCCGCTTATAATCTGCATACCCAAGTTTACCCATCTAGAAAATTGAGATGACACTTATCTCGCAGGGGTGCTGGGATATTTAATTAATTAATGCTTGTAGAAGTGCTTAAAGAGATTGGGATGAAAGGTGTTATGTCAGAAAGGCTCTTCTTCCCTGCTTCTGGAATCCTGCTTCCCATGAGGAGCAGACCACCAGCACAAGCTCTGCCTGTATTGTTCAATTCCCATGAAGGGACGTCAGCTAATGAACTTGAACAGTTGGGAGCCAAATAGCCTTGTCTTCAGGTACTCTGTTTCTAAAACGGTGCGGGGAGAGACATTGTAAGCTCTGACTGGAGCTCTCCAGAGTCGCTGAGTCCTCTGCTTGGCCTCTCTGCACTTGATCTGCTCAACAGCAGAACTGTTATTGAAAGGTTTCTGTGCCAAGGGAACTGGGGTATTCTGACAACATGTTTTAGATCCTGGGAAGGCACTGTTAGTGTGATGTGGGTTGCTTGTAGCAAATGCTAATTCAAAATGCCTTCTGGTTTAACTTCTCTCTCAAATCAAGCGAGATCATATGTAACTATTTCAGTCTGATAGTCTAGGCAGGAGGAAACACTTGTCACCATCTGACAGTTATTACTAGACATCTGTAAACCATATTTGGTAGCCTCATCGTAACTGCTTGGTTACAGATGCTTCTCAAGGTAATGTAGTAGTAAACAGCAGTGAGCAGCAGAGCCTCTGGGAAGAGACGTGTTCAGATCACCATTTCTAACTTTACATTCTGTGTGGCAACACATGACCAAAACAGATAAGACATGGATCCTAGTCCAGCATGGACAATGTAATTTTACAAGAAACTTTTTAAGAAGGGAAAAATGTAGACATCATTTCTTACAAGTCTCATGAAACAGTGCAATATGGACAATTCCACAAATAAGATGTCATTATTTTGATTTGGGAATATCAAATGCTTAACTGGGAGCAAAACTGCTAAAATGAAAGGGCTTGTAAGTTCTGAGTTGCAAAGTTCTACATGTCATTTTTACTAAACACAGCTTTATTTTAGATTTTCATCCTTAAGCTGGAGAAAACAATGTGCATGTAGGAATGTCTTGAGGGGAAGAAATCCCAGTTTGCTCATGCCCATGTGGTCCCTGAACACTATATTATGTATCACAGATGATTTCAAGAACTGGAAGATATATCTTCAAATTCGAATTCAGTTTTGCTGTGGAGTGAGCTGAGGTGTCTTAATGTATATGAATTCACTTCTATCTGCCCTGGCTGTGGGTTAAAGCAAACAGCTGGTCCTCGGAGTTGCTGACAATGCCACAGCCATTGTTAGCACTGAATTCTTTCGCATGGTAGCGATGTCATTTCTCCAGCAGATGGCTGTAAAACGTTCCACAGAGGAGCGAGTGCTGTCCTCTGCCTGGGGTGAGCTGCGGATACAAAGGGTAGCAATTCACCTTGAAACACAGGGAATGGGAGGAAACTACCAAACTCCCCCCAGCGATTCCCCTTCAGCCACTCCTGCTTCATCAAAAATAGATTGAGAGAAAAAGATCCAATTTCCATATTCTTAATATTCCCTGAAATCATTTTGCATGCTATGTTTAAAAATACATGGGACAATAAATTATACATCTAGGCCAATATATTCAATGATAGGAGCCTAATGTTAAATTCCTGTGTATGTTACCTGATATTCAGAAGTGCTGAGGACCCTGAAGCTCCTGGAGGAACTGGAAGAACTCATTGCTCAGCATTCTGAATTGCTGCTTTTTTTGTTGGTGTTGCTTTGTTATTGTAAATGGCACATATAAGATGGGTCTAGCAGTCTAATTTTTATTTTCTGTTTTATCTTTTTAGCTTAAACTGACCATAGCGCACACAATTTTTAAAAGGTCTCAGACGAGAGTCATTTGATGGCTACTTCTACCCTAAAGAGTGTATGTATTAGAGTTTCAGTCTGGTGTTCCCATCACATTTGCTGCTATTCAGCATCTAGGATGGGGAATCTCGGTTGTGGGATCAAGGAGCACGTAAGACTTAATCACCATATGATGCGTCAGAATGGTTCCTTTGGAAAAGGACTGAGCCACAGTGGGAGAATGATTTAGGAGAAGCTATATTGCCAGTGGCTCTTCTGAATTTGTTTCACAAATGAAAACCCTGAATTTCTAATGCTGCCTGAGAAGTACCTTTCCCATACAGTGATGAAATTTAGTAACTGTACTATATGAGGTATTGACTCTGGGTGAGTTTTTTGTGTGTGTGCATCACTGGCTACAGTCCTGGCTGCTTTTAGAAGCAGTATAATGCACTATTGGCTTGCTCTATTACTGGTTTTCTCCAACAGAGTGATACTATGTCCTGGGTCTTACAGGGATTAAGTTACCTGAACAGTTTAAAGCATTAGTAGAACAAGTACAGAGCAATAAATATATGTCCTTGAAACTCTAAAAGTGAACAAAACTGTAAGAGTTTGGGTATTCTACAATGTGAAGCTGTGAGTACGGCAATTGATTTAATAGGGAGGATGAAAGAGAAGACAGGTAGTATAAAAAAAAATTATCTGATGTCTATAGCACTAACAGTGGCAGTGAATACATTTAGAGCAACAGAAAGATCGGTAAATGAAAGAATAAAGGACATCGATCAGCTGGTCTTTATCACAGGCAAGTAACTGATTCCCTTGTCATAGATTATATCATCACATCACCACCTGATAAATCCTGTGTAATGAATTGGGCTGAATGCAAGTATTTAACTCCTGTCAATAACCATGCCACAGAAAGATAACAGAAGCTATTGAAAATATAACTATTTGAGGATTTTCTATTTCTTATCATCCAATTTCAATGAATTCTATGAAACTTTCGGTCTGTGTGATAACATTCTTTGAGTTCCTGTCCTAATTGTTACTTCCCCTTCCCCTTAATTTACAACAGAAACCGCTTTATATCACCCCTAAATGTAATCTATTGATCCTCGTATATACTGCTAAGAGGTTAATGAAACACAGGGAATTTCCTGATTCAGCATTTTATTCTGTTTCCTTGGAAACTCGCATTGTGGCCAGACTAGGTTTTAATATTTGAACTGAAAAATAATGTCACCATATCCATGTTATTCTGCTTGTACTGTACTAAAGACTGGAAATCACATCAGTGCCACGTAAGTGGCATTCCTTAGATGTGCTCTAGCTGGAACAACATCCAATTCAAAATGCTTCGTGAACAGAGCAAGCATGTAAAAATTAGTATGAATTTACACTAGCAAATTTACAACCTACTTTTTACGTATTTAATTTTTTTAAACAGTAATGAAATGAAAATGACACTGTTAAGCCTAATGGCTAGAGAAGTAAGTCAGGAAGGTGGAAATCTCAGTTCATTTCCTAGCTATCCTGTCAGTTGTTCCCCACTTTTAGTGAGTGAGGGCACTTTACTTTCCTGGACCTCAGTTTTACCAACTGCAATATTGAAATAATAATAATGTTAGTCTAACTTTTTGCAAATTTCTTTGGGATCTTTGAGTTGAGATGTAAAATAAACACAGAAAATCCCATTTACCATGACCAGAGAAAATATTTACAAACTTATCGCCTTTGTGAAGTTTTTTAATGTATATACCAGTCACAAATCTGACATGACATTTGTTGAAATTTGATTATGTTTTGAAATGGCTTTTATTTTTTAGGTGCTGCAACAATGTAATATCACTATTGCTTTTAGTGGGAAGATTTCCATGTTTGAAGATTTGTGTAATCTGTCAAAAAAACCAAAAATAATTTTCAACAAACCTGACTAATTTTGTAGCTATAAAAAACCCTAATTAATTTGACAGCTGACAATCTCTGTATTGTCTTTGTACTGCTGTTTTATATTGATTTAAAATATTACTCTAGAATTTTTAGTCCTGGAGATTTCAAAATTCTGTTCATTATAGGAGAAGTTTTAACATTTTAATACTAACACCAACCCCTGCCAATCTCAGGAAGCCATTTATAAAGCCCTTCACTCTCTTCATCAGTGTGGTGCCACACTGTGTTATAGATGGACTAAGCAGATAACAAGAATCACTGCAGATGATTAGGCTTTGGTAAAGTTAGTACAGAGTAGAGAGAGAAAGCAATTCTTGTGGAATCCTCATTATCGTGTTCCATGTTTCGCTCACATTCTTTCATTTTTCTCTCTCTTCTAGCTCAAGAACAACAATCACTTATATACAGCAACCAGGCTGAAAGCAGCAGAACCGTCAGTGAGAGGACACCAGGAGCTCCTCAGGACTCCAGTGGGCCAGGTCAGCTGTTATAATTACTGTCACCTCTAGCCCAATTACTGACCATGTGTCTCACTAAGATCACTGTAAAAACAATTTGAGAAAAATCCCTGTCTGCTGAAGGGACCTGAATGAACCGTTAGAGTTTCTAGCAATCATGATTCAGCAGTACGCTTCTCTGATAAAGACAGGCAGAAGAAACTGAATTTAAAGGTACCAGTAGCTTAGCATTTATAGAGTGTCTTGTGACTAAACTAAACCCAGGAAAGTCATTCTGTGTAGAAATATTTAAACTATAATATTACTGAGTAAAACAGTTGAATTAACAGAAAAAAAAAAAGAAAAAACCCAACCAAACAACACAGCCAAAAAAACCCCAAACCAAATCTAGGAGTAGTATAGACCAACATTAGTTATAAAAGAAAACATAGTGCTGTTAATTGTATTATCTGAATACATGATTATTGTTATATATTTTCTTATAAAAATTGGTGCCTTGTTCAAAATCACTACAATGATGCTTCAAACTCTAGCAAAGGCAACTTAGGTGTGCTTTAAGCTATTCCATGTAGGATGATCAAATAGCTAAGCAACACAGGGATGCCCTACAGCTTTATACTACAGATCTTTGAGACTGTTTCTTATTAAACTATTTATTTGCTCACTACTGTGTTTACTTCAACCTATCCAGACCATAAGGTTTTGGAACATGATGTCAGTGTTTTCTTGCAAGTGTATGTACAGACCTCAGCATTGTAAAAGCTAGTTAGTAACCATAATGCATTTATTCAAATAGTGATCTACATTGAGAAGTTACCTTAGGTGACTGCCACATGAAAATCTTCTCCACCTCTTAGTCTCTAGAATTGCTGGGTGTGCTCACTTCCCTTTATTTTACATTACAGTCTGTACGATTTAAAGTTTACCAGCACAAATGTTCCAGAAAATTAATTTCATAGTTGTCTGCAGAAGTAGGAACGGAATTTTATTCATGCCAGGTGTGTTTGCACACTCACTACGCTGGAAACAGAAACAACCATGGTTTATCAGATCATTTCAATTAACCATGAATTCAAATATTAAGTGTTCACTGTAAAGAAACATGAAAAGGTATCCATGATTTAGAGGTATTCAAGTAGTTGACAGACTGTGCTATATTGCAGTCTGTACCACCTGAAGGGGTATTTGCCTTTGAGGGTACAGAGATGTTGGTAATGCAGAATTATTTAGGAAGCCTGTGTACTCAGGGAACTGCCAACAATCAGCATATCGTGTTTAAATAACAACAAAAGAAATATGTGAAACATGCTTGAATAAGGAAGTAATTTGAAAAAATTACTCTCTGCTTGTGTTGTACTCCCTAGCAGTGAGTGAGACTGCATTTGTCAGGTAAATTTTTGGCAAATTATATGCAAGTTATTTGGCAGCATTCTCTACATGCTGTCAAATGAGCTTGTAGTTTACATGGTGAGGAGCCAGAAGATGGACAAGATGTGAAAGTGTAAAGGAGGCATGTTCCTTGAACTTCCTTACTACCGCACTTTTCTTTCGAAACTGTTGACGTTTGAATTACGGATGTCTACACTGGCTTTTTGTATAATCATCAGCTGTTACACACTGTGGTGTTATTGTCACTCACACAGTTAGCCTATACCTGAAAACTTTTTATGGAACGAACTAAGGCAAGTTACGTTCTCAATTCTGTGTGTTACAATTGTCAATATACTGTTCTGGTGCTGGGATATTCAAGCATGCTGGGAGAACAGGACATCAGAATCCAGACTGCCACAGGGTTTTATGGAGACAGTACACATGTAAGTGCTTATGTCCATGTATGTGTTTACTTTAAATCATAACTGACAAATAGAAAAAATAGAAAGCATAGGTGGGAGAGGGAAAGACTGAATCTGGCATGGAGATATAGGAAGATATTTTCAAATGGCAGTTAGGAGAAGGCTGTTACCCCTTGGTGATACTGTGTGAGCAACAGAGTTTTCCAGTGCTGGAGGGAGGAGGATGTTGTCTAGCAAAGCAGCCAGGACCCATATGAAAAAGTGAGCTTGATCAATAGAGCATTGAAACATGCCACTTCTCTTAGTAGGAATTCTGGTCTGAAAAATAACTCTGAAATTGGGAACTCAGGGCTCCATGTTAATTGCTTTTCAGTTATTTTTAAATCAAATGGGGTCACTTTAGAAGGAGAGAGAGACCTGTTCTGGCTGTCAGCCCTACAGACATGACCTGGGCCCAGAGGACTGACTGCCCTGGTCTGTCATTCTATCAGCAACTGCCAGGATTCTACACGCCAGATTCTGTTTCCAGCTCCCACTATGCAGCCGTGCCACTTATAAACCTCGCTTTCAGGTTCATCTATGCAGCTTGTCTTCCCCCTTCAGTAGGAACTGATAGAAAGCAAACTGAAGAAAGCATTGCACCCTGCAGGTTAGTTATCAGTTTGGGTGACTATGCATGATCCAGTAACGAATTCAAATCGCTTTCTCATAGTAAAAATTCAATGAGGAGAAGAAATATCCAGACCTGTCTGTCTGTCACAGAGCAGTATTATCATGAAGAGTATTCAGAGAAAGAAGATCCATCAGTGTCTTGTCTCCACAGTGCTGTTGTGGAGAACTGCCAGACTCTAAACCAAGTGGTTGAGTTATAAACACAACTTTGTCTGTGTAAGCAGACACCATGGGCAAAATAAACATCTGGAGATGCTAACATCCTAACCTAAACCAGCCAGCCTTATTCACCAGGCTCTACCAACTATGAATTTTACAATCAACATGCCTCTACAGGAGAGCATTTTCGTGGGTGTTGGCATGCTTCATCTGCACTGACTGCTGTGAATTTTCTGCAGTTTCCCAAATACTATCGAGTTAGATATGACACATTTATTTTTTACATACTAAAATTTTGAAGAATAAAAGTCTAGTCAGAAGAATATGTCCTTTTACACATAACTTGCCTTTTTTTGTTGTCTTTAGGGCCCTGTGCTTCTACATCATTTCTGATTATAACTGTTTACTGCCAAGGGAATAGACACTGATGCCATAATGAAAAATGACATACGATCAATAGCAATACTGTAAATTTACACTAATAAATATTTGTATGTACTGCTAAAGAGTCTCTTGCATAGCAGTTTATTAAGTCATAGTATGGCCTGGATCATGTAGAGTAATATATCCTGTGTCTAAGGTAGGACATTTAGGCTGAATTTTTGAAGGAACTGAAGAGATTTTGTAGCTTTGCTTACAGGAATTAGAGCATTTACTTTTATCAGCATCTTCTGAAAATCCCAGACTAAGTCTCATTCCTGTCAGCTGTGAAACTCAGAGGGCTAGCTGAAGTCATGTGGAGTCTTAATTTGCAAGACCAAGACCTTCTTCACCACTACCAATCTTAAAAGCATCCAGCTAGGCCTTTTTATACCTGAAGAGACTAGGCTGAGCATCTTTTCTTAATGACAGACTAAGGATTATTCCGAAGTCATTTATCTATTAGCTGTTTTTCTGCCTTGCTGCTGTGTTGAACAAGTTTTTATTTTGACCCCAACACTGAAAAGATGATATATTCCTTCAGACACAAGCCTTGCAAATTCATGAAGTTATAAATGGTAAGTAAAAATCAGTGCTTTTGTGATTGTATTAAAGGAGATGATAGACTAAATGAGAGTTAACTGAATACCCTGTAGGGTGCTAGGTGGAGGAAGAATGGCATTATGCTGATTAAAATATGCTAACTATTCAAAATACTCCAGTACAATTATAAATACTTTATAATGGATACAGATGCTTCAGTAATTAGTTACTGCTGTGCTGCTGAATGTCGCTAACAGAGTGACAAAAATCACTCAAGACTAAAAAATCAGAAAGTTTTCACCTCACTTCCAGCTAATGTGAATTACACTTTCTTCCCCCTCACCAATGCTTTGACACTACTTTTTTTTCCCCACTTCTCATTTTGTTCTCTGACCAAGCACTTACACAAAAAATGAATGAGAAGATTAGCAGCCAGGAGATGAAACTGACTTTTCTACAGAAGAAGGTTGACAGCATTGCTGCTGCGGTGAATGATGTGAGCAAGATGCTTTCTTCTCTGGAAGGCAAAATCAATGACGATAAGGGCAGAGACTTCCAGTCTTTTCTAAAAGGTAAGAAAAATAAATTAATGCAATCACTCACTCAGTTAAAGGTGCCAGAAAAATATAAATGCTAAAAACATTCATAGACTGTTCTATTCTATTGCTCAGCATTTATAGGGAGAACTCTTTTTTAGTTTCATTTCATAATAGAGGGATTTGTTTGTTTTGACATTTCTTATGGTGTCTTTTATAGTGACAAAAAATTTACATTCTTCGGTACTACATCATCTACATGGTAATTTAAGCCACTCTCAAGACATTTTAATTTACTTAAAGCTTCTGCAAATATTCCTATCCATTTTTTGTTTATCTGACAGCTGCTAAGGGACATAGTATTTGCTTTGCTACCAAGTCTAAGTAATTTTCTTTAATACGTAATTCACATTTGCAGGGGACACTTATAAGGAATTCTGTGGTGGTTGTATTTATAACATGGCAAACATCCTGCTGAATAATTTGCCTCTGATCATATTAGGCTACCTTTGATAAACATCTGTACTCATGTTCGGTAGATGAGAAAGACATGGCCAGGGATCAGGAGGCTGGGCAGACCCTCCCCAGCAGAATTATGCATCCATTCTTTGTGAATCTTACAGCAAGATCTGTTTCTTACCCAACTACAAGTGGTGCTTAACAAACAGATTGGGACTGAAGCTTTCATTTCCTTGGTGTGCAATATTTTTCTGATTTTTCAGGAATTTTCCCCAAACTGTTTGTATTACATGCTTTAGAATCCAGAGGACTTTTCTGTTGTTTAAAAACAGAATGAGGGAACTGGAGTTCCTTACATTGAGACAAAATTTAATGAAACAGTAAGTGCTATTGTATCTACCTCGAATTTACCAAGTGGGGTCCCATTTCTTGTGTTTTCAGTCCTCTGTCTCTTGAGTTGCTTGTGACACATGCTAGATGGCTCTCTTGTACCCTGGATCAGGTTTATCCCATCTCTTACTCAGTGACCTGCTTTCACCTCTCCACATATTGCTAGATGGCATTCTTGACCCTTGGGCATACATTTAATTTGTCTTTGAATATTTTCCATTTTCCCTCTGCTTTCTCTTCATTCTTTTTTATATTCCACTCATTCTAGCTGTCATTTTCATGCTATTCCAAGGGTATTTTGCTGCATCCTGTGCTCCTGCTTCTACATTCCCTATCTATATTTAAGGGTCCAAGTCCTAATTAAAATGTGCGGTACAAACCCCCCCATTATTTCACATTTCTCTGCAAATGTGTTTCAAGCCGTTATTGTTTTTATCTGCAATGCTCTGTATTATACCTGCTTAGATGAAATCTCCAGTTGCTGGCCCTTTTTTGACTTGTGTTCTCAATCTACCCCCTAATCAAGTAGCTCTAATGAAAATGCTGCTATCAACTACTTTCTTTGACTCTAATTATGGGCACTTTGATACAGGTTATTCTTGGCTTGCACATAGGTAAACAGGAGGAATAAGAGGACAAAGGAAAAGAGAACAAGGTTAGTGTTTCTGTTGGCTTGTATATGTAATGTCAGAGGGCAAAAACAGTTTCTGTCCAGGTAATATCAGTCAGTCATGCTCCAAGTGGGCAAAGAGCATCCTAAAGTAGCAGGAGCTGGAAGAAGTCTCCATCCTGTCCTCTGACTTGGTACAGATGTGCAGTATAGGCACATCAGACTTGCTAAAAATTACTCTTAGAAGCTTACCTGAAGCAAAACACAACTTTCCCCACTACCACTGCCATCCTGAAGCAACATGCTTTCAAAGCACAGTTAAGTCTGTACTTGCTTCATGCTACTCAGATTTCTTCCTTCTTCCCCTACTTTTCCATTTTATTCCCATGGTACCCAAGTCCTTTGCTCATATCCATTAATCACATTTCTTATCACAGAAATTCTAATGGCTGCCCAGCTTTGTATCAGGGTTTATTAGGAGTGAGGTCTGTTTCTGTAAACAAACAATTGAATACAGTTTACGAAGTCTGTATTTCTTGGTTTCGTCTGTAAATAGACTTTGGTCCCACAAACCTGTCATCTGTTGATACAGGGCAACTCACTGGAGTAACTGATATACTCCTCTAATTTGGTTAGTGAAACCTGTTCTGCATTTTCTAAATTGTTTTCAGTACTCAGGAGACTGATTCTACTTTTTACTTAAAGAAAATTATTCGGTGTTCTCCCTTTAATTTTATAAACTCTGCTGAATTCTTGCTGTTCTTTCTTCCTCCTTTCACTCCACATTAAGCCTTTTCATAGATTCCTGTTCTTTTCATTATTGAAGTGTACACTCCTTTAAAAATGAACACAACAATGGAGTGTTAATCACTTCCAAGTCAGAAATGTTATTTACAGCTGGGTATATAACCTTAACTCAGTCTCCTGTGTACGTACATTTTATTTTGCACATTCTTCTTCAAATAACTGAAACTGCAAAGGGAGTATACGTTGAGACAAAGTAATTACACACTTTGGATTTCACTCAGAGAGTTAAAATTAAAATTTATAATCTTATAAAAAGTGAAAGATATCCTTAATGTTTACAGGTAGTTTGGAGCTTTCTATTTCAACAAGAGCAACAGAGAAATTGAGTTACATCCATGAATGTGCTCAGGTATTCTCAGCTCAAGCTTAAGAATATACCCAACCCTCACCTACAACACAAGTTTGGGTGGTCTTTCTATGGAGAAGCCTGCTCCCACAGCTGCTGGTGAACTTTGGAATAGCACTTTCTTACCAGGTACCTAGTTGTCCTAGGGACAGAAGGGAGAGAAACCCAAAGCTGTCTGTTTTATCAGGTTCCACCTCCTTGATAAAAAGAATACCTGAAAACCAGAGCTGAGCTCCATACAACACCTGCAATCCAACTAAATGGAATAGGAATGGGAGAGACCAAGGCTGGCAGTTTCCTGACTGTCACCGAAAAGCCTGGTAAAGGTCCTGTGGAAGACCTCTTGCAGCATGTCTGTTATCAAGATTTGTTGCTGAGATGAAGAAACCTAATTAATTCCTCACAGAAGGTGTAGAGCAACCTTGTTTCTTTCCACAGCCATTAAACTTTTCTTCACAGCTCATTTTATCTCTTAAAGCACAGAACATCTTTCAGCATCATAAAGTAACCTGACCAAATCACCAGTTACAATAGTTTCTCTATCTGTCAGTTATTTTACTCTACATTCATATCTTGGTTCTTCCTCTCAGCTGCCAGGACATCCTTATTCTTAGGTATCTTATCTTACTGTTTATCCTTCACTGAAGTTCGCTGACAAAGCTCTGTGTGGAAGTGTGCACGTTCATATGCACATTCATGTGCATTCATTTACTTACTGTTCAGATACTAGAAACTAAAATAATAAAGGCAATGTCAGTATTATCGCTTTGTTGTTTTTTGCACTTTGTAAAAATTGCTGTGACATCTGTGACCACAGTTGACAGTAATTGAGTTTATTGCTTAGGAAACTTCATGCTGTATTTCTGAAGCAGCTGTTTTCTAGGCTAGCAAACTTACTGCGCCTGCCTATTATATCCTGCCTTGAAAAAGTCCCACTTGTTCAAGTGACGGATTTCTCCCCTAAGCATTAGAGGTGTTTACTGTCCATTTTACCAGACATAATGAAGACTTAATCTCATTTATAGTTCATAAAAAGCAAATATTACCAACTACTTTATCTCTGTTTCCAGCTGGAAACGCATGCACAATTCAAGTGGATCTCCTGTACAGAAAAATTACTGTGCTTCTCTCTAGCTTGTTGAACAAAACCATTTTTATTTGGAATAATTTTGAACCCCTGGAGCCCAAAGTTGCATTGGGTTTCATGGGTCTGATTTCGTGCCATTTTACTGCTCTTGCTGAGAATGTACTTTCAAATAAGGTTTCAGAACATGCCTTGCTGTTTTAGAGATGAAGCAATAAAATCCAGGCTATAGAAGTAATTGAGAGGAAAATACAGGAAGGCAACAGAGAATTTCTGCCTTTATCAATACAGTTTTAATCAGAGAACCATTGGTCATCAAGGCATTGTAGAGGTTAAAGGGTTTAACCACAAGCTGGCTGCAAGTATTCATAGGGTTTAGAAAAAACATGCAGAGAATGCTTCAGTGTTTTAGCTGGATATAGGGGCTACCTTTGGAGAACAAATTTTAAAAATCCTTCTAATCTCACACCAGAGCAGAACTACTGCTCTAATTAATTCAAATATGTTATGCAGCACTCCTGACAAACACTATTTTGATTGTCTTAACCCATCTAAGGCTATATGGGAGACATATTTTGATGTTATTCACAGGAACAGAATTCCCACACATTCACCTCTGCCTAGAGCTTTTCAGGATCAGGATCAGTATTCCTAGGAGCTATTTAAAGAGTTGTAGTATGCAAGACTAACTGAAGGTTTGTACCTTTAAAATGTCTGCCTTTTGCAGCAGTTGTCGTGTTACTAACTTTAGATATTCAATAAGGCTGTTCTTTTTATTTTGCTTCTTTCTCACTATAGTATGTTCTGTGATCACTTAGCACATACAATACATTAGGAAGGTAATAATCTCTGCTTTTACTTCTTGACCATAATGTTGATAAAGCAGGTGTGTTTTCCTTACTTTCACAGTGGAGAAAGGACACATCATTTTCTTATGATCAGGCCACAAAAGCACACAGATCTTTTCATTTCAGTGCTCAGAAACAGCTTAGGTAGGAGATCAAAGTTGATACCACATGCAGAGTCTGAGTTTGCCCTTTCAAAATAATAGCAAAACTCCCATTGATTTCAGTAGAAACAGGGATGAGTCTTCAAACACTTATAAGCCATCCTCTACATTCCTCAGTTTTAAATTTTGCTCTATGGGTGGGTAAATAGGGGCTGGGATTTGTGTGTCTCACTTCTGTATGGCACTGTGTTTGCTCATAGTATGTTTGCACTTAGATGCTGCTAACACAATTGGTTTGATTGTTTCCATATTTCTCCTTTTTCACAAAGGTCTCAAATCCAGAAGCATTAATGAATTAGTCAAAGACATTGTCGGAGAACACCTGAAAGTATTTCAAGGTGAAATGCAAGAGAGCACAGCTCAGATTTTCAAGGCTGTGTCTAGTTTGTCAGATGATCTTGAAAATACAAAAGAATTAGTCAAGCAACTGAATGAAACCCAACAAAAATTTGCACAGGAGAAAGACAGTGGGCCAACAAAACTTGACATTCTGGAGCTAAAGAGTCATATGGTGCAGATGAAAGAGGAAATGACCCTCACTTGTGACAAGCCTATGAAAGCTTTACAGGAAAAGCAGAAATCCTTGGAAGATAACTTGGAGCATCAACAGTTAAGAAGTGTCATCTATTATGAATCTTTAAATAGGACTCTTACTGAAATGAAAGGTGTTCATGAACAACTGTTAGCAGCTGAACAGTCTTCCAGCCAAAACAACCCTTCAGCAGATGAAGTCGTGGAGTACAATGTTACAGAGTACATGTTCACATTGCATGAGAAAGTAAAGAAACAAGGCTTGATGGTGCTGCAGATCTATGATGACTTAAGAGTCCAAGATAGCAAGATCAGCAATCTCAGTGTTGCACTGGAAATTCAAAGAGACTCTGTTCTGGGGGTCTGTGATGACATGTTGTCAGAGAGCAGACAGGATTTCCAAACACAGCTGGCAGCAACCCAAGAGAATGTGCTTGTCCTAAACAAAAGTCTCTCTGACCTGGTCCTTCCATTAAACAGTAAGATGGACAAAATGAATGAGCAAATTAACGATTTGTGCTATGATATGGAGATCCTGCAACCCTTGATTGAACAAGGGGTACCTTTTAGTCTGACTTCAGAGTATGAGCAACAAATCAAAGCCGAAGAACTCAATGAGAAGCTTAGAAACCTCACTACTGTCATTAACAGAATGAGCTCTGCAATTAAGGAGCTTTCCAAAACTCAGGAAGGACTTAAAAATGAATCTCAAGCTTATCAGGAACTGTTTGAGAGTCGTGTTAATGAATGCTCCATGGAACTAGAAGATGGATTAAACAAGACCATGATAGTAATAAACAGTGCTATTGATTCTATTCAAGATAACTATGTACTGAAAGATATGCTACATGCTCTAAGAAATGAGACTGAAGTCTGCTGTGGCAGAGCTGAGAAACTGGACAGCCTCCTGGCTTTCATTCCCCAATTCCAACAGTTGAATGAATCCCTCTGGACACCGCTCTTTGGCAAGAAGTATGAATTCACTTCACAAGTAGTGCCACCCCTTTCTGATCTTCCATATGAGGAGTCTGATAAAAGTATCCTCCACAATTTCAGAAGAGTTTTCTATGTTTTAAATGATACATCAGCAAAAGTGGACAATCAACAACAAGATATCAGCCGCCTGGAAGAAAAGCTGTTTGACTCTGTGGAGGAATCAAAGGACCATGAGGTTCGCCTTCTGAATGTGGAGTCAAAAATTTCCAAGTTTTTGGCAAACAACTGTGTCTCACCGAAAAAACCCAAAGTTGCCTTGACCGAGAAAGAGCAAGTGGTCTCGCTTCAGCTCCAGACACTGAGTTCCAGGATCAAGGCCCTGGAAGCCAAGTCGATCCGCTTCTCAAACAGCATTCCACTTCTGAACAAGACTGCTCATGAGGCCTGGGGGCTGTGTCAGGATACCAACAGCAGCATCCAAAAAGTGAATGCGAGTATACCTCTGCTCATTAAACTTGCTCAGCCAGATATCCCCCTGCTTCATAGAGGCCTCAAAGAGCTCATTGAATCTGTGCTTGAAATAAAAGCAGGAACTATCCTGACAAATTTAACACAGCATGTTGACATATCGATGGCAAATGCAATGAATAACATCACCAGACTTCAGAAGCAGGTGAAACCAGTTGTGAAGAAACCAACCCCAGTGAAAAAAGGAGCAGCAAATGTAACCATGAGCCTGGCAAGCCGAAGTCAGAGAAACACAGATAATACTATAGATCCAGGTAATGCATTTTACTCTACTAAAAATTAAGGTCTTTGTAATAAAGACTATGTAACCATTGTGATGCATTGAGGTGGCAGAACTTGACTAAAGGTGAATAGAAAGTCTGAAGACTGTCATAAGGAGCATTTCAGAGGAACTTGAGGTTACTCTAGTCTCTTGCTTACAAGAGAATTTCTTTTTCTTATGAGGATACTCTGCACTAAGGCATCTAGAACCTCCATTTAATATTCCTTCAATTCACATCTGGTCACTTTAAGATATATGTGCATGCACACACACTCAGCTGACTGACTTTCAAGCGTAACTGACAATTTAGACAAAAAACTAAACTACAAGAATTTTGCGCCTGCATCTCTGTTAGCAATTTCAGTAAAAAACATGCAAGCTGGGAGAGAAATCTGGAGTTGCATCAGTATTTTGCAGTGTCAGTGGGGATGAAAATTATCAAAAACCTGAAGCAAGTGAATACACCAAATGACTGTAATGAGGCTTTGGCCAGCTCCTTCAGTACTTTGTTGAGATTATTAGTGCAGTCACAACTACACCAGTGTGTTCTTGCAGAATCGTGAGCCCAGCCAATAAAGCAGGTTTGACTTGAGTCCATCTGGAGAACAGCTCAGCTGAGTAGGAGCTGCCATTCTTAAAAAGGACATTTTGAGT
>JAVKLA010000007.1:2948139-2992702 GCA_034782735.1 Sagittarius serpentarius
GTCATTTGCTTCTGAACTTAAATTCAAATGTCATCATGTGAAATGAATTAATATGGATGAATTCACAGAAATACAAACTCTGAGTTATGACTTTTGGAATCAGACATGAGTGAAGATCAATAGCACAAGCTAATGTTTTATGGAAATATAATTTCTGGGAAAATACAAAAAATGAAGAGTAGTTAAATAAGCAGAAATCCTCAGAGGACTCTAATTCACATTAAAATAAGTGAGACAGGTTCCTAAATGACAGATAGGTGTCCAGATACTTTTGAAGACCCAGACCTAAATCTTTTCTGTAAAGCATTCTTAAACTTACGAACACTTCTGAAATGACGTTTGGTCCCTATTGCAAGCAGATGTAGGGGCAGTAAGAGCCACCAGTCTTGTTGATGTGCTAAGACCATGGGCAATGTCCTTTTGCCTTTCCCTCTCCACACCTCTTCACTCCCGTTCCTCACCTCCCTCTTCATCTCCTCCTGTCTTAGGTACAGCACTTTTCAATAATCAATGGAAAGGATCCTTTTTAAAGCCCCAGTCCCATGAGTAACTTCACTTCTGCTGAAAGCCATCTCCACTGAAAGATTTCAGGCCTTGGTTATCTTTTCAGTTAGAGAGGACACACAGCTATTCCAACAGGCAGTCACACTTAAAAATGCACCAAGATTTGCCAATTCTTACTACAAAGTAGTTTGAATATTTTGATATTAAATATGGTAATTTTTTTCTCAGTAATTTCTGTTCTCTGCCTGTTCCTGTCACTGCACAGGATGGAAATTCAAAACCCTTGTTCACAATTAAGATTAAGGGAAAATGAGATATGATGCCTTTAATCCTTCCTGAGTCTTCTACTTTGCTGGAAAATGTAACTAGTGCTACCTGCCTGGGGCACAGGAAGCCGCCACCTGCTCTGTTTTTTAATCCACATTAATGAATTTATGTCCTTTCTATTTATTATTTATCTCAAGCTGAATTTTAACAAATAGCTTGCTTGATAACATTGGATATATGCTCACTCTTACAGAAAGTGCAGTTCTTTGCAGAACTTGAAAAGCCCTATTTTTAAGCAAGGTTTCTACATAGCAATGTTTATGCAGACTTTTCATCAGTAATAAGCTTTCACACCCAATGATATTTCATGCCTAGCAAAGTCATACATTACATTTCTGTAAATTAAAGAAATAAGACTATTATCCTCATGAACAAGTATCCATCTTCTACCTGGGTTGATTTTACTTCTCCAGGAAAGCTTTTTCTTTCAGGTTCCAGAAGACCACCCAGAGATATGTGCCGACTCTACTAAAGTTTCTAGAAGAAACCCTAAAACTTAACTAGCTAATTATAAAATGTGTTTGATCTTAGATAGTCTTCTTCAATTCAAAAAGATTAGAATAAAATTCTAGAAGGAGGTGAATGACAACTCTCATTGATTCCAATATGTTCAGTGTTTGTTCCTCCTCTGACAGACTGGGATTTTCACTGGCTTTAATGTGTTCAGGATTTGGCCCTGAGGTCATACTTTCCTCAGTAGTAATTTGAAATCAAGGGGAAACAATGTGATTTTGCATTGCGTATGCAGGGACGTACAGGTTTGGAGACTTCCCATATTGTGGAATGAACAAAAGGTTTATATCAGCTAGAGGCTGCAATACATGTTTGAGGGATGAAAAAACCTAACACTTTACGTGATACTAACTGTAATGGCGACCTGGGGTGAATAGAAAAGTGATGGTCTTAGGACAGCTTCAAGTATCTAACATAGGGGAGATGACAGCCTTTCAAGAAAAAAATATACAGTAAACTCTTTATTAGACTTGGTTATGGATGATGTCTGGTTCTACCTTCTAATACGCTGTTCTACTGCAGAAATGCATGATGCAGCCTGAAGGCAGCTTAGCTTAGTTCCCGTTTTCCCATTGCCATTTAGTGCTCTGTCTGTTCTCTAGAGAATGTAGAGGCTGCTGTGCTTTCCAAAAGTGAATACACTCTCTTGTTGCATGTCTTGTATTAGCTGTGACTTTGCTTTATTCAGCTTATGCCATCCTCCTATCAACATGAATAACTGAGAGTGCAGCTGTTATATTTATGTATTTAAAAGAGCGCATCTATGTGTGAGAGGTAATTTCTTTTCATTCTCATTTTCTGTGTCTTATTTCTGATTTTGTTTTTACATGATTTCTGATTCCTGACAAATGCAATCTTCCACTGTCACTTTATCATTCAAGCCTGCAGTGAAATTAACATATTTAAATGTTTTCCATCTTGTATTTTAATTGCACAATTTTGATGGTTATTCTAGTTCAGTTTGATGACATACACTTCAATT
This sequence comes from Sagittarius serpentarius, assembly GCA_034782735.1. NCBI lineage: Eukaryota > Metazoa > Chordata > Aves > Accipitriformes > Sagittariidae > Sagittarius > Sagittarius serpentarius. The sequence goes on from JAVKLA010000007.1 coordinate 2,950,466, forward strand.
TTGCGTATTTACTCTTTAGACTCATGGGTAGATGAAACTGTTTTGTTGTTTTTAATTTCATGATCCTGAAATCGTCACACTGGAAGTATTAGATACCTCTGCTTCATAGAGAAGCAGAGTTGCCAGAGTCCAACTAGCTCAGATCAGTCTTGACAATCTGCTCCCACCCAAACCTGGAGACCACAGCTGAGGCATATCTCCTCCTTGCTTTTTGCCCAAGAGCACTGCAGATGAATCTTTGTGCTTTTTTTGCACCACAAACACCGTACACAGCACTTATACCTGAATTGCCTGTCAGGGCCCTGAATGCTCCAGTAGCCTTAATTGCCCTGGGCATCCTGACCTGGTCCCCAGACTGCGCACCCTCCCCACGGGCCTGGCATCCCTGTTTCAGCTCAAGCGAAAATCCCAGGCCTTTTCAGTCATGCTGGGCTGTGACTAACCCTGGTTACCAAGATCAGCCTGCTGTGCTCTGCTTGTCTCCTCTCCAGGTGAGGCGCCAGCCCTGCTGTCACCCTCGTTTCCTGGGTGCCGGCCTCAGTGGGGCTGCCTCTCGCCTGCTGCTCCCTGGCACTCCTCGCATCTGGGCTACTGGGGATGCTCATCCCTTTTGTCACTGTCAGATTGAAAGTGCTAAGCCAGAGGTGATTAAAAATTGTAGACTGACAACCAGTCTGTCCCTGTGCAAGCAGGGTGGTTTAGTAGATTCCCAGGCTCTTCCGCCTCCCAGGGCTTCCTAAGAGACAGTTACTGATAACTAAATATTGAGAAAATGTTGGTTTCTTCCTGTTCAGACATTTCCAAACTGAAACACTGGAGTCACTTCTTTCTATAAGGAGACCATTACATTGCTAAATATTTGATTTGCTTCTAAACAACACCCCAGTAGATACTGACAGAGTTTCATTATTTGTTTGAAGATCTGTTTGTACAGCATTGGCAGTCTATTTCCCAAAAGAGCTTCTGGCTGCTTGCCCTCCTGAAGAGTAGCAAAACTCAGCATTAACTGGCTCTCCTCGCTCCTTCCGTACCGAGTATAAATAGCAACTGCATTCAGTTTATTGCCTGCTACTAATAGCTGCAATTTAAGCCTTTAATTTAATTTATAAAGTCTCCCTCTTTTACTCTTCTACACTACTAAGTTGTGAAAGATTAATTGAGAATAGGATATGTACTATAGTAGGAAATCCTTTCCTAATCTGAACTTTTTGGCATCTTTACCCAAGCAGAGAATACAGACATATCATGTCAGGATGGCCTTCAGCAAGGAAAAAGAAAAAGAAAATAATGGTGAGAGGGGCAGCCTCAGCCAGAAATGACAGCAAAAACATGCTATTGTAAGATCACAAGGAAGTTACACAGAGATTACCTGCTCAGCGGAGATCTAGGGCATTTGCCTCTTACTCTGAAAATCCTAACCTGACTCAAATCTCTCCACAGCTTCTCCTAGTTCTCGCAAATGGAGCAAGCTCCCCAGCTGCTGTTAAGCAATGCTGCACTTGGAGGGTTAATTTATTGTAGGTAAATCTGTGTCTGAGTTTGATTTAACTCCATGGTCAAGTTCAGGCAAAATCATCCCTCAGCAGACTGTTAAAACACTAGTCTCAATCTCATTATAATTTCCTTTTTCTGACCTTTTTCCTGTTTCTTGGATTTACTTCTTTATGATAAGCAGAGGCCAATTAGCAGAGAGGCTGCTGTGTTCTTACACAAAGCTTTTGTATTTTGGGAATATGAGATAGTCAGCACAATCAGCTGCCTTCCTTCCTTTTCTGCTTTCCTTTCACACTTGGGAAATATGTGGATGCTTGGTAAATGAGTGAAAAATAACTTCAAATAAGAGTGCAGCAAAGCTATTATCTGAGAAGAAAAACATTATTTCCTCATGTCCAGTTGCCTGTGCTGTGACCCCAGTCATGACAGTCCTAAATTGCTTTATTTCAGGCATTACGGGATGGATGCTACATTCTGTGAAAATAATTACTGTTGTGTTTTGAAGTCCATATGCTTCATCAGTGCAAATTCAAGTGGCACCATACAAAGTGCTTTAGCATTCTGCTCACTGAACTAAAATTTCTCAAAGAAATATTTTGCCCTAATGCAGCAGTCTGTGAAATGGCTGGATGGGAATCTGAAGATAACTATGGGCACTACTGAAATATATATGTGAAGATTCAGTTCGACTTTTCCCTGGCAATAAGGAGATGCTTTTATGAAAGGCTTTTTCAGTTCCCACCTACCAATCTAGATTTACCATCACAGGACTGTGTGGAGTTCTCTTTCCAGAGTTCTGCGGTTAGTTCCTGGCAAAGAAAAGGTTCATTTTCTAAACCATCTAACTTTTATTTAACCAAAGCAAGAGAAAGGAAAACTGTACAGCTTTGTGTTCAGAATTTTTCATAGCAATATTTAATGTGGCCTGAATGTTCTTCCCCCCAAACTGCTATGACAACACATTATACAATTACACTCAATAGCTAACTGTCTCAGAGCTCAGCAGCACTGGACTTGACAGATTTATCCAAGTCAGCTGGTCACGATCTGGCCAGCTTATACATAGTCAGGAAGAGAGGCAAGAACATCCTTAAGTGAGGGTGCTCTGCAAAACCACCTGTTTGCTATAATTTGTGTTGCTGGCAATACAAAACTTTTACAACAGTCTTGGTAGATATCCTGGAATTGTCTTATTTATGGGCAAGAACAAGTATGGGAAGTGGTTTGGATAGCATTCAAGATCTTTCACCAGCAGTAGCCAGACCCTTCTGCAATGGTTGTGACACATCTGGGTGAGTAATGTCATAGACAGGACAGTCCAACCTGTACATCAGCAGTACAAAATCTGTGTTTTGGTATGCCGACGGATAAGCTGGCTCTGTCCGGAAAGAGCAGCCTTCTGTGCCTGCACTAGTGAAACCAAACCAAAGCACAGGTTTGCCTGAACAAGCAGGAAAATAACTTTGTTTTGTCTCACCAAAAGAACAAATTTGCTTATGTCACTATTGTCTCTTCAATGTTTTGCTGTTCATTTCTGAAGGTCTCCTGCCGTATGGTCAGCTCCAAGCCTCTCAGCACATTCCCATTCTTAGTAAAGATTAATTAGCTGATCCAACATGTTTCTTTAATCACATGATGCAGACCACCTGAACTCTGCATTTATAGGTAATTGTGAGTACCTTGGAGGCTAGCTGATGGTGTGCTGTGTTCAGGCAAAGAGGGAAGCTGGGCTAGCAAAGGGTCTGAAGAGCCCGGACAGGATCTGAAGTTGGCCTTCACACAGAACCCCAGCAGAAATTCCATCAGCTTTACGAATTCACAAAGAGGCTTTCCAAAATACTGAAAACCTGGGATGTGTCAGTGTAATGACATTGCAACTGAGGTGGTTGGTTTTCCTCCCTCTCTATCACAGGGCAGCATGCAGCTTGCCTCAGTTCCCCGTGCCAGAATGGAGGAACCTGTATCAACGACAGACAGAGTTTTATTTGTGCTTGTCGCCACCCTTTTGGAGGAGTCAACTGCAGTACTAAACTGGTGAACGACAATTCTCTGAGTGTCGGCAAGTAAAGAATTTAGTAGTGCAATATGCTAGCAGTAGGGGCCTCTGCCCCAGGGCCTAATTAGAGAGCATTTGCTGGTCAAAGGTCTCACATTTCACTTTAATGAGTGCCAACTCAAGTAGTAGTGCCCTGTGTTTTGGTGCTGAAGACACCAATCCCCTTGGGTGACTCATGATCTCTTTCTTTAATATGACCAGATGATGGAATTAAATTGGGCTGGGATCAGCCATAATAGCTGGAAAGCTCCCTGTTGAATTGTGCAGAGTGGGAGGGTATGCAATAGATGTATCTGAACATGATATCATAGAATTTGAAGAGGAGGTAAATTTACATCACTGGGGAGTACCAGCTTCAGCATGGCCACAAATGCTCTGTAAATACCAGCAGCTACCATGATGTGCGGGACGATGGCCTCAAGGATTCGTTTTAGGCATGCCTCTGACTTTCATTGGCAAAGATGGAGCCCTTGAAAGATATTTCAAAAAACAAAAGTAGAAACTCTGCTTATTCAGTCCAGAAAACAAATAAATAATTTACATCCAGGCGACATAGAATGTGAATTTTATGCAGGTTTCAGCAGCCATTTGGCTGATTCTCACTCATGACAGCATATGAATAGTGAATAAAATCATTTGTACAGTGGCAGGAAATCACAGTGAGCAGGCTCAGCTTGAAGGGAAAAACATATACTTTTATTCCCTCATTTAACATCAGGAGTGCTAAACCTCTTCAGTGTTTGTCTAAGATTTGTGGAGAAAATTCTTGGCTTCAGCACACACAGAAGAACAACAAAAGAGATCCTGAGGTGGGAAAAACTTCACGGGGGAGGGCGGCGGGAAGAAAGAAAAATAGCAGCTCCCTTAATGATAATATAGTATCCACAAACATAAAGTTCCCTTGCTGTTTCTAAAATTGTTCTTTTGTGGATACACCTAGCACTAATTGTGAAGAAAATTACTTTTTTATACAATACAGAAAAACTCTGTCTTTATGCAGAAATACTGTGTTTCAGTTGCTCAAGCTACGGGATGAATGTGACTTCAGAAAAGCTGCTTTTGATCTTCTGGCTGGTCGAAGTTGCCTTTCTACAACGTAACATTACTTGAAATTGTTCTTTTTTCCTTTCCAGATTTTTCAAAAGGATCATACAGATATGCACCTATGGTGGCTTTTTTTGCCTCTCATACGTATGGAATGACGACTCCAGGACCCATCAGATTTAACAATCTGGATGTCAACTATGGAGCTTCATTTGCCCCAGCAACTGGGAAGTTCCATGTTCCATATCTAGGGGTCTATGTTTTTGAATATACCATTGAATCATTCAGTCCACGTGCCTCTGGCTATCTGGTCGTTGATGGAATAGACAAACTCACTTTTCAGGCTGAAAATATTAGTAGTAACAAGTACACCGATAGAGTGATTACTGGAAATGCTTTATTAGAGTTAAATTATGGTCAAGAAGTCTGGCTCAGACTGGCAACTGGCTCTATACCAGCCAAGTATCCACCAGTAACTACCTTTAGTGGTTACTTGTTGTATCGTACCTAAGTCAGTCGTAAATATAAACAGTTACCCTCAAAGGAAGCAACCTGCATGTGAATTTATCTTTGCCTTTAAATACTTTGTTTCTTTAACAGCAGTAAGTTTCTCAAAGTAACCAATGTGATGGCTTTTGAAGGGCTGATGGTCCAAGAAGTTGCTTGGTTGTAGCCAAGTGCACATTTACAAAGGGAGTCCACAGGCTGGAGATGGGGGAAAAATAAGCGCCTTCCTTATATAAGCATGACTGCAAAGCACAAATCTAATTATGTTCTACATTTACATTGCATAAACATACTTACACAAGGTTGCTGAGAATCAGTTCTCAAGACAAATCAAAGCTGGTTGTGATCATTTCTTTACAACCTGAGTGCATACTAAAGGTCATGGATAGATTTTGATTACTCAGATGCTGGGTTACTACTTAGCTCATTGTATCAAGTGATAATCGTGTGTATATATATTCTGGTTGGAAAAAATGTATTTCTCTTTCATTTTGCCTGACATTATTCACCACATACCTTGATATGTCAGCTTTTAATTGATTCATGATTTTTTATATAACTAGTATGATAACAAACTGTTTTTTATCTAGCAGAAAAAAACCTCAAGAGGGCATACTTAAAAGCTGCATGTTGATACATTCAGATTAGAAATGAAGTGCTCATTTTCAGCAGTGAGCATATTTAGTCATGGGAAAAACATGATAATGGATTTGGTGGAGTCTCTCTGTTGCTTGAAGCATTTAAACCACAGCTGGATTTTTCTTAGGTGATTTTTTTTTTGAGCAAACACAGTTATATTGGCTTCACACAGATTTTAGCATGTAAACTTTGGCCTATAAAGTACACAAGGTTAAATGAGATAATCACAGTACTTTCTAAGTTTGAACTCTATACATCTATGATTTTGTTTGTTTCTGCATTAAGTTCACTAACTACTGAGGCAAGATGAAATTAACTTCAGTCTGCATAAACCAGAATGTGATTTCCAAGCACCAATCCAATTAAAAAAATCTTTTTAGTTCATGCTATGACTGCCTGAAAAAATAAACCCTCAGGTTCACATCCTTATCAGATGTAAAGTCCTGTGTTGCTGCAGTTTCTTGATATCCCATCGACTGGTGTGACTGACCAGGTTTGTTTCCAGTTATTGCCTTTGTTAACACTAATTGATCAGGTTTTAGGTCTCTCTGTGTTTGATTCCCTCCCTTTCCTTGTCCTCCCAGCTGAAAAAATAAACTTTCTCACACTCCACATGTCCTTACCAATTAGTGCTTCTGACCAGGTTTGTTCTCATCACTACCTCCCTTACCATGTGTCAGGCAGTTTTGTCTCTGCATGTTCTTGTTTATGGGTCCTTTGACCAGCTACCCTTAAAGGAGCAGATGCTTTCCTTCCATGGCCCTTACATTCACTTATTGTTAATCATTGTGCTCCAGTGATCTATGACAATTTGTTGAAGCCCAGAACGTTTTGAGGGTCCCTCAATTATTTTGTTTTCCACTGGCAGGAACTTTTATTGAGAACACACGAGAATCTTCAGCTCTCTTCCTAACTGTTACTTAGTTAATGTACCTTACCAGGTCTAAGGTGAGAGTCCATGACCGAATTCTCCCGTACTGTATGTGCCAGATAAGGCAATCCACAACATCTTTCCTCAGGTGTATAAAACTACACTTTGTTGTTCAAAACTGAAATACGCATTCTCCACCAGGAGCATTGGTACTGAAGCCTGTCTGTGGAGGTGTGCCTGTGTGCACCGCCTACCCAAACTACAGAAGTGTGCTGCACTGAATGGCATTCTCCCAGCTTCAGAGGGGCATCCTACCATGGCTTGTGGTTAAGGATATCAACTGAGAGCTGATGAAAGCTTTCAATCCAAGCCCATTTTCCGAGGCCCTAAATCCACTAATTAATTGTTAAGAGATCTTGCAGCATGTAAATAGTTATTAAAATGGCCTATGTTTCCTTGAAGAAGCTGAAAAAAACAGAGCCACTACTCCAAGGGTCACCTGCAAATCTTAACAGCTTGGGATGTTTTGCTGTTGCTTATATTTTTGTTTTGTTTAGTTTTTTTTTCCTGAGGCTAGAAATCCTTTCTTTGTACCTGATGGATTCTTAATGTACCATGAACCCTGAATGAGTGTGCTACAGACCTTTTTCCTGTTGCATACCATATTTTTCAGTAAACACTCAAAATCCTTGATACGGCACTAACTCAGCTCACCGTGTCATTGAATTTTATCAAATATAATGACCACAAGCTCCAATCCCTCCTTGTATGATTCTGTCATTTTAATGTGTTTAGTCCTCTTTATTCCTGCTGTGGCTATGGCTAAATGGCGTGAAAATTACTCTGCAGATGAAATTCAAATGACCCACCAGAGACTGCATCTCTGTTTAAATGTGACTTTGTTTGCCCTTGCTGCCCTTGCCACTAAATTCTTCAAGCTGGGTCCTCATCTTCACAGATGCTGTTTTCCCCCAGCAGCCAGATACTTCCTATGTCATTGTACTGGTTTTCTTTCCTCTTTTCTCTTCTCCTTTTTTTTTTTTTTCTCATAAAACCCTGAATTCATTGGGGTAGAGTAAGAATTCTGGTGAAAACCACATCTGTAGGAATACCACATAGAAAAATCATTTCCCTAATAGAAAATAGTACTGAAGCTTATTCTCATTGTACTGTTTAAAACATGGAAGAACTATTTTAAAAATGCAATAAATGTATGCACCCCTTTTTATACTGTGTGATAATCCATTAAAATCTTTCCTCAGATGTATTAAAACTAAGTATACTTGGCTTTGTCTATTGTTAAAAACTAAAATGCAGATTCTTCACTGTGGAGATGCATTGGCCACTGAGGCTTATTTATGGGCTTGTGACTATGCACCTGGGCTGCCTGGACTAATGGAGCAAACAATATTGAAAAATAACTGAGGATCAATAAAATCAGTCAGCCTACCCATTCTGCAGAATAGAGAGCAATCAGTTTGAACTCCCAGGAGAACTTTTTAGGCATCAACCAGGAAAGGTGGTTCCTGAGGCACCTTGTCACTCCTCTGCTTTCATTTTCACATTCTGATTTGCATTCCCTAATGACAGCAGGCAGCAAATCTGAATGTTCTTCTCTACCCACAGCCCTTGTGAGGGACCACAAAGCCATCCTGAGCCTTTGTACTTCAGAGTGAGTGGTGTTCTCTTTATTTGGGTGACGCAATAACCATGGCAACATTTTGTCTGGTTTGGCTTTGACAAGCCTGTCCAATTTAATCCGAAGCTTGCATTATCATTTCCTCACCTATACCAACCAAGCTACCATCGAACGTGTTCCCCCAGCCCCTCACATACTTAGCATTCATGCTGAGGTCAGCAGTTTATTGTCCTCACCTACCTTTTCTAGCTGAACAGCCAGCACAACACTGCTTTGCTCCAGTTTGTGCCAAACTTCCCTGCTAACACACGCCTGCCTGATGCTGACTTGTGGGTATTGCTGTCTCTCTGTACATCTGGGATATTCTTGTTCAATCATTTTTTTTTCTCCAAGAGAATAACATATACATTCGCAGCAAATGGGAAGAAAGCCATTATTTCTGAATTCAGCATCTATTTCTGAAAGCATCTATTTCTGAAAGCATCTATTAAAAGCAACACTGCTGCTAAACCCCACCAAAATCAGTGGGTATCTGATGATTAAGTACCTTTTGACAGTGGGATAATAAGTGCATTGAGACAGTTCCAAAACTGAATCTTCCTAGCAGCTAAATTCAGGCAAGTAAGCAGAAGAGTGCAAAACAGTGCAAAACAATGCAAAACAAAATTACAGAAACAAAACAAAACACTTTTGACATTTCCAGAGAACAAAAATGTATACCATGGCTTTACACATCTTTCACTGATGGCTGCTACTTGGGTGCAGGAACTATTGCCCAGCAGCTCCATGGATCTCATTAAGCCCTTCAGGCCTTGAGATGTATCACAGAGTTAGCGAGGCCTATGTTTTTTCATCCAGTTTTAATTTGCTTAAACCGTGCTGCTTTGCAAGCTGACTGCTCAATAGCCTGAGCCCCATATTCCTGTTCCCAATCTAGAGAGTTATCAAAAGCAGAAGATGGGAATCTTCTTTAATTATTGTGGTGGAAGTTTTTGTACTTACTAAGTCTTCCTGGTGTAATCACATTTTCACCAGAGTTCTATAAGAAGTACAAGTATTTATCACCACTTTGTGTTTAAAATGTACAGTAGAAGTCCCATTGTAGTAACTTTCTCTTTGCAAAGCTGCCTTTCTCCCTTTTTGTGTGATAGCAGTGATGGCTAGTTGTCAAGAGTGAGATGTAAGGAAACACTGTCTTTAGATGGAACTCCAGCCAAAAGTGCTTGCTAAGAAAACTTTATCGGCAAGCTGCTTCCTAGCTGAAGTTGCTATAGATATGTTACAACCAACACGCTGGCTTGTAATGAACTTCCTTGCCCTGCTTCCCCACCCTCGGAAATCTGTGGTGGCTGCTAGCTGAAAACAGTCTTCTGCATTCACATATTACATGTAAACAAATGGAAGTGTTTCTGAAAATATTTATTGTGGTGGCTGCTGCTGAAAATTCTTATCTTAGAAAATGCAAGTTGCAAACAAAACAGACCGTGGCTGTTTACAAACAGCATACAAGTGCTTCCAGAAAGCTTGCTATTCGGATCTGCAGGAGTTGGGAGATACCGTATAAATGATCTGAAGCGCCCGAAGTTCTTTATAAATACCAAAAGCCTTTTGAAGGCAATTTGAACACATCGCTGGAAACCAGCGTATCTCACATCCACACAGATTTAGTGTGATGGAGGCTTGTCTCAAATGAAATCACACATTTGACACTAAAATCTGCTAAAGCATCCTTTCTTCTTATCTAATGGCAAAGTCAAGAATGGTGGCAATTAAAAAAAGATTACTAAGATGATGGACATGTTTAGACACAGAATTATCCTCAGCTCTATCTGACTACCCTGACTCCTCTGCAAATTGCCTTGGAAGGGAACAAAAACCAAATGTTCAGCCACCCATTACTAGGCTACTTATGGCTGCTTACTGAAGCAAAAAAATACACGTGAGAAAATTGTTTACGATTACTTCTTGACAAAGAAAGTGCCATTACCAGCTTACACAAGCAAGAGACAGTTGTCAGGCTTAGCGTTTAGACACATTCTAGAAGAACGTAGTAGACTTCAAGTATGATTTTGGTCAATAATTTTTAGGGTCTAAGTTGATCACTCTGTTACCTTGGCCCCAACACCTGGGCATTACTATAGCTTGTTAATAGGTACACACTATCATAATACATTTAATTCTGGAAAACCAGGAACTATGCTTACAGGAAAAGGCGAGACATCTCACTAAAAGTTAAAAGGCAGCAAAGGAAACTGTGGAATGCCATCAGCAATGCATTAAATACAGCCTATCTCAGCCAAAAAGTGCTAAAGGTCAAGCCTTTACTTGTTGAATTATTTGTGTGAGCTAAACAGAAATATGATGAGAGCTATGAGGAACCTCTAGCTTCTAGAGGAGAAGATACAGATCTAGGTCCACCCTTCATTTTGTCTTGTGGGCTTGTCTTGTTTGCATACGTCTGGAGCTTGGCCTAACTTGTACATATGGCCATTTTCCCCAAGGGAAGTTCAGAGGCTTAAATAATTGTGAAGGAAAGGCACAGATGCATAAGCCAGGGAAATAACATAGGCCCTGTTTGTAAACCACAAAATAAATTTTTACTCTTTTACTTGTTTGGTGTACCTTACAAACAACCACATATGAAACAGTCTGCAAGTTGGTTTTTTTATACAGCAAAAATGTGCAAAATTAAATAATTGAAAACTTTACAGAAAATGCATACATAACACTACATATGTCTTTCTAAATAAGGATGAAGAGAAAAATAAATTTAAACTAAGATATTTTAATATACTCAATGAATAAGGCAGAGTGTTCATCAACAAATAGGACACCCAGCTGAGGGGGGCTGTATGAAGGCTGAGCTTTTATAGCGGTCTCCCCTACAGCATAGAAAAGCTTAATTTTGAATTATTTCAGAATAGAAACTAACTTTCCTCATGGATTTGTTATTTAGGAAACCAATTTCCATGTTTCTCTGTGTGAAGTAGATTTTCCTGTGGCACTTCACCTCTGTGGTGTGATATGAAGCTTTTTTGGTGGGCGTGTGATGTTACCACACAAGTACAAAGCCTCACTACAAATTTCAGTGGAGGCTGAGAGCTTGAACCACTGCCCCTGTGAAGCCCCATGCCAGGTGCACTCAGTACATGTTCTTCAGGCTCTCGCAGCACCCACGTGTGTTCGCTGTGACTCTGAGCTGAACCGCAGCCCTGCCTTTTCTCAGCTTTTCCTGCCTCCTACCCCACGTTTCTTTCTACTTCCCTGCTGGTTTTGAGAATGACTGGACTGGGGTGACTTTGGAAATTGTTTATGATGTAATATCCTTGCACCAGGCTTCTTCTGAAGCCATAAAATAAGCCATAATAATAAAATAATAATAATAATAACAACAACAATAATAGAATGTGTGATAGTGAAGTGTCTATCTCATGCCAAATTACCTGATGTCAGCTGCATGCAATTCTGAATACACTTTTGCAATAACTTACCGTGGAAAAAATTGAATCCTTACATAAATGAGAACCACTCAGTCGAATTTAAGCCAAGTAATATCTATTACAAAAAAATTTGTTTTAGAAAATAATGAGATTACATTTTGCAGTTAAAAATCCCAAGGTTAGACTTTAAAAGTTGTAGCAAAAAATGTCAAGAACTTTTCAGTATATATTGAGGAAAGCTAAAAATGGGGAGTTGTTTTTGTAACACTTTAGTTCTGCTAACTGTATTGAACTTGTAGGAGGCAGGAAGGCTATTCTTCCTAAACACAGGGAGCAGTGCTTAGTGGCAGCATTTGTGTAGCAAAGTTTTTAAAATCTCAGGCTTAGGCGGTTATAGCAGTGAATAAATACCGAACTGTACGTGTGTTGCTCTTCCTGTCTGATAGAATAGAGCTATACGGAGCAACACGTGCATGGCAGGTACTTTACTGCAACAATGTTGAAAAGAGCAATATGTTTGACAGAAGTAAATTAACATTTACAGCAGGCATATAAAAAGTTGAAGTGACAGAGACGTGGAAGTGCCTGACAGCACTGACAGGTTAAGAGCCAGGTTCCTGCTCAGGTCAAGTTTTCTTGATAGTCTCCTGTTGTGTTTGTACCCTTTCGCCTGTTCTAAGATACGATTGTGAGCCTCACTGCCTGCAACCAGGGCGATTATTATGAACAGCAGTGTCTGTCTGCCATCTATGAAGAGCGTGACCAAAACTAGTGAATGCTGCTAACTTGCTCCTAAGCCACTGAGTGTTATGGTGGATCACTGACCTCAGGATGAAGTGTTGCCTATAACCAGTTATGCTGCTGGCTTCGTAAAACGGATAGCTCTCGCTTCTCAGCTATTGACTAAAATAATGATGTCTGGGGGTAAAAGGACTGTCTCGGAGTAATTGTTCACCACCATCCAATTCACTACTTTTCTTCCCACAATTATTTTCAAAAGTGCTGGCAACGACAGCTTGGTTATGAAGCTGCTTCCCAGCTAACACATTTAATGATAAATTTTTGTTTGGGTTTTGATCTTTCCCCAGCATGTTGACTATCCTCTGCAGTGTTACAGCACCAGCCACGTGCTCATGTGTGCTGAGAACAGCATGCTGCAAGTGCTGATGTTCTTGGACCGTCTCTCGAACCTGACAGAACTGATCACAGCAGTTCACCTCTGAAGAGGTCAATACTTCTGCAGTATGTCAGTCTTTCTGTAGTGAATCCCATACAGTTTTATGCTTTTAACTTGCTTTTATTTCCTGCCAGTTCACTCCAGACACACTGTGAAATCTCATGAGGGCTCAGTTTTTACATCCATGATGCTCTGAGCTTCTACATTTCTGTGGAGCAGGCAGCACACAACATAATTTCCACCATCATTGTTATGCTGATGATTCACTGGTTTATCTATCAAATGCTTGTGAATTTGCTTTCACATTCTGTTACTTCCATAATGCAGGAGTGTAAAAGGAATTGCCTTGGGAATGGCATCTTTCCCTACCACCCCAGTACCCCTTTGTGTTTGTTTTTAAGGGAGTGTGTTGTGTGATCTCTGATCCATTTTGCCTTACGAACTTTACAAACGCAGCTGGGTTCCCATGCATCTGTTTAGGGTCTGGTCTGTGAACATATTGCTTCACTCTCAGAAAGCTGATTCACATGGGCCTTAAAAATTTGAACACTCTTTTTGGGGTAGCTTCCCTTCAAGGCTGCACCTGAATAGCTTCCCCTTCCCCACTTCTCTGGCAGACGTGTCTCTTTCTGTGACACAGGGACTGCAATTGCAATTTCCATCTCACCGGCCTGGGCTTTCCTGCCCAGGTCGGGGTCACCTGGCTTGAAAGCGGTGTGAACAGGAACAATTTTGAGATGGTGAGTTTCACCTGGAAGCAGAAAGTGCCACCAACACCCAGAGTCAAAAGGAAATGAGAGACTTCTGTGTCTCCCAGCATAAAAACTAACTTCCGTAAAGCTACACTTACTGGTAACTGCAGATACGCTAGCTCCTAATCTCATGTCATACGTGGCTTTATACATTTTGATTGTGAAAAGTAATTTAAAAGACATTGAATGATTCTGTTTTCCTCTCCCCCGGGATCGCTTTGATGTCCGATACTTTCTTGTTGGAGTGGGACTATTTGTCACAGCATTTCAAACAGTTAGCTTGAAACTATGTATTCCTCTGGAGTCCCCAGAACATTTGAAGCTAAACACTTTAAAATTCAAAGCGTCTTTGCTCAAATACATAGATACAAAAATGCTTTCACAGAAACAGTTGCAACCTTTTTAAAAAAATCCCCTCATTTTCACACCCTGTTGCATTACAAGACTAATTCTCCTTGCAGCTAACAGATCTAAATTGCACATTTTGAAGTTACAAAGCTTCCCTCTGTTCTCCTAGGAGCTGTGAACCCAATTCCTCTGCAAATCTATCCAGATTGTGGTGACATCCAGAAAATAGTGACATTTTGCTTTGGAAACTCTCTCTGATTTACTTGTATGTTGCCAGTTTTACACAAATTGCCAGATATTCTTCCAAATCTAAAATCCTACAAATTAAATGTCTTTATCATGCATGTGTCCTTCCAATCCTTTCATCTGACCAAATGGAATGAGTTTGGGATTCACAGGGGCTAATTTGGTAACTATTGTATTGTGCAGACACACAGGAGGGTAACAATTCAAGACTTAAAGACAATCCCAATGAAAACAAAAGGAAAGCATCTTGCTTTGTCTGGCCTCTCCTTCCTTTGTACCACTACTATCTAAAACAGTTTTTCCCATTAGGATTAAAACAAGCAGCTTGATTCTTAAGGATAGCAATTATTTTTGAGTGCTCTGGTGAGTATAATTACACTGTCAAGAGTTCACTTATGTTACTCTGGTAGCCACGTGGCTCTGTTTCAGATTTCCAGTTTCTCTCTCCTGCAGGATCTGCGCCCCTTAAATGGTTGTAGCGTTGCTACCAGCCTAATACATTTGTGCTCCTGCCGTGATGAGCTGCACGCCACCTGCAAACCACCATAACTTAGTGCTGAGCGGATAAATATGACAGCCTGTTCCCCAGAGGCTCCTGCTCTCTGCTTCCTAACAGGTGGCTGCACAGCAGGATCTGAGCCTGGGAACGTCACCAGAAAATGGAAGTGGGAGAGGAAGAAAAGGAGAAACTATGTTGAGAATGACAACAACAACAAAAACCCCACTTGAAAGCCTAGGTGTGAGATGCATCCTGATATTGATGAAAGAAAGGATGTTACTGGAGTGAGAGAAGTCAACATTAAGGGAAATGCCTCACAGGGAAAGGAAAGAAGATGTACTGTGAGCTGAAGGCTGCCGTGCTGCTGGAGGAGAGCATGCAAAACTGGAAAGCAGCAAGCGACAGAGGAAAAGCAATATTTGACAAGAGATACTGAAACAGAGGGGGAAAATATAGAAAAAAGCAGGACTAAGAAAAAAAGGAAATGCAAAGAAAAAATGATTTTGGGCCATGATTCATTGGCTAGCATTCATGGGATCTGTGTGATTTCCAGAGGGCTAAATCTCGGCTTCAAGGTATGCTTCAAAGTAGAATCATGTCTGCTCAGGGAAGGAGGCACGAGTCCCGCTGGAGAGCGAGATAAAACAAAGAACAGGAGAGGCACCTAGAAAGCATTTTTGTTCTACCACTGATTTTCTTTCTGTGTGATTTGAGTCATTCTTTAGCTAGGCAGTGCAGTTTTACCCAGTCAGCACACCCCTCTGACCAAAATTAAGCATTTATATCAGGTTTACTGGTTTAATGCCATGAGGGGAAGATCTGAAAGATTTTTATGATGAGCAGAGTATATTTTCATACATTCCTGATTTTTTAAAGCCAGATCAATTTGTCCTTGTGCTGTTCTATAGAAACCTATTACAAATTGCTACTGCTTGGTTCCTTTCCCACCAGTATATGCAATTATAGCTTGCACTATGTGAAGCAGGAGAGGGAGAGACAAGGTAAGTCTTGGGGGAGGTGGAGTGGAAAAAAGATGGTCTTCCTTACAGGTAAAGCTTGGAAAAGATGGAACACCATGGGGTCCATGAAGGTTGTTCTGAAAAAGTATCTCAACTCAAATGGGAAAACTCGGTGAGAGGATCAGCCTGCCAGCTCTGTTTTGCCCCCACCCATTTGTCACTTCCAGGGAAAGAATGTCCCTCTGCCTGGGAGATGTGGGGGAGACATCTTCTTCATCAATAAGCAAGAGCACTTCTTTGTGGTGGTTTGAAGGGGAGAGATGACATCCCTTTGGGAGCTCAGAATTGTCTGATCGCCTCTTCCCAGCTGTCCTGTAAAATGGAAATCTGTCTGAGAAACCCTGAAACCCGCAAAGGAAACGTGAAGACCCAATGAGAGCATGTCCTGCTTCCTGATCTGAGGGGACCGGAGAGTCCCTGTGCAGCAGGTTGGGGAGTGTGTGGCCTGGGAAGAGCCGATGGCTGACATGCCTGGGGAAAGCCTGCATGCACCTTCTGTTTGTGTGCTTTGAGAGACCTCTGGAGCCTCAGTCACTTGGCCTATGGGTGTGTTGACTTTAATTGCTAAAGATATGGAAGAAATAGACAGGGGACAGAAAAGAACACAATGAATGTGTTTTGGACAATTCTTTTCACTTTGTTTTTTATCCCTTTCATTGATTATTGCCATTGTAGTGCAACTTGCAATTTGTGGTCTAATCTTTTGTGTGCCATTCTCTCTTTGTGCTCTGACTTAATTTTGTAACTCGTGTTTTTGGCAATGCTATGATTGTCATCTTTATAATGAATTTTTTCTGTTGTTCTTTCCAAAAGCTCAAGAAAGCATCAGATGGTCTGAGTCGGCACTGTTCAACTGATTTCAAAACAGGTGAAGCAAAGCTGGCTTGAGGGGCTGGTATGCCAGAGGGGTGGAGGAAGAAGAACTTTACCCTAACATTACAACACAAAATTAAGTGATAAGTATGATTCTGTTTCTCATTTTTTTCACTGATGTTGTTGAATCAGAATAGATATTAGGAAAGCTTTCCATTTTGCAGTCTCCTGTGATATGACACTTTGTTGACAGGAAGATGATTTATTTGCTTTTCCAGCATCTCTGCACACTTCATGCTTGTCACATGGTGAAGCCTTCCTGATTCACTGAGTCTCTGTAGAAAAATGCATCTCCTTTTCTTGGTTTTTCATAAGATCAATACATGGGTCCCTTCCAACTCTATATATTCTATGACTGTACGATTCTACTCCTTCCCCCAACTTCATTGCAAGAGATAGAGGATAAGCATGGGATTAAAGATTAAAACAAAGAAGTGAAACCCCTTTTTTATTGATTGCCTGGCTGCGGTGACAAAAATCTGCTCAGACTCACCGTAAAGTGCAGAGGTTGCAGCCAGGTGTATCCTACATAGATTTGGCTCGTCACAGGCAGCACAAGCGTGGAGTGAGTATTGACTTATTTTATCAGATTAAGCAAGAAACAGAGGAAGAAGCAAAAATCAGTGTGAAATTAAGGTGAGTGCACAAATGCTTTTCCTTGAAAACAGTTTATTTAAAGCTGACACACTAGTCCCTCCCTGTGATTTGACTTGTTTCAGGAAATTCCTTTCACATTTAGGGTGAGAATTCTCAGGGCTCAAAAAATGCACTGTACCTGCATAAAAATCATGAACTTGATTGTTTTTTTTTTAATTTGGGATTCTATTTGCTTGATTTTCTAACTCTCAGAGCTTTTGCCTGAAAAATCAGGGATAGAAATGTGTGGGGGTTGGATTGGTGGGAAATACCAGTTTTGAGTAAATGTTAAGGTTTTTCATGTAAACCCTGGATTTGTGAGCTGGACCTTGAAGAAAGAGTCCTGTGAGACTCTTGGAAACTTAACATTATGTTTGCTTGTACTGGATGTCGGGTTTGTGTACCATTGCTGGTAAGTTGTGATCCACAAAAAACATGTCTTGGATAGGCTTGCCCATCCTTTTTTTCCTCTGACACAGCATTCACGACTGTCCTGTTTCTGATTAATATGAGTGCAACAATTATCTATTATGAAATTCCGGGGTATGGCAATAATAAAACGTCAGAAGGATCAGTAAGTGTGCATAAGCAAATAACTGTGTGATGCTTTTGTTACTGGATCTTAAGTATTCAAAGCCCAGTGCTGTATCCTGCCCAACTAACACTTTGCATTTAAATGTAACTCACAGTTAGTGACAGACGCTGAAATAAATATATGAATGGGGGGTGAAGGTATTACTTTATATACAGTCATTTATCTTCTGATAGCATGAGCAAAGCTTAAGTCAGAAACAGTTAAATGAACTGAAGCTTTAACAGTGCCTTTTGAACTGCCTGAATTAACAAAATCAATCCTCATAAATTAAACTATCATTGATCTATGATACAATTAACTTCTATAATCAAAACACACTATCGATGCGTACAGCGTAACCGTACTTGTTCCAAAGCTGAATTTTAACCACTGCTGGCTAACTGCTCCTGCCATGTTGTGTAAGGCTCCCATCTGGCATGGGAGATGCTAACATTATGATACAGTATTTCTCTTCCATTTTTCAATTTAGGCTGACATCTGCTGGTCTCCACAAACGGCAGGCAGCTCTGCTGAATGCAAACCAATTTGAGGAGGCAGCTCTTTCGTTTTTTCCCTTTGTCATTTTTCCAGAGCTGGGAATGACAACCAAGCTACTTAATTGCAAAGGAAATTCATGCAGAATAATAACTCTCTGGAAGAAGAAAGGCAGGAACAAGACTGTGTAAAAGAAAATGAGTTTGACACGATAAATTACATGCGTGCATGCCCAGTGTGCTCTGCAAGTACTCAAAGGAGCCAATAGCAGCTACTATGCATTGGCCAATTAGACCTACACAAAAAAGGTGTTATTTAAGGGCACCACACTGTGGGTCGTAACGAGGAGGCTGCGGACAGGAGTTCTCTCTTTTACGCTCTCAATAAAGCTAAAGCGAGGGGGAGTGGCACCACGTTGCGCAATCAGCACTAGGTGTCTGAGCAGGCATACGGCAATGGTCACAAAGTGCTTGGCGTTGTGGGGGTGAGAGGTTCCTCCAGGAGCTGCCAGCACTCCAGGTGGAGAAGTGCTGCATGCATCTGGCCAGAAGCAGCAACAGAAATGAGAGGCTGCTCTCCACAGCAGTGATTAAATAAAACAAGAGGCACCTCCACGTTCCCGGCTTGCTATAGGTTTCTGGCCTCTGACTGCGATCTTAGAAAAATGAGTTGATTGGCATCTTACGTTGACTGCAGCACTCCCTGCCCAGTCAGCTAGCTTCAATGCCTATCAAGTGTATCTCCAGTGGTCCAACCTCCACCTGTGTGGACTTTGAGTTGTACTGTTCCCTGGTTGTTGTTTTGGATAGAAATCCATTCACAACCAGCTGTACACCTACCTCTTTCCCACTGTGATTTGGAAACGCTGAGTAAAACCAGTCGTCTCTGAATGAACTATGAATCTGTGGAGGTACTGATACTTGAGTTACAACGCAGATACTGGATAGGCAGTGTTTACTGATTCCCCAGAGGTAGTTTGTCGTGCGCTTTTAAGTCCAAACTGTTTGCAACATTTTTGTTCTTGCCACCTTTCACTTCCATTGGCTCCAGCTCTTTGTTTGAGACTGCTGGTGTCCCTGCTTACATCAGCAGCTGTATTTCCCACTCCAGTTGCATCACTTTGTCTTTCCCAAGATACTTCTGAAGCGGACGGAAGAGGGAAGGGACTCTTCAATTATGCAATGGCAGCTGCTCCTGTAACACCAGGGCGTTTCAGGTGTAGGTTACTGACACTAACTGTTGTCCCTGCCACCTACAGGCTGCCTGACCTTCAGTAGGAGATGCATGAGAGCTGGAGTATTACCCTCTTCTTCCCGCGGTGGCCAGCCCTGCTTTTCAGCAGGGTGATTACACTGGGTCGGCTGCCTGAGCTAACGCCCTGAGACATTTCAACACGTAAGTCATTGCACAGGGCAGATGCGCTTTAAATCCTGCGCTACAGATCCCCTGAGCTGGTTTTGGCTTTGTAGGGTGTAGAAAATAGTCGGTGCCTTTTGTGAGCACTCACGACGCTGACATTTCTGCTTTGGAAACCGGGTTGAAGACTCTGCTTCCTTACTTACAGCTGTGGCTTGGGAGAGCCAAGAGAGCCTCAGCCAGTGATGCAGCAGAGCCCTTCCAAAGCTGCCCGCTCCACCTCCATGAGCTGCCATGGCTGGCAAGGTGCTGAGGTTACAAAGCACAGGCAGCAAGAGAGGAAGGGCAGATAAGATCTATGTCCTTTTATTGTCCTCCTCTGCTCTTCTAACATCACCTTGTATCTCGCAAGCGCTAAGGATCCTCCAGCTGATCCTGCCCAGAAAAACAGAATGCCTCCCTGGTTTTGGGAGGAATGAGCAGAGAAATATGCGCAGTTTATACATGCTGCTAGTATTTCAGCCAAGAATCTGAAGTCAAGTTGGGTTTTGGCACAGGTTTAGCGATGGTTACTAATTACAATTAACCATTATTGTCTGTTAAGTGCTGACAGACATGAAAGGAGACAGTGCCACCCCCAAGCATGATAACAATCAAATAAATTAGCAGTTGTTGCCAATAATCTTGATCCTAGGTGCTAAAATGCAGCTGAGGTACAGATTTGGGCTTAATGAAGATCCTGCAGATAGTGCTTATTTAGCATTGATGTGATGTGGGGGCTAGGAGAGTCCCTCAACTTTCTCTTGCTAAGATAATTCTGCAGCACTTACAAGAATAAAATGAGATTTCAGAAAGCGTCAACCCTTTGGAACCTGACTCTGAGAATGTATTCAGTGAAATAAACAAGCTAGCTAACAAGGTGAGTTTTTTCTTTTAGTACTTCAAATCACACCAGTTATATGAACTGGAAAACTACAGGACTGAAGCTGGCACAAAAGTTTGGCATGATTTTTCTAAGATATATAATGTGGAGGTTTTTTGGTGTGGTTTTTTTTGGTTTTGGGTTGTGTTGGGGTTTTTTTTTGCATTTGGGTTATGGTTTAGAGTTTTAAATCCTCTTCATAAAAATAATGTAAAAAAAAAGTAGAAAACTATAAAGCAGGTGCCACGGTGATATCAGTGTAAGCATCAAGAAAATCCTTAAACTACCTTAAGCCTTTAAATGACTTCTTACATAGCAGTTTGGACTGCTATGGAAGTAACTGAAGTGACATTTCATGCTTCTTCAGGTTAAAGCTCTCTGAATGCTCCTAACATCTCTGAATTACAGTTCAGATTGCTCTGTGTAGTTGCTTCCAAATGAAAATGAATGCATTTACCGCTGAATTGCTGTCCTACTGCTGGTGTTCATTTCTCTTGCTCTCGGATTCTGCAGATGCCCTGTTTCTATCAGATATTTAATAGTGACATTAACATACTGACAGGTACACCCAAGTATGATGCAATTTACTAGAGCTGATGGGGAAATGTTCTCAGACCTACACTTGCAAAATGCAGCTGTTTTATAAATTTCATGATTGCTGTTCTTGAGAACCTCATCTCTCTGAGAGCGCTGATAGACAATTTTCCCTTCCATTCATTCCTCTGCTTATCATAATAGATACTTTCAGCACAGATCAGTGAACTGTAAATCTGAGCAGACTCCTCAGCATTTCATACAGTAGAAGAGAAGCATCAGAGAGTTCAAGTTTGTAACAAAGCTAAAATAAATTACAGCACAGACATCTTGCTAAGGTGGATTTCAAGTTCCAGATCTTCAATGTCAGGGCCAAAAAACCTCCTCAGGCCAAAGTTTTATGTCTGCCTACTGCTGTGCTTTGGGTGGCAGACTTTAAACGGAGTGATATGCTGGATGGACCTCTGAAATTCTCATTTAAATGGATTCTTGTAAATGCAGAGTGAGTTGGGCATCCTAGATTCAGTTAATGGTGGAGTGTAGAATTACCATGTATGTACACAACGAACTTCTGCGTATGTACAGCAGACTAACAGTGTGCCCAAAAAGTTGTTAAGAGCTTAGCCAAAAGCCAAACCAGCTATTCCCCAGCTGTGTTGCATCTTAGATCACTAACAGAAAACTTTATTGTGGATTTGACTTTGTTAGAATTTCAAGCCACACAGCATGATACACTGAAGATAGGACTATGGTGTGTGCTCTTTTACTATTAGCTGGCTACTTTTTAGTACTAACAACTTTTGCTGTTTGATTATATGATAGATACAGCTTTTCTTGTGAAAGCTGAGGTAGGTAATTTCACGTGTATGAAAACTGCCTAAGCATTTAGGATATGCTGTCGTAACATCTAATTTTGTGTCGTCATAAGCATTCAGCTTGCGTAAATGCTGCCCCCCTTATACAATTTCTTTAATAGTGACATCGCTGCTAATAAACAGGGCCTGTAGATGTTAATTTTCCTGGACTTGGAGTGTAATCAGGCCTAGAGGATTCTAGTTGATCAGGATCTCATTTGAATTGCCAATGCAGTTTTATACTCTGGGCTCCTACAGAAATGAGCATAGACAGAAACCAGAACTGCAGCAGTTCAGCTGTGTAGGGCTTTTTTCAGATATTCAACTGACAACCAGAATCATCTTTATGTCCTTTTAGTATTTCCTTATGAAGCAACCGATTTTTTCCTGTTGGAGCTCATTAGGTAAAAAACTTGCTGGTCTGAATTAAAGATAATAATCTCTGAAGGCTTTTCAAAGAGCTGAGACAAGTATAGAGTTGGTAACCCCTGAACTTGGAAAAAAAAAGACACAGGTGGAAACTGCTGGACCCACCTATCTAGACGACCTTTCAGTAAAGTCAAGTCATAGAAAACTCTCCCAACAGTTTGGAAAGAGGAAGGGAAAGCTCATGTTTCACAGGAATGTCATGAATAGAAGATGTTCCAAAGCAGTAATGTGATTTCTTGCCTGTGAGTCCTTTTTTTACAGACAACATAACCCTCTGGATCAGGTTCTAACTACTTTAAAAATTCTGGTCTAATTTCTCACATCCTTCTGCTGTTTCCCATTTATGCCAGTAGAAGAAGCTGTGAACCATTTTAGAAGAGCTCAAATGGTAACACTTCATGCCCGGTTTGTCTCTGGTGACCAAGTTTAAGACTCTAGTGGAATTTAACGCACAGGCAAAAGGGTGCAAACCATCAGAGATTTGAATGGTGACCTGATAGAAAGATGCCAGGGCAGCTGTAACAAAGACAGAGCAAGACGAGGACCTCTTTGCTCGACAGAGCTCAGGGCAGCACAAGTGAAGCTGGGCCGTCTGTCAGCTGCTCCTGTGGCATCCAGCTCTGAGACAAGGGTGGGATGTAAACTGGTGGGGCTGCTCAAGTCATGCTGGGATAGCTGATCACAGCCTGAACAGCTCTGAGGGATCTGGGGGCTACAGGGTGGGTGCAAATCCTCTGTAAGCCTCAGCTGTGAAGAGCTCAGGCTAAAAAGCTTCAGTGCTGCCTTAGAGTCTCTGCCTCTGTCCCTGTTCAGCTCCTTCAAGAATGCTTAAGCAGCAAAGCTTAAGCTTAATCGAGTTATGTGAGCCAGCAAACTTTGCTGCATTTCTTGTTGCCCTACCACAATGATACGTTTCTAAAACATTTTGCTTAAAATCAGGGTAAGGATTTATAATTCTTCTAGCATAGTCTCTCTTCACCTCCTGAACTTGCTGCTCCACAACTCAGGTGGACTCAGGACTGCTTGGCATGTACATCTGTGAGGAATATTATGATCTGCACAGCTTTCACTTGACCTCAGGCTTCAGGAGGAACATCAGGATCAGACCCTAAGTTTCTGAATTAAAGGCTTAGCTTTGTAAAGCGCACCATCAAAGTGGTCAGAAGGTCTGTGGGGCACACAAAGGGGCTGTTGTGCACTTAGACCCTTGCATTAACTTCCCTTCTGTTGCCAGCGGCGAAGGCTGAAAGAAAGTGTTTGCATTGCAGGTAACAGCATGAAAACTGATCTGGGATGAGGAGTAAAGAAGCAAAACTCCTTGTTGAAAGCTCAGTTTTGCAGAAGCTGGCCTTTTTGCCTCATTCCTACAGCTTCACAGTAATGAGAGAAACAGTGAGCTTTCCCTCTCGTGGTAACTGAGCTCACCCAGTTCCCTCACTGTTGCAGTGTCTGCAGTCCTTACTCTCTTTTTTTAAGTGGCACCCATAATAATTATAAAGCCTTAAGAGAGGTAGGGCTTCAATTCTATAGATATCAACGATGCTCTCGGGGGCACATGTCTCTTGATCCCGGCCCTCGCTATCCTGTGCTTCCCATCTCATCGTGAGCACAGGAGGAATGGCTCGTGTCCCAAGGCAATGCAGCTCCCAGGCATCTTTTTTCATGATTCACACAGAAACATTTAATTTATAGAACTGACATATCAACTCCAGTGGCCTAAAAGAATAAATGAGTAATACTGTAGGGTCGTTCACTCAACAACAAGAATGTTTTCCCAAAGATCTATTTTTTTTTTTTTTTTTTAATTGAAACCATTTGTCATTTTGAATGTAGAATGTATTCATTAGAAAGCAGCACCTCAGAGGGGACTGGAAAGCTCAGGAGATCAGTAACAGGGTACAAAGTCTTTTGCCTCCAGGTTGCCACTTTCAAATCTGGCCATGTCATTATTGATCAGAGGAAGTCATTACAGGCTGACAGATGTTTGGCTGCTTATATAGAAGTGACCTTGTCAGATTAGTTAAATTCTTTGTTAAGAGATACGTCCCTACTCACACAAAAAGTCCTCATTAGCACCTTGCTGGTAGTCCTTGCAGTATCAGTAAGGACAGGGCATGCTTGTTTATGCATAATCAGAACGGAGGGATTTTTGAGCCATGTGAAGGCTGATTGAAAAGTTTTCAAAGCACTTCATGATGCGCTTTGAAATTTCCAAGTTGATTTTATGCTGCATAATTTAAAATAAATTCTTCTTACAATATTTGCCACACTTTCATCAATATGAGATTTATTTTAAGAATCTGAGAACTGAGATTTTTTGGGGTTTTGTTAGAATCATCAATATGTGTATTAACAGTAAAACATGTTCTTAGCAAAAAAAATGCATCTGGAATAACTAAAAAAAAGAACAGAAATACTGTATACGTCTTATTCAGTAACTTTCAGGGTAAGGCTCAAAATATTCTTAGTCCTGTGTTGTGTGTATTTTGCAGATTTTGCTGACTGGTATTTAGGGGAGAGAGGAATCTTATGAAATCACCACAGGCGCTTTAGGTCAGCCTGCAGTAGCTCATATTTGTAGTTGGAATTAAACCCTTGCTCCGTGGACCATGATGGCCACTGATGGTGAAAGCAGAACTCTCCCTTCACAAGGCTCTGTTACCTCTTCAGCATCACCCTTGTTTTTTAAAATCACCCAGGGCAATCACTTGGGAGAGCATAGGCAGGTATTTTCAAATGCAGGCTCTTGGAGGGATCCCTTTCCCGTGTTCTTTTGAAGATCTTATGAGGAAGGTAACTCCGCTTGGAACAAGGCTTCCTCTACTGTCTCCCAAATGGCGCTCAAGGGGACTTTAACCAAGTGAAGGGGAGAGTTGGGGTTCTGACGGAGATGAGAACCTCTGTGCCAATAATCTGCGTGGCAGAAACACCCCATCGCTTCTCTGAAGCAGAGGAAAGAAAATGCCAGAAAGCCAGTGGGAGCTCAATTTGCCGCAGGGAAGAAAAGAATTTTTTTTTTCCTGAGCTTTGCAGACCGTGCTGCGAATTGAGTTTGAGACTGAAAAAATCGCTTTGGGGTGTTCATACTTTTTATATCACCAGCAACAAATATCAAAGCAGGGTTGATAACTTTGTTGGCAGGAAAAGTGCAGGTGACATTGGTCTGTATTGCAAACAGCAGGCAAAGTGTCTCTTGGTCAGTGAGGTGGGTAGGCGAGAATGTGCTGTTGTGTTTTTGATTTCAAGCCAAATTCTGCTTTTAGGGGAGTGAATCAGGTTTTTCCCTGAAATGAACCTGCCTCGATACAGGGGCTTTGCACAGAGTCTTCTTTAACCCAGTGTAACCTCTCTGCAAGGGTCTTATAAGGTGCTGAATGCATGAAATAATACGTTTGGGCTCAGCTGGATTGCTCTGAGAAACCCTAAATTTTTGGCACACCTTGTTATATCCTTTAAGCAATTACAGCATGTGACTTTGGCTTTTTCTGTGTCAAGAACATTTGTTGTAAAATGCCGCAAGGATATGGGAAGGTGTGCCAAGGCTTCTGTGCACCTTCAGCCATTCTCAAGGTGATGACAATATAAGGGTGCTTACATCGCCATCTGAAAAATTGCAATTTAGCCTTTTCATAGCACAGAACAGCGCATAGCATTCAAGTCTTGGGTGAACAGATAAGACAACGTGCTGTATTTTAGAGTTAAGGATTATGAATCAGATCATTAAAGAAAAAAAAAAAAGGATGAGCAAATACATAATGTCACAACACTTCAGCCACCAAACTTGGCTGATCTGATTTTTCTTATCAATGAGGAGCTATAACCTGCCTGATGTACTATTTCCTTAATATCTAAGTAATAATGGGTCTGCAAGAACTAATATTTCACTATGCATATTTAAAAATCTGACTTGCCTTCAGGTAACATCAGCCGTAAGTAATGCACACTGAGTACTTAGGACCCCACAGATGTGACCTCCTGCTTGTGTCCCGGTAACACAGAAGGCACCAGCCCAGAGCAGGCCTATGGATTTCATAGGTGTGTAAAAGGGAAAATAAAAAGACAAATGTTTCAGTGTATTTTAATGGAAAAAAGGTAGACTCAACAAGCAGCTCTAAATTAGTTATTGTGGTGATGAAGACTGCATTATGGACTTGCATATGTGCCTCAGGCTCTTATGGGCTTGTGATTACATTAGGAGATATTGCTTTGACCTAGATGTAACTGTAGAGGTGATTTACTATGATTCTTTGGCTTGAGATAAATAAAACCCAATGAAAACTCTGTCAAATACTGTATGCCAAAGATATATCTGAGAACATATAGAACAGAGAGTCCCTGATGACAAAAGGAACAAAGATGGCAGTAGAAAGCCATTTCAGGGTGGATTCGTGAATGGGAACATTGATGGTTTCATGAAGGTAACTTTCCCTGTCTTTCTTCGATGGTGTAGCTAAACTGAAGTTTGTTCTATCGGTCTGTGCCGCCAGCTTTTCTGGAAGCAGCGTGCCCTGATGGACTCGGGGAACTTCACCTGTTTCAAGGCAGTGGGCCAGATTAATTTAAATCGCCACTGAAGGCGTTTCAGCATAACCTGGCTAACTTTTCTAAGTGGACTCAATGCCTTCACGCAGCCTAGGAAAGCTGCTTAGCTGGGATGTTGCAATGAAGTAATTGGGCAGCAGCTCTCTAAACTGTTCTAAAATAATCATGAGTGTTCATAAAGCAGATGAAAGACTCCAAGTAGTAGAGCAGAGCTGTATCAGAAGGGTAAAGTAGCAAGGCACAGGATTTGTTTAAGACTTTCCCTCTCTTTGCATCAAGTTTGTTTCTTCCTTGCACAAAAAATGAAACAAAACCTTAAGACAAAAGGCTGAGAATATTCCAAGGTCAAAATTAAGGACTTTTAAAGTCTTGTGAAAATATAATACTTCTATTACAGAAGACATTTAGAAAAAGGATATAAGGATAAAAATTTTAAAAGAAAGCATAAGGAGTTAACAAGTACAGTGTTTTTAGTATTGTTTCAGCTAGACGCGATGGTCAGGCAAAGGTAGCAGGCAGTAAATGAAAAACAAACAGTGGATGCAAAGGATTACCGTTTCCAGGAAAAAATCAGAAACCTGTAGCACAGCTTGGAAGGCACAGCTATTAAAGCAAAGATAATTTTTGAAGCTACAGGGAGATGCTACACTCCAGGAGAAACTGACACACACAAGAGAAAACTAAGCTTTGCTGACCAAATAGCCTTTCACCAAATAAAAAAAAAACAGCGAAACCAGTTGCGAGAGTTCATGTAGTGAGTGGATTGACTTGCATTTCTCATTTGCTTCCCACCAGGCTTCCTGTTCAGATCAGTAAATACACTACATATCCAAAGTGTGAAGGCCTAGTTTTATTTTCTTGGTGATTTCTTTGCATCTCTGCAAGGCCTCCAAAGGACGAGTCTGTGTAGCTACAACTTCTTGAGGCACTGAAAGAGTTGCCAGTATGACCAAGCCGGAGTTTGCAGGGCAAGCAAAAGGAGAGGCAAAAGAAAGGAGTATTGTGCTGCCTGCTGCTCTGGCCAGTGCTGGTTTTGCCCGTTTCTACTCCAGCTGCTCCCAAGAGCCTGCCGCGTCCCCGGGAAGCTGCCCCTTTCGGCAGCTGCTACCCTTCCACCCTTCCCAGGGGAAAGCCAACAAGGAGGCTTGGGCTGGATGTCTCCAGGACCTACGTGGCGAAGTGCTCTTTGCACACACAACCACTTTCTAGAACTGTGGCGGCGAGCAACTAATCGTTCTTTAATCTTACTAACCTATTTGCCTTAGCCGTATGTTGGGGTTAAAATTCCTGCTGATAAGATTAAGTGCTGTCTTGGACTGGGGCCTACATAAATAATAATGCTATTTCCACAGTTGCACTCATTAGAATATAATGTAAGAAAGGATGCCGGTCTTCCTACTCTGGGACATCAGCCAGCCGCTAATTGTGATCAGAAAGAAGGTCTCTTTTTGCCATCCTTTAGGGGTCTATGGGTGTTCATATGACTACATTTTACTCTTGCGCTCAACTCGCCTGTATTTATCTACAATGTTTGAGCTAGATTTTTACCTTTTGAATGTTGGATACCTATCTGCCTGTGAACTCAAAGCTGTAGTAACCACATGTTTTGTCTTTAGCTTTCTTATGAGGTCGTATTTTTAATCTGAGCGGCACCTGCTATAAAAACCATTTGAATGGCAAAGATGGTCACACCTTAGATTTAATCCCCTCATTATAAAGCTGATGTGTCTTCCCCATTGTCACACCATTTGTGACTCATTGCTCCTGTCTGCTGACAAACAATCCAGTAGATTAATATGTCTCAGAAGTACAATGACATCATTCTAGTAATCTCTATTTTAAAAATTCATCAGCAAACACCAGAGAAACAAAACTGCTAAGTCTGTTATTTTACTGAATAGTCTAAGAAGAAACATCTGTTAAGGACTGAACATTGAAATGGTGGCTTTAATCTTTGGAGGTGCTCTGTGCTCTGTCATCAGCTTAGGCACAAAAAACCTGAAGCACAAGCTTAATTTTGGGCAACCCTGCCATTGTCCTGGAGTGACCAAATACTTTGGTTGCTTTAGCTGTACGTTGGCAGACTGAGGAAACCCGTGGATGCAACCAGTGAAGTCTGGAAAGTCTTCCAAAGCAAATCACGTTTCAAGATAAAACACTCACTCATGCAGTGTTTTGAAACTAAATGTTGAAACAAACCCACCTGTTTTCCCTTGAAAAAATAAGGAATCCGAAAGAGACCAAAGACTAGCTTTCCAAGTAACAAGTGTCTTGTGTAGAATAATATAGGTGTGCCTGAAACCACTTTTGATGTAAAGTGTACGATAACATGTGTGATACAGATACATTAACATTTCCAGCACTCTTTGTCTCTTTGTATGCTTATTTAAAAAAAACCTGTTTCCTTTGCAAATCTCTTTATTGGGGGATGGGAGAAGGGTGGCGTAAAGGAGTACCGATTTCTCCCATTTCACTAAAGTGTGCAGAGATTGCTTTGAAAATCCTAACTGAATAGCTATAATTGCAAGAGGAGTCTGGCTGATTGGGGAGCAGTGCTTTGCCAAACGAGTTATGCAGGGCATGCCTGCATATATGTCAAATAAGACTTGTCTGTGATGCCATTCCCAGCTGCGTGTGTCATGCGTTGTTTTCACTGTTCCTGAGTCGTGCACTATTAAGATAGAAATGCAAATTCCCTGTTGTCTTCTGGAGGGCCGTGGAGGGAAGAAAGTGAGGAAGGAAATCAAAGAGAATATATTATTGGTGACAGCAACTGTACTAAGTG
The DNA here is from genome assembly GCA_034782735.1 of Sagittarius serpentarius. NCBI lineage: Eukaryota > Metazoa > Chordata > Aves > Accipitriformes > Sagittariidae > Sagittarius > Sagittarius serpentarius. The sequence goes on from JAVKLA010000007.1 coordinate 2,980,197, forward strand.
AGAGATGCAAGCACAAACTGAAGACCTGGTTAATGAGAGCACGTGAGGGAAAGCAGCCCACCGTGCACACTAAACATTGCGGCTGGGGGAGGGGGTGAGGAGAGACATTTGAGGGAAAGAACAAAATGGAGCTTGTCTGGTAATATTTCTGATACTGCAACCCTGGCCTTCCAAGCAAGCAGCACCCACTTCAGCTGGCATGGTCAGAAGCCCTCTAATCCTTATTCTTCTCGGTATGTTCCTCCTGTAGTGCAGAGGTGCCCTCTACCTTTCCCAAACCTCTTCAGCCCTCCTGTTCTCCAATACTGATGCTAAAAAGATCAAAGCTGGGTGCCATTTTGACAATGTGAAATGAATTGCTTATAGCTGTAATGACTTTTCTTTCAGTTTCCAGTTCTTTATTTTTGTATCCTCTAATACTGTCAGAATGAAATATTTTCTTTATTAAAAAAAAAAGAGCTTCCAAGTAAAATAATTTTCTTCCCAGAATATTTCTTTCCCAGGGATTTCAAAATTACCATGTTCCACTGTAACTCATATTGAAGCCAAGACAGATTTTGAATTGCTTGAAGCCTTTGCCAAATAATATTTTCATCCTTTTGCCAGGTCTAGTTCAGACTTGTAGCAAGGCAGCAGCAAAACAGATCTTGTATTATACATTCATCCCTGCCACTCTTATGCAAGACTTGTAAACAAGAGCGTGTGTCCTCATCTTGGCCTGTAACTTCATTTCCCTGCTGGTTTAGTTTATTTTTGTTATGCTATTATCACAGCCCTGCTTTTTCTCTTTCCCTAGAGGCTCCAAAACCATACTGAAGCAGCACAGCATCACGGTACTGCTGTTCTTATGGTAGGTACTTTTGGAAATGCTTCGTACCACTGTTCTGAGATTGTCTTCCTAATGTAAAATTTCCAGACCTCTTAATTTATGCGTTTATGCAATATATGTGTAAGCACCCCCCCCGCCCCCAACCAGTCATTCTTTGTATTTAACTACTATTGGCGTTCTTTCATCTATGATTAAGGTGATCTTCTATGATCAATACAGTCTTTAGGTGAATGTTTTACACACACGGTCTTATTAGCGTCTCTCCATAGAGGTCTTGCTGTTGTATTCCCTACTCTGTTGCATTTTAGGACTCCTTCAAAATATTCTAAAATCATAAAATAGCCAACCAAGATTACCTAAATTATCTGCATAAGAATTATTATCATGAGTGAGATGGAAAACTGGGTGTGCAGTACTTACTGCCTTTTTCTGTATTAGGAATATTGCTTAAACTTGTGTTTCTCTGCTTCCAAGCAGAAACAGAAAATTTGGTGTTTGAATACACTGAATGTGTTACAAAGCAGGAGGGCTCAAATATTTTAGAATCAGGTCAGCAAGTGATGCCTGGACATAGGGACTTTCAAAAACGCAGGTGGGAGTCTGAAGTTCAGGAATGTGCTGTCTACTGACACTTTACTTTCAGATCGGGTAAGAATGAGAGCATGTGCTGGTAAAAGCTCTTTTTTTCCTCCTCTGGTAAGGAAAGTAATTTCTGAGATTCTATTTGACAGCACTTCTGACAAAAAAAGACAGGCCAGTTGAAATGGATTAGTATTTCATACAGAGAAACAATGCAAACATTTTGTCAGGAGACTGTTTGAAAAATAAAAGGCGTGTTGGGCAGGAAGGAATAGCTCCATAGATGATCAGGTTTTTGAAGGGCAGTCTTTCTTGTGAAATACTATGGACTTAAATGAGCCCATTTCTCTTAGTCTGATAAGAAATGAGTTTGTGCTTGGCAGCATTTTTAACACATACAGACAGAGTTAAATCATTAGATGATTATTTTAAAAAAGACTCAAATAAAAAACTATGTAGTTTTTATCTGCTTGTCCAATCCCAGAAAGCACGTGCTTCACATGAAGCTAACATTAACCCAAGACTTCTGGTAGAATGAAATCTGTTTCCACAAGCATTCTACTGCTCAGAAAAAACCCCTACAAATCTTTCCAGCATTTGGGAAAAAAAAAAAAAAAAGCTTTAGTTTTTCTGCTTTTCAGCATGACTGCCTCTTGGAAGGGGCTGTTGGGCTGGGTTTGTTTCTGAGCCCAGTAAGCACAAACTAAAATATTCCTTCAAGTCTAGTGGAAGACTTGGTACACGTCCTTAGTGCCTTAGGGCACCCCCTGAAATGCTCATAGCTAGCTGTGGCTCTCCTTCCACGGGGAACTCCCTGCAGTCTTCCTACTGAGAACAGCTGTAATGCATTACAGGAAAATCCACATTTTAGGAAAAGCCAAAATCCATAGACAAAACACCCTCCGGTTCTAGCAGCCTTACTCTGCTGGGGACACAAGGTGCCGACGTGCGCTTTCTCCTCCGTAAACACACAACTGGATTAGAAGGACTGTGAGGGTGATGATTTGAATTGCCTCTTGCCAACAGCAGAATGTCTGACTGCCTTATTTTTAATACAGTTTATAAAAGAAAAACTATTTATACAAATAATTTTCCAGACAGTGCAGAAAAATCTTTTAAATTTAAATGTTGAGATGCCAGGAAATATGATTGCTAACTGGAACATAAAAAGGTTAATAATTTTATAATCCTCTTTTAATGTGGAAATACATGAATTTAAATAGAAATGTCTTCCTAGCTAAGGAATTTTCCCCTTCCTAATTAGCAATCGCAAACCTGTCTGTCAATTCCACATATTAAAAAAATATCAAGCTGGAAAGCAGTCCTGTAGTTATCACTCTTCTCTTTTTTGTGCATTTGTAATTTGAATGCAAAAATCCTTTTGTGTGACGATCACTGAAAACAGCATCAACGTATTTTCTTTTTAACACAGGTATAAACCTACGTCCACAAAAAAACCTTAGTTTTGGTGTTCACTTACTATGCGTGTCAAGAACTCCAGCTGTTCTGCAGAGTATTACTAAAAGAACCAATTACCAGTCACTTACTTTTTTTTTTTCCTACATTTTACCTTGATCAGAAGATGATGGTTCCTGCTATGGACATTGTGGGGGGGAGGATAAATCCTTTGTAAAACTAATAACCCTCATTTGAGTTCTTCTCTTGTAACAAAAGTATTTATTAATCTAGTTCACTTCTTCCCTTCTGGGAAAGGCGTATTGCAGAATGCGGCAGCTCCCGTGCATCGGCTACCAGCAAGGTCGGACTACAAAGCTTGGGAAGATGGAAATACCAAATTCAGATGGGGTCAGTCCTGAAAACTGCAGAGCAATCAGGCCCAAGTTGAGCAAAACATATGCTTAACCATGAGCAACTTCAGAGTCACAAGGCAGATAAGAAAGCGACTTTTGTACTTAAAATTTTGTTGCCCGTTGAAGTCCTTTTTTGGACAGAGTCCAGAGGTGTCGCCACCTTGCAGGGCTGAACACCCCACAGGACTTGCTCACCTGCCCAGGTCTGAATCCAAACCCACTGAAGGCAAGGAAAGAGTGGCTCACTGTTAATGGACACTGTTATCTCTGTCTGCCCTTGAATCGGGCCCTCTCGCTGCAGCAATTTTTCTTAGCTTTCCTGAACACCCTGTAGCTTGAATTTGAACAATGATGGAGGTGGAGATTTCGACACACTTTTATTATTCCCATCTCTTAATTCAAATCTCCTCCGAAAAATTCCACAATATTATTGTATTACTTCAGTCAGCTGTTTGTTCCCTGTTATCTAGGTCTTCATTAATGCATGATCCCTCATACCTCTTCACCTTTATTTCTCTTCTGGGTGACTGATAGAACAGTTCATTAACCCTGCCATTATAAAATTCTTGTTAATTTGATTATCCTCCTCATTTATCGTGGACCTGCTTTTCCCTGGTTCTTCTTTTATGCCTGTTCCATTAAACAGGCTTTTACTACTACCCATAGCTTTGTCACTTAGCAATAACTGATTACGCATCTTTTCCTTTCCCCACCTTCTCCTGTCCGTTATGTTCTGCTCTGTTCTTTTCTTTCCCTCCCGTTTCAGGTGTGTCTCTTCCTTCCAGCTCTCTGTGAAGCAACGGTATGTGCATATTTTTAGCTGGCCACCCGTGATATGGTGGTTCTTTCCCTTTCTTTGGGCAGCTCTGAAAGTATGGAGAAGACACGAGGTGTGCCCTGGACACATTCCTCTGCAGGCCTCCCTCATTCCTCAGCCTGTCTCCCCTTTGAGAGGTCCAGAGCACATCAGCCTCAGGAGTAAGCTGTTTCTACTGCTGCCAAAAAGTGAGCTCGATTCATTTTTACTGCTGAAAATGAGTTCACATTATAAATCAAGAACTGCAAAGGCGAGGGAGGAAAGAAGAAATTCCCAAGTGTTTCAGTATCCTGCCACTATTTTTGGCGCGCCATGTTTGGTGGCATATTACACGTTGCTACACAAGTTTCTTCTGCGAAACGCCTGCTTCTTGTTCCGGTGAAACTGCAAAACTGCCAATAGTTTCAACTTGACTTAAAGATCTTGTTAGCTTTGCTACTGGTGGAGCCGCAGCTGGAAAGGCCACGCTCTTCCTTCAGCTCTGGCACCGCACTGGCAACAGGGTACGGGGTCTGTCTTCCTGCACCCTGTTATTTCACATGCCCTTTGCGGTAAGGGCATGCTTGAGTTTGTGTCTTCCCGTATGTTTTTACTGAATACTGGTGACTGGTGCTGCATAACACACATGGCGCAGAACTGCAGCTGCTAAAGCCACCCTGGCAGATTGCTCCCTTCACTGCTGCTAATTCTTTGCTGTTAATCTGAGTGATCAGACTGAAATCCAAAAAAGGAGCCCAGGCTGCATCATTCAAAAGAAATCTCCTTTACCCTCCCCTGATCTCCTACATCTGAAAGATTTCCAGCCAAGGTGCTGCCAGTCTGTGCTCACAAGAGGGAGGAAATTCTGTAGCTTAACATCTTTTGTATTCTTTCACATAATCTCTATTTACGTGACCGAAACACTAGGATTAGAGTAAAAACACAGAAGTAGTCCCAGAAGAAATGGCATAAGCAATTCTGTTGCTTATTTCCCTAGAGCCCTCATCATGTTAAAGCCTTCCAATCTCTAAAATTGGTAGCTGGAGAGGAACAAATCACAAATGAGCGAAGTAAAACAACTCCCCCCACCGCAACTGAAATGGAAGAAAAACCCGCAAGCATACAGCTGTATCAGCTGGATCTGTGTCAGACTCTTCTACTCAAATAAGTATCACTGGCAAAGATTTCCGAGTGTTGTGTTTATCCAGAGAGTTACTCTCAGTCAAATTGCTGGCTAAAAACCAAGTAGGCAAATGCTGGTTCCTTCAACTTTTGTAAAAACGATTAATTAACCCATTCCAAAGCACTTACGCTACTTTCTGCTGTATTTTACTTTTTGTTCATTAATACTTTTCTATGGGAAGACCCCCAAAATCCAAACCATGTGCGAGGTGCTGTACAACTAAATAAGAAGGCACAGCTTACGGTCCTCGGCTCCAGCCTGTGCCACCCCTCCACACAGACCCAGGCTCTTCAGGCACAGGAGTTCACCCTCATAAACCTGTTGGGTGGTAGCTTAAGCTGAGAGAAGACTGAAAGAAGCTTTGACAAATATGAGGTAAAAATTTAATTTGGAGGTTGAGACTAATGACAAATATACGAAGACTGGACACCTAAACTGATGCAAGGATGCTACATTGATTTCTACCTAGCATCTCATTCCAGAAGCCCACTCCCAGGAGGGCGCTGGCAAGCACAGATTTACCTGATCTGTGGGTATGTGGATTGTAGAGAACAAGGAGTCATCCAGTGTTTTCTTTGTAAATCAGTACACCTGGAAAAAGACATAGGAAACATGATAACCTTCTCCCTACCATACTCTGTCTCTTCTAAGTGTTTCCATACTGACAGCTGGAAACACAGACCAGAGGCACTTAAACGCTTGCCAGCCCTGGCTTTCTCTTCTTTCACTGCAACAACTGCCCACTCGCCTCCTTGAATGCTGCAGAGAAAAACGCACAAAATAACAGTCCCCTCCCAAAGCTTGAAAACACTGTGAAGCTGGTGTTTCTGTAATACTTGTGTTCATCGTTCGCAGAGCTCCATGATTGGTAAGGTGATCTGGGATATGCAGACACTTCATTAATGCATGGACATTAGTTGTCATGGGGAATATACTTCCAGCTCCCACTTCTAGCAAATTAAGTTTTATAATGAAGTATGCTATTCAACACATTACATCCATCAGGATCAGGTAATAATTTTGTTTGGTATAGCCTTGTCAATAGACCTCAACCACATAGAGAAAATCTTACTGTATCTAGCCCATAGAAAACCAAACCGTTTTGGAGGAACTGTCCATATGAAAGATGAAAGACCTTAACCCAGAGCTCCCACACTCTGTTGTCTCATCAGAAATGTGTCTTGCTCTCTGAATTTTTCTGGAGAGTACTGTAACCCATGACATGGCTGCGTGCTGCTTATAACAGGATCATTATTTGCTTAATCCTCTCACTGTGATTTTTTTTTCCCTTTCATTCTTTTTTTTTTTTAAAGCCCAACTCGCATACCAACTGGGACACTGTGCAGGACAAGGCGGGGGCTGTATTTGCAAATACAAGATTTCCTCGCAGACCTCTCATTAACAACTCCCACATCTCTCCTTGACTTTCTGTCTCCAGCACGGGTCTTAGTCTTACATGAGTTACCGTATCTTGCCAGTGTAGATGGGTGGCTAATAAGCTATCATGACCTAGATTTTTTGAAGAGTTATGTATTGCTTCTAAACAGATGTGACAAGATAACATTTAATCACTGTACCATTCTTGACATTCACTGGGCTAAACGCCTAAACCCCACCACTCGTATCAGAAGTGCATGATTGAAAAAAAAAGACTACCTGCCTTTTTCTTCGATTGCTGTGGAAACATAGACACACAGCTGTTCTTTTTTCATCCCTGTGTAGCAGGCAGAGCGTAGTATTTGTTGTTGAGCAAAATAATTGCAGAAAAAAAAAAAAGGAGAGATGAAGAGAAAAGAAAGACTTGTCTAATTAAGATAACTTGTTTGGAACTGAGGAATTAGTAATCCTTCCACCCACATGTATTGTTCACTTGCTCTATATTTACTTCCCTATAGCTGAAAATAAGCTTACAGGTTTTGTCATCAGAGAAAACCACCAGTTTTATTAATTTGGCATTTATGATGTGCATTCTTCTGTACCCTCTGTCAGACTGGATTGGCATATTACTTGGCTACTCAGAAGCGGTATCTGACACAGGAATGAAGCGGGGGCGGAGAAGGGAATTGACTTTTTCAACCCATGACCATGCAGCCACATTTGGAATTGTAGGATGTCTACAATAAATCCCATCTTATTATCCTGCATATGAAATATAACTCGGTTAATAACCATATGGAGCAGACTAATGTGAGCAGAGTCTAATTTAGTAAAGACAGGGAAAAAAGGAAGATTCTTGCTTAATTACCTAGGGCAAAAATACAGCAACAGACAGTATAACAGGAGGACCATATTTAAGGCACCTCCCGTTGAATGTTTTAATGGCATATAGGACCTAAGGCAGCTCTGAAAATGCCTGGCACTGCTAACATACTTGTAACATAGATTTGCTTTTAAAAGCGTTTTTGCTAACGGTTTTGAAAATGATTAGTTATTAGGAATATCTTGATTTTTCCCTCTGTCCAACTTGCAACACCTCTAAAGGGAATGATATTTAGATGACTCTGTACGGTAATCACATAATTATTGCAAGGCAGAGCAAGGTACACTCTTAAAAAAATCAAGGCACCCCGGACATGCTCGGAGGAGGGTATAGCATGAGCCAAATGACAAGGTAAATCCAGATGCTGATTGTTCCTGAGTGATATTCTAGAAATGTTATCTCATCTGGGACAGCAGTCTTTCATCATCTTAGCAGCTGTAGAAGCATCTTTCAAATATCTTCTTCCGCCCGTGTGGGCGGTGGTCCATCACGTAGCGTATGGCGTTGCTTTTGATTCCCTATCCAACCCAGGCAATTCCTTTGATTACTACTGCAGCCCTCAGAAGCCATTTGTTTTCTCATATATTCAAATTAGTCCTCATGGATGATTGCTGCATGAAAGCCTACGGAGTGTGTTTTTCCTGTTAAAGCAATCGGTTTTAACTGATTTTTTTCCACAGCACTGAAAGATCCCAGCTGCTGTGGACCTTGTGAAGTACGCTGTACAGGCACACAGCAAAAGGCATTTCTTTTTCAGGGAAAGCTTTCTGTCTGAGAAGCAAAGCGGGAGAAAAGTGATTTGTAGAAATCTGGAGAGAAAAAGAATGTAATTTTAAGGCAGTTTTCACAGTAAATTTGGAGTCTTTTTTTTGCTGCTTTTTTTTCATTATCAAGTTACCATAACTATGTGAAACTAGTGAAATCTGAAACATTTCAGATTTTTGGTTTTGTTTTTGCCTATGACCCTTGAATCCTTCAAAATGCAGGAGACAACACGCGGCTTTTCTTTGTATTCCTGACAGCCTTGCTTCAGCCTGACTGCTATCCTAGCTGCTATCCTTAGCTATACTAGCTACCAAGCCATTTTCTGTGTTGTCACATATATGACATTGGATGGCTTGGATTATGTATAGTAAAATGTAATTAAAGATACATATTCCACAGGAGAGGTAGCGTCACCAAGGAAAAGAAGATTTGCCAACACCAAACTGAGGATTAAGGAAGAAGGAGGTTTGCAGAGACTTGAATACATTAATTTTCCTAACAGCTTGCACAGCAATTCAGAGACTTCTGTTGTGTAGACTGTAGTTAGCGCCTTGACCTGACATCAAGAAGAAAGGGTGTACCTGTGTGGAATCAGATGAGAGAATATTTTATTTCGGAGTCAAAGAACAAATATCCTAGGCTTGAAAAGAATAGCTGTTAGACTGTAGCCAAGGATTAAAGTGGCTAGGTCACCGAGGAAAAAAACACATGTTCCATCTCATCTTTTGGGACTGCAGTTAAGTGAAAATTAAATGGTCGACAAGATTATTTTCCCAAATCTCATTGGTTTACAGTGCTTGTTGGACTTTTCTTGCCTCAGACTCATGATGAACTAGATCTGGGAATAAGACACAAGTGTCGCTCGAGTGTTACCTGTGAGCTGTTGAGTTTCAACTCTTAAACCAGCCTCAGTGGTTTCACAAAGAGCAAAAACATCTGCAACAGAAGAAAAATATTATTGAGGAGCTATGCTGGAATAGGGAGGTATGTTGTCTGTTATCCTCCGTTGTAAATGTCTGTCCATCAGCCTGCATAGTTTATGCATCTTTTGCGCTTCTGTGGATGTGTGAAGGCACCACAAGCAACTACAGACTTTACCAGTAAGATCATGAAATAAATGCAAAGGCACAGAGGGAAAATGCTCCACTACAGTGTGGTGATTTTTATAATTAATTTATTTAATTCTCTGTTGCTTTACTTAGAGATATGTTACACTTGTGAACAAACAAGTGCGGAGAGGACGTGCTGATCAGAAGATTAAGTGTGGCGGCACAAACATTTATCCCAGCCCAGAGGCTACCGAGCAGGTGATATTACATCACTGAGCAGCAAATACACAGAACAAGTCACAGACCAGCAGATAATGTTGATATCTGCAATGGGAAGCTCTGTATTTCCTTCTCAGGCTAAAAAACCATCATTCCTATCAAATAAATACATATTCTGCCATTGCTGCAGCATAAAAGGGAGCCCAAAAGACATCTGATCTTTGGTAGAACTTCAGAAACATGAATCGCTGCTTTTGTTCACTGGAATCAACTTCTTTTCGTTTAATCCTAATACTAAGGAATTATTTCTTTGCAGCCTTGCTTCTCCACACAGGCACAGGTCTGCTTTCAGCTCCGGCGGGAGGCTCCGCACGCCCTCGGAGGGCTGATTCTTTCTGAAGCCTTTTGTGTGCTGGCTGGCTGCGTTTCCACGAGCTGCCCAGCCCTTTCCCCAGCTGCTTTTCTTCAGTGGGGATAGCCATCCCAGGGCAGTGGGTACATAATTTCCTGCCAGTCACACAGAACAGTCCACAGTGGTTGGACATGTGTTAAATACGGGTCCTTGCAAGCATTGCGATATTTTGTGTTAGGTTCCTTAAGCGTCTTAGTCACAGGCTAGGTGTGTTTTCTACAGGCCGAACGTCCTTGCCTTGTTTTTATGGGAATCTGCATGACATAAAATTGGTTTTCCCGGGTATATTGAAGTTTATTTGTAGAGCCTAAGGAATGAGAAAGAAAAAAGTGCAGCCAGCCTAAGTTCAGTGAAACTTTGCATTTTGTCCTGTCAACAGCTGCATAAGTGATTTCCTTGTGAATAAAGGTTAAGGCTTTTATAAATTCGGGGATTATTATGAGGGCTAAGCTTTCTTTCAACCCACTGTTTGTTGGGAAAGTGAGAGCAATTCCCTCTGAACTTTACACCCCACAAAAAGCCCACATGGGCTCATTTCATCTAATTCTGCAAATGTATGCCCGTTGCCCAGAGCAGGTGATTTCTCTTTAGTTCTTTCATTTTGGCTACAGTTTGCAGTAGAGCTGGTGGGACAGCATGGTGAGAACCCACGGAAGGCAAGGGGTTTGGTTCAGCCAGGACTCTCTGGGGGCGTCTCCCCCTCAGCTTTGGCCTCAGCCTGAGGAGTAGCACAGCCGCTGAGGCTTGGTCCTGCTGCTGGTGCCCCTCCTCCATGGGGTGCTTGACGGTGCTTCCCCGACCTTATACGCTGACGCTGGGCTCTTTTGCAGCAGAGGCTGAGGCTGCTCTGCTGTACTGCTCACGTCCCTGATCCCCTGGAACTCTGTGAGATGGAGACAGCTGAAAAGTTCCTGCCTAGAGCTAAGAAATTCACATCTGGATCCCCCTGCTTGTGCTGGTCCAGCGGGAGGGGTGTCTAGGGCAGCCCTGCATGCAACAGCCCTTTCTAATACTTTTCTTTCTCCCATTGGCAGCATCACCCTGGCACACAGTCCTGTGTTCAGGCAGATCAGCACGGGTAGCTTTAAGTTATGATACGTGGTTTAAAAGCATAGGCATGGATTGTATGCTGGAAAATGTGTTGTATTTTTGCTGAACTGAATAGCCTGAGTGTCTTGATAGCATATGAGATCATTATGCCTAGCTTATCAGAATAATTACACTATCAATGACCTAGCCTAAGAAGGTCAGATCCTTTTTGCTCATCTCCCAGTTTAGTGTTATCTTTTTCATGCAGCTTGCGTTGACACTTAAGTAATCCATACAGTGCAATTAGCAGGGAATGGTCATGAGTTTTAAGTTGAAAAGTGGGGGAAAAAAGGTAGGATTTCTCTAGTACACGCCTGACTATTCAGTAATTGGCTCCTGTTGTATCATTAACATCAGATCTCGGGAAATGAGGGCTAGCCGACACTGAAAACAGACCACTCAGCATTAACTCACATACAAACTATTTTATCTGCAAAAGTTTCTGTCTCTTCTTATAACGATTTGTCTTACTAAGTGCTTCATAATCTTAGGTATTACAGAATCTAAGGGGGGATTCTTAAAATCTTAATTTTTTTTTTTTTAAGAATGAGGCAAAGCCCTCTGCTATTAACTGTTAATTCATACTCTGGCATGAGAAAGCTCTGAACACACTGTTCGCAAGAGCAGATTGATCATGTTGTACTTATTTTTTTTTAGAGTAACTAGTGTGTAAAGACTGGGCTTTAACTATAGTAAGTGCTATATAACACTGTATGCTCTGAAAAATCATGTGCTACATCGATCAAATGAGATGCCCACAGTGAAAGTGTCTTTTTTTTCCCCTGCCGTCTGTGCTTCAGTTCCTTTGCTGTATAACAGATACTATCATCCCCTCATCTCACAAAGAGCACAATGAAAATTAATTAATATTTGCAATACACCCAGGTATTAGAGTAATGAGATTCCAGTCCTCACCCTTCCAACTTTCTGTAATATCTGATTCCTTTCCCTCTTACTGATTCCTATTTTGATCTTAGCATTCACCCCTTTGAAAAAAGGCACTTGTTCAAAAGTCCAGACAAAAATTAAGAACAAAACCGTTGTCCAACATCAAACATTTCTTTTATGCAGGATAAAGACTTCCTTTCAGCTTAATTAACCATCTTTGGTGAATGAAATGAACATAGAATCACAGAACGGTTTGGGTTGGAAGGGACCTTAAAGACCATTTGGTTCCAACCCCCCTGCCATGGGCAGGGACACCTTCCACTAGACCAGGTTGCTCAAAACCCCATCCAACCTGGCCTGGAACACTTTTGGCGAGGGGGCATCCGCAGCCTCTCTGGGCAACCTGTTCCAGTGCCTCACCGCCCTCACAGTCAAGAATTTCTTCCTAATATCTAATCTAAATCTAACCCCTCTTTCAGTTTAAAGCCATTACCCCTCTTCCATATCATTACACTCCCTGTTAGGGAGTCCCTCCCCAGCTTTCCTGTAGGCCCCCTTTAGGTACCGGAAGGCCGCAATAAGGTCTCCCCGGAGCCTTCTCTTCTCCAGGCTGAACAACCCCAACT
>JAVKLA010000007.1:2992970-3018313 GCA_034782735.1 Sagittarius serpentarius
ACACCCCCAAGTCCTTCTCCTCAGGGCTGCTCTCAATCCACTCATCGCCCAGCCTGTATTTGTGCTTGGGACTGCCCTGACCCGTGTGCAGGACCTTGCACTTGGCCTCGTTGAACTTCATGAGGCTCGCACAGGCCCACCTCCCAAGCCTGTCAAGCTCCCTCTGGATGGCATCCCTTCCCTCCAGCGCGTCAACCGCACCACACAGCTTGGCGTTGTCGGCAATCTTGCTGAGGGTGCACTCGATCCCACTGTCTGTGTTGCCGACAAAGATGTTAAACGGCTCCGGTCCCAATGCTGACCCCCGAGGAACGCCACTCGTCACTGGTCTCCACTTGGTCATCAAGCCATTGTCTGCAACTCTTTGAGTGCACCCGTCCAGCCAATTCCTTACCCATTGAGTGGTCCATCTGTCAAATCCATGTCTCTCCAGTTTAGAGACAAGGATGTCATGTGGGACAGTGTCAAACACTTTGCACAAGTCCAGGTAGATGATGTCCGTTGCTCTTCCCTTATCCACCAATGTTGTAACTCCTTTGTAGAAGGCCACCAAATTTGTCAGGCATGATTTATCCTTAATGAAGCCATGTTGGCTGTCTCCAATTACCTCCTTGTCTTCCATGTCCCCTAGCATAGTTTCCAGGAGGATCCACTCCATGATCTTGCTGGGCACAGAGATGAGACTGACCAGCCTGTAACTCCCTGGGTCTTCATTTTTTCCTTTTCTAAAAATTGGGGTTATGTTTCCCCTTTTCCACTCAGTGGGAACCTCCCTGGACTGCCACAACTTCTCAGAGGTGTTCTATCCATTTTAAATAGACTGAAAACTTATCTTTTCCAAAAAACTTCTCCTCCTCCTCTTCTATTTTTTAGTAAATGTATTTGTTAAATTCAACTTGAGGGCAAAAAAACCCATTTTGTTCCCAAAATAAGCTAAAAATGGCTACGGCTGAGTAGTTAGCCCTGCTCTGTAATAATACCTGGGTGCTGAAAATCACTTCAGCTGAGAGATTTAATTAGCGTCCTGTGTCAGGTGAGAAGAAGCCTTTGGGGCTTGCTTTAGGGTTAGCTCACAGCAGAGTTTCTATTTTATCACTTGAGGGCTATGGTGGCCTGACCAAATGAGGACAAGAAAAGGCTTGTTATTTTCTTTTTTCTCCTTTTCTTTTTCTCAGCAGGTATAGCTGTACTATTCCTTCCATTTTATAGAGAAAAAGTCTGACTACGTGGACTGGCTCTGGTATTTATAGTCCTGTGTTAGTTAAGAGCCATAACAAATCTCAGGTGGAAGGAAACAGAATGATCCATCCTGGAAGAAATATGGCACCTTTTTCCAGTTTGCGATGCCTGGAAAAAGTCAGGAGATCAGTTTGATTCCAACTTGTAAAGATTTTTTTTTTGTTTGGTATTATTTTTAATGGAAATTGAGTTTTAGTGTTGTTTCTTCCAGGGGCTCTAATGTTTTGTTTGCCATCTTTACCAGCAAAACATGGCTACCTCATGAGTCGTTTATTAACAGTATACGCCAGCTGAAAGAGATCTTGCTTTGCTTCATTGTTTCTTAACTGCTGTGCAGAAGAGGTGTCTTCCGTCTGCTGTGCGATGGGGTAGTCAGAGCAGACCTTGCTTCTGCCCACACGTACCTGCGCCCCCTGCAAGCAAGGCCCAAGGAGGAGATGCGAGAGAGCTGGGAAGAGGCCTCTATGACTGCTTTCAGCATCCAGAAAGTATAACTAAAAGCAGCCAAGTGCTTTGCCTCGCTGCTCTCGGAGCATTCCTGATACACCCTGAAGGGCTGAAGCAGCAGTGCAGAGGTAAATCTGAAGAGTGATGAACACAGAATGGCTTCTTTAATTGTGCAGAAAGGGAGCAAGGAAGAGATGGTGAGTTCCCCTGTTTTGCATGGACTGGGTTGTAACTGCAGCAAAATGACTAAAGAAAATGGCAAATAGTCACCCTTTCTTAAAGACAGTTCTTGCATCATTTCATTATCACTCTCCTCTATCCAGAGTGTCTGCGCTGTTGCCATGCAGGCTTGTGCTTATATTCTGCCTAATTGTCAAACTGGTACACTGGAGAGACATGAAATTTCATACTATAGTCTCAACTTGATCCAGAATATTCCAGTTATGATAATAGCTAATTAAGAGAATATGAAATTAAAATGCATTCTTATCTAGGGGGACTAAAATGAGAATACAGAAAAAAACTAGAAGAAAGATCCAGTGAAAATTGTTGTCCCGTAATAGCCTGTCTCTATAAACTGCTTTTGAAATATAACAGATAAAACTAAGTATTGAAAAGTCAGCTTAGAGAACAGCCACGCATTAAGAGCTGCCTAAGCTCCTTTCTCTGCAGAAGTAATTACAGTGTCTTTCCTGTGAAGTTAATACTATTAATACAGGTGTATTAGATTCGAAAGGCTAGATCTAGAAAAAGTGCTTTGTGTCCATGCAACCACCCTACTCAAAGCACTTGTTAATCAAACAAATATTCACAAGACAAAGTTCATATGTTTTGGATCACAGGTGTTTTGACTGTTCTCATACCCCATAATCCAAACGAATTGCTATTCTTGAATTCAGTCGTATACCTATACAAAATACGTTTGCCATGTAGAATGTATATACTTATAGACCCTCATACTTACTTGTACGCATCACTGTACGTGATATTCAAGCAAGGCTCTGTGCCCCAGGATCTCCTTACTTAAGCTGTGACTTGCCTGCAGAAGAGTTATCCCAGCATTCAGGGTCTTGATGGATTTCCTTTCCCTTCTGCACTTGGTTTGTCCTCCCTCCCCATGATGTATGCAGTGGGTGGTGAAATCTAAAATGAAGGATAAGCGTTGCTTTCTGCAGACGCATTTGAAATCTAAAATGAAGGATAAGCGTTGCTTTCTGCAGACGCATTTGATGATGAGACACACAGATGATGAGAGGATGTTTGCTAGGTCTTTCTAAAACATTCTTCCTACTATTGTTCACTTTGGAAGTGCAGTGCTTCCACCTATTAAAATTTGTTTTGAAGATAGATGGCTGTAGGTAATGAAACTCAATATTCCTAGAAATTAAATGAATGGAATATATACATTCCACCGAGGGCAAAAAGGGGTATTTTCTGCTGAGATGTGTATTGTATGATAGTGACAGAAATTCTTATTTAGCAGTTTCCATTTCTGGTAATGAAGGGGTCACAAGTATCTATTCTTACATCTTTTTAGGAAGTTACGGCACTCTTTCAAGATTATTTCTGCAGAGGTACTGTGCAAATATAACTTACGGCGAAGGCAAAAAAAGAACATACAGAACACCTGAAAATAGTTTCTCTGTGTTACTCTTTACAAAAAGGTACAATTTTTTTTTTTCCCCTAAGGATATGTAAGGTCCAAGAAGTCAGCAAATAAAGTGTGGCAGTGCATGTCTCCCTATATTCTGTCAAGGACTTCTCAGACCTCAGAATTGCTGTATGGCCGTGTTGTTGCAGCCCCCTT
The DNA here is from genome assembly GCA_034782735.1 of Sagittarius serpentarius. Classification (NCBI taxonomy): domain Eukaryota; kingdom Metazoa; phylum Chordata; class Aves; order Accipitriformes; family Sagittariidae; genus Sagittarius; species Sagittarius serpentarius. Next base: position 2,996,464 of record JAVKLA010000007.1, read on the forward strand.
GTCACTGATGCCCAAAGGTAGGGGTGCACTAGACCGTACTAGGCAGGCAAACTGGGACTTGTTTTTCTAGTGATTTCAATTTTACTTTCTGAGCCCCTTAATAAAATACTAACTAGTCTATAAGTTCTGGGCAACTTACTCTATGTGATATCATCCACTCCTACTTATGCTACAATCTACTTTCCATGGCATTGTTTCTTCAGCCTGACAAATTTATGATGTCTGTGCTTTCTACATAATTAAATAGGTACATGTTGGTATAATTATTTGGTCCCAATGTTTTAAGGTTAATTTCAGGAAATGGCAGCTTCCTTTGAAAAAAATGACAAAAAGACCAGTTGTTTTATTGTTTTCATTTGAAGCCTGTGGATCCACAGTCAGAACCAAAAAATATATCATGAGAGTTGTACCCAGGGAACGATTACTTGCTCGTTTCTGAAAATTAAGGGCCTGCCACATGAATCCAAGGGGTTACCGGTGTCAGCACACTCGCCTCTCGGCCCCCTCAGAGAGCACAGGGAATGTAAGGCAGGGACATGCATCGCTGCTGCTGCTGCCAGGTTGCCCTTCCGGAGGCTTCGGTAGGAGCTAAGCGGCAAGCGTGAGAATTTCCTACCAGGTGGCTGGGCATTTTGAAGATGCTGGCTCTAAAAATCAAACTCCTTGTTTCAGGTGACAAACAGCTCATAAAACTGAGTAACAAACATCTGCCCATGCTAGTAATCTGTTAAGCTAGCATGGGAAAATATATTCTTTTCTGTAGCCACCAAAAAAAAAAAAGGAAAAAAATGTGCTAGAAAGTAACTGCTTTAACTAATCTGGATTTAAACCTGAATCCATCTATCAAATGGCATAAAAGTACCTTAACTTTTCTGCTATGTCTCATCACACCGAGATGCCAAAAATGAATATGCCAGTAACTCAGTGGGATCAAACTTGCCATTTTCTGCTCATTTTGAAAAGGCGGGCTACATCAGGAACAACAGATAGCTATGCATCTACGCTCCTGCTAAAATATTATTCCTGTTTTGAAAATGTGATGTGTTTGCATTCTAGCAAACACATCCTAAAACATGCCTCTGATGATAAGTGCGTATGCAGACAGAAACCTGTGAAATAAACCCATGTCTTTTTTTTTTTTTTTTTATTATTGGCCTGTGAAAGACTGCTCAAGCTGGAGAATATCCAACCATTAATTATTGCAGATACCTCTGTTTCAATAAGCGACAAAGCTGCTGATCCCTTCCCCACTCCTCCACCAGCCTCTTGCTGTGGGGAGGTAAATGCTGTTTTCAACCTCTCTACAGCCTTCAGGTTCTACAGTGGCATATGACTTAATTATATAGGATGGTTGGAGAGAGTGAATTACTGCTCAATAGCACAAGATTTCAGATCTGTGAAGTCCCTTCTCTCAAGATTTAATTTGCATTTTCAGAGCTGTGTAAGCTGACTTGAATGATGGCTGTGAGTGTATCTTGTGTGAGCATCCGTATTCTATATATTAGAACAAGAGTCCTTCGCTGATCTAAATGTAAAACTTCGACCTGGAGTGAATTTAAGTGATTCTTGGGAGAGTCTTTCTGCAAGGTATAAAACTGTCAATGGAAAAGCTGCAAGCCTTTTCTAGATTCTGCTCAGGTATTTTGTCTGTTGATAAGTAACTGCAGGAACTCAAATAAGTTAACTTAGAAAGATTTAAGCATTAAAAATAAAATGTGGTTATCAACTACTCTCAATTGGTACAATTAGTGAGCCCAGTGGAGCTCTCTAGGTTTTCACATTGTGAAAATTTTGCCTTTCAGTGGTGAATCTGTGTTTTCCTGGGGTTTTCTCATTTCCACCCCCTTCTCCTGCAGAAAATATAGGTTGCTTCCCCTCCCCAGCCCCCTCCCTGCCTATTGCTTATTAAAAAAAGGTGAAAAATGAATAGCTTAAGTCAAATTATTCTGAGTAATCAAGAAAGGTAATTATGAATTTTAATATTTACTTTTAAGAGCAATTAGCCATTGGAATGGAAATGCCTGGAGAAAAAATGGATTTTCCTTCATTTGACATCCGTAGACCTGGGTATCTTTTTAAAAGAGAAGATATTCCTCAGGGAAAAGCTAGTTTTAATGTAGACAGTTCTAGATTAGATTTTAACACCGAATCTAGTAAAGTATGTCAGTTCATGTGAGAGATTTATAATAACTCCTCTTAACTAGTGGACTTGAAAAATACTAGAGGTAACATTTTGTTCTTTGGTGTGTGAAGGGAACCACCAGATCACCCTCTTGGAGCAGAATTAAATGCTGTTTCCTATTCTAGCTAAAACAGTTGTCAGAAAGGTGGAGTCATATATTGTGGTCAATAAAAACTTTTAAGAACTGATTATCCCAACTCAAGATTCAACAATACTTAGGAAAAAGTATCGTCTGAAATGGCTTTGGCTAATGCAGGAGCCTTTCCTGAGCTCGGGAGCTAGAGGCATCATAACAAATTCTGAAATATGTTTTGCAGTTCAGAAAGGGTGATTCAGTTGTGTTGCCTAGTTGAAAAATTTCACTATCCCTGGGCCTTATCTGGCAAATACATTTTTATTATTGTTATGTGGCCCTACTCATCTGTGAGTATTTGACAGCTCAGACAGGGTGATGGGCATTATTAAGATATCTGGTGTTTGTCCCTGTAGAATGAGATGCAAAATCTCCTTTGTGTGATGTGGACATCGCCGTACGTCACGTTGTCACTACACTATTTCATGTGCCATTGACCTCTCTGAAAGTGGGCAGAGGAGATGCAGCGTTGAAATTCCCCACGTCCTTCAGTCTGAGTCAGTGTTGTGACAGCTACGTGAGGAGCATGGTCTTGGGGAGTCGATCTAGAGCTACCGGACATGAAAATTATTTATAGCTTTCTTTGTGGAGACACACAGGTGCCCTGCACACTTTCATCCAGCAGTGCAGTCAGGCTCAGGGTGATTATTTTTGTGCTTCTTTTCAACACTGAATACTGTCTGAAAGAACTGTACAAAGGAAATTTTTGGTTTATCACATGCTTAGATGATAACATCTATGGTTAGGGCTGATGTGGTCCTCTATTGACTGGTAGGCTAGAGTAATCTCTGATTGTATCAGGAAAGAGTGAAATAAATCCAAGCCATCTAAATGCATATTCAGCAAGAGCTACACAAATATTCCTACTCCTACATGACAGGCTGAAGCAGCCTAAGGAAGGAGCTGAGCGTACTTCGGCAAAAGGGGATGTAGCAAGTGCATAGAGCCTTCTTCCTTTTTGGTACTGTTCCCTGTAGCAGAGAATTATCTCCAGTGTTTTCTCATAACCATCTTTGGATTGCTGATACTGAGGGGTTTTATTATCCCTGATGCTTCTGCAAACACATGTGCTTCTGATAACACACATCAGCAATGCGTAGGTACGGTGATCACAGGAAGAAACAAGGATGGCTGTAGACTTGTGTCTTCCACGTCCAATCTCCTCCCACACAGAGGGCTTCCTTGCAGCCTCCCGGTACCCTGATGCTCGCGGTCCGTCTGCAAATGTCCGTCTGCGTCTGTTTTAAGCTGCCTCCTGTTGTTCGGCATCTGACGGACGGCCTCTGGCTATGCTTGGGGTCGTGCTTGAGGCAGTGCTGTTGTACAGTCTCCAAGTTTGGTCTCGGGGAGAGCCCTGGGGAAGCCCGACACGATGATAAAGATGCAACTTTTAATTTATTTTTTCTTTCCCCTCCTTGGAGAGTACCGGGAGTCAGCTTGCTCTGGGAAGTCCAGGAATGACTGACATTGCTAAAGAAGAGACTTTTGTTCAAAATGTGAGGGCTTCTGGGCTCACCGTGATGCTCCTAGGCTGCTCTTGGGTAAGTTCGGAGTCAGGCAGCTCACGGCAGCTTGCACTGGGCTTGCTTTCACGGATCAGTACCTTATCTAGGGCTCTGCATCTGACGCTGCCATCATTCGCTTTGGTTTTCCCTGCCAAACTGCCTCGCAGTGGTCTCATAGCAGAGGTGGAGTGGACACATCTGGATTTATCTATTGTGGGCTCATTAATGGGCACAGGGACTTCCAGACCCTCTGTGTATCCTGATGGCTTCCCTTTTGATAGGTACAAATGAAATTGCTTGGTAATTGGCAATAGGAAAAATGGTGCTGGTCAAAAACCAAGCTAGACTCAATTTCTTATTTTCCAACTCCTGGTAAAACTTTCAAAGCTTTTTGTACCATTACATCAACTTGTTCAGTCTGTACGATGAGGTATTTCCAACCCATTAGCATGTGGGACTGCCTGAGTTAGTAACACCATGATCTGATCTTTGGCTGACTTTCTTTTATGTTGTTTTCTACCCACGTAGCAGATCAAGAAGAGTAATATCACAGGAATTTTACTTTTTACAGCTACTTTAATCCAACCAATGCAAAATTGCCAGTTATAGTACTACTTTAAACACAACTTGCCTCTTGTCTAATTAAAAACACAAAAGGCTTTGCCGAGATGAGGCGATGTCTTTGCCCAATTTTAAATAAAGGTACGAGTACAGTGAGAACATGAAGGCTGCTGCCTTTCCTGGTGGAAGATCCACATGCAGACCCCGGAGCTCCTGACCCTTGTTTGTGCTTGTAACAACAAATCACCCTGCAGCCATCTGCACCCATCAGCTCAATTTCATAAATATAAGATGGAGTGTAAACGGGTTAAGTGAAATACAGGTCTGTCTCCTCACGTGCTTGAAATAACAATAGAAGCAGTTGAGAGCAAGTGTATCTGCAGAAAATGCAGCCATTTACGTACATTCTCATATTGACTTGGCGATCTTTGGCAATTGATGGTCTGTTTTGCTAAAAAGATGAAATACAAAAATGCCCTGTCAAGTGTCATCTGATTTACAATGGGATAGTTCATGAATGAAGACAAGCCGTGGGCTTTATGAAAAGCAGAGTACTGAGTAGAATGAATTCCAAGGATAAGCATTCATCTGTTTTGTGAGTTCTGTATCTAAATCACAGACAAGACATAAAAATTTAAGTCTCCCTTCTGAATTAATCTGATATGGCACTGAAGCACTACTGATCATTATGATCCTCCCCCCCCAGTGCTTGCATGGGCACTGGCTGTATTGCCATTTGTGCAGTGCAATTATCTAGTGGCAATAATTACTGCACTCTTAAAATAGTTTACCATGAGTTCACACATACTGTGAATTGCTTAGGTGGTAAACCCATATGCAGCTACAAGAACTATCTGATGCTGTTTATGAGTGCTTAAATGCACAGAGTTTTGACTGTATTTTAATGCACGTATTACTGTTGATGTTTCTTTTATTCCATTGTCACTAAGTTCCACAATTAATTTTAATTATTACTGACCTTGCATTAGCTTTCTGCGTACCACAGGCATTTACAATAAATGCATATAAATGGGTAGTTCTCTGAAAATAATTTAAGACTTGAGCTTTCAGCAAAGTAAGTGACTTGAAAGAAATATTGGAAACACTTTTTTGTTCTTAATCTACAGTGAAGTATGCAACACTTGGCAGTTTAACATACTTGCAGCTTAAATTGAGATACCTGGCACATAGTACAACCCTGCTCGTATTATAGTAAATGCTGTTCTTTCATGAGCCAGTATCTGCAAGTTTTGTTTTAATGTGGACAAAGCAGTACATAGAAGCAGCAGCAGCTATTGAAGATTATTTAAGGTTAGCTGAGCAATAAAGTTTGCTGGAAAAGGTGGGACTTTAAGTGCTAAAGGAAATACAGGTGGTACTTGGCCTTTGTTAATGAGGCAATTGTTTTAAGTGCAGGGGCCAATGCTGAAGCAGCAGCAAATTGAAAAAGAAGATGGAAAACAAAAGGCAAGGTTAAACGTGCAGCTTCAGTATTTGTGAGTCAGAATACAAAGCAGCTCCTGCTTTGCCCAGGAATGGGAGGGGATACCAGGGCTGTTTTTTCTACAGTTATTCCTGCTCCTTCCAGGCAGTCACAAAGGATGCTTCAGTGGGTTGGGCTGAAGGGGAGTTGTCATGGATGGAAATTGTGCAGACTCAGAAACCACCATCACCTCCCATGACCTGCAGCAGAAGCCAAGGACAGGTTTGGCTCTGAGAGCCTCAACTGCCACGGAAAACTGAAGGAAGGTGTATCATCTCTCTCTCTCCTTCTAAGCACCAGCTGACTCAGCCCAACTGGTACTGCATTGGGGGCACTAAGATAAAATATCTCTGTTATTTAAGTTATTCTTGCATAGACTGAGGAAGCCCATGTGTAACGTAATCATGCTGCTGATTTAAAAAAAGGAAAAGATGAAACACCATTCTGAGATTCTTCTTGCATCTGCCTGAGTATTCTTAAAAAAAAAGAAATTTGCAGTATCTTTCTTTCTTAATTTTTTCATGTTTCTTAATTTGCATGTCAAATAGAACCTCAGTGACTAATTTTGATGACACTGCAAGTGTTTAGCTCTGTAGAAAATCACTGTAAATTGTCATACATTATCAGATAACCATTGACAAACTACGTAACCACGTGCTTCATAGTCTAATGTGTAACAGTTTTCTCATGAATTTAAGAAAATTCAAATTCAGGTTCCCTACAAAACTCTGTCTTTTTTGGGGGGAATGTGTTATCTGCAGTGTTGGAAAATGAGTCAGGTCAGGGAATCTGATTGAGGTTCCTTCTTCCTCTGTCCCTAAGGCCTATTTATCCTTGAGACATCAGCCATATGCCACAGACTATTTTAACAAAAAGTGCTCTGTATCTTTATGGATATGGAGATACCGCTGGGCTTTCACTATAACTGAGCTTTCAGGATTATCTTTCTGAACCAGTCCAAAAATTATGCTGTTGTTGCAGGCATGTCCATCTCAATCTTAGCAGTATTCTTCCTTTTTCTTTTTTGCCCCCTTTCCCCACCCCAGTGAATAGAATTTAAGTATCTGTGAATAGCTATTTGTTATGTTGCAGCATGAACTTGAGGCAGAGAGAGTGGAGTATGTGCATGTGTATTTTGCCTGGCAGGGGCTATGTCTTTCTCTAAGCTATGGGGAATGTAGATATTGTATTTTCATATTAGGCACAATAGTAGGTATCACACTTAGAGCTTAGTTTCTAGTTGGTTCTCCTACTCAATGAGATGAAGTGATCCATACTAAAGAGATTTTTTTTTTTTTTGGCAATAGCTTAGCAAATGTCAAAAAAACCACCTCTTTATTGTTGAAAATTATTTTCCCCAGTGGAATGACATCCTGGTTTTATATGACAAAACAATAGGAAGGTGCAAAGCTGGCCTTGTCAACTATGATAGAAGATTTGATTGAATGCACAGTGGCAAAGAATAATTAAATACATAGGCTTTGTTTTCCTCGAGGATTTTTGGTTTCTATCATAGAACATAATTTCACTTCTCTCTGTGTCGTGGTTAGCAGCCAGAAGGAAACTTCTCAGATAGGCAATGTTGTTACTAGCTGTTACTTATAAACATGGGTTTGCATTAGCTCGATGGGCTGACATAGTACTTGTTAGAAAAGTTTTCTTTCTCCTAAAAAGACATGTTGTTTAGAAAGGATTTTTTTTTTTCATAAATGGGATTCAAGTGTATGTGTTGTATAATGTTTAAGAAGAAATGAGGAGATGCAATGGAAAGGTCATGTACAAGTTTTACGTCATTTAAAAGGTAAGCTTGAACTCTTTCTTAAAGCCCCCTCCTTAGGGTTTGGTAACAAAAAAGTCACCAGAGCGAGAGTTTTTCCCTCTGGCCTGTTCCCAGGGTTTTCTGAAGGGCTTTCTTGTCTTTGCTCCTCGCTCCTCTGATCATGGGATCGCTTCCCCGTTGCTCTGCGGATGGAGGGCTCACGGGAGAGCCCGTTGCGTGGGGCAGGGGTGTTCCTCAGGTGTCCGGCTCTGGTACACAAAGGGCCTTGCTGCCTTTATTCCTCAGCTGCAGAGGGGCCAGGGAACAACTGAAAAATACTGTAGAAGGTTGGCCAACACACTGCTGTCACGTGAATAGGAATGCTGAGCTTTGTGTTGCACGTGCACCTCTTCTCCCTGCCGATATAAAATTACTTGGGTGTTAGTTACTTGCTGATTGACTAGTTTGAGAGCACCGCTTAACAGCCCTTACCCACAGATGTAAGATTTTGCCATTTGTTCAGATGTAAGTACGATGAAAATGCTGCAAAGGACCAACAGGAAATTTTGGGGGATCTCTGTTTTGACGGTTTGCCCCAGGTGCACGCTTCAACCTGTGCCCCAGGTGTGGGCTTCAACCTGCACCCCAGGGAGAAGGAAGAGCAGAACAGTGAGAAACTGTGCTCAGACACTCTTATATCAAGGGGGTGCTTGGAAGAGGTGGCAAGCACTGAGAGCACAACCAGGGCAAAGCAGCTCTCCAGTCCCGTGGGCTGACCGGGGCCCTCCTCTCCTCTCCACCCAAGCACCGGTCTGTGCACCCGGCCTGGCCTCTCCCTGTGGGAGAGGAGGCACTTTGGTCAAAGAGATGGTGTTTGGTTTCCCAGGAGGTGGACGAACTTGAATATCTGGTTCTGCCATGGTTCACAGGGTCTGTTCAGTAAAAAGATCAAAGCATATTTATTTCTGGCACAAGATTGATAGAGATTCCTGCGGCTGTATGTCAGCAGAGCATGGATCAGCTCTCTGACCATCACATTCACCCTAACCATGCCAAAACTTCATCACCCCTCGTCATCCCTTTTGGGAAAACTGTCTTTTAGCTACCAGACCGACTTTCTTATTAATAAGTTTGTAATGATCAAACACATCAAATTCTCTTGAATATTAGTTATTTTTTGATAGTTGTGTTATGGGTTAAATCATCTCAGATTTTCAGGCATCCAGATGGAATAGTTGTGGAACAAGACGATCAACTGACTCATCTACAGTTACGCCGTAGAGCATCGTGTGATTCAGCTTAGAGTTGAAGCTATGTCTAGCTGTAGCTATAACCGCCATCCCTTGGTCACTGACCATTTCATTTCAGTGTTACTTGGGCTCTGTGATGGAGGGGAAAAAAATAAAAGACAGACTTTTATGTGAAAGTTAGGAACTTCCTATCCCTTGATCCTAACCTATTGTAATTAATTAACTGCATAGCTACCATTCCAATGTTCAAATGGTTTTATTTGCTCATTTTTTCTTACTTTCCTTAGAATTTTTGTCAGCTTGTGAAGAGGCTGGTTAGTCCACAGCCTTTCCCCCACAGCTCTCTACCACATCACAAGCTCTGTCATGTGTTAGGGTGACTGGTACTGAGTCATACTTTCTTCTACTCTACCTACAGTTTTTCTACCATAATCTTCACTCATATTCTGTCCTGTGTTTTCTTTATTCAAATAATAATTCACATACTAATGGGATTTTGTTTGAGTCTGTTTCCAAAAGAGTAGCTCTTAGCTGAGCTTTCAGTCTGTCTTTCCATTGTAAAGGTCTGTTTAGATTTGTAAGGTTTTATTATTATTTTTTTTTTTTGATAGCTGACATTGGCAATCAGGAAACAGTGTGCTTCATAAAATCCCTTGTAAAAAACTGTGAGTAGGGTGTCTTTACTATTTGCAGTAGTATACCAGAGGTAAAAGCAATGTTAGAGCTCTGATGCCAGAACCTGATTCTGGTCTCTCCTTTGCCTGATGACTTTATCTGGCAAACCCCCTTTTACAGGGGCTGATTTGACACCTTGGAGGGTCCACAGACAAATGCCTGTCATGGTAAAGGTGCTCCAGAGTACTGCAGCGCTTGCAGAGGAGCCAGGGTGCTCAGCAGGCCAGGGCCGCTGCCTTGGGGTTTCCCCATGTGTCTCAACAATCAATGTGTATTTAGCATTCAGGCCTAAATTGGGCACCCCGGGCTCCTTTGCAAAAAAGTAAAAACAAGTCTGAGGAAGGGTTCCTCTGAAACCGGAAAAGCCCGTATTGCTTGGAACAGCCAGGGAGTGAACTTCAGAAGACAGAACTGGAGTTTACATATGTGCCACCCACCCTTTCATTTGGGATGCAAGGTATGACCTTTTTCTGGGAGTTTATTCCAAAACGTGACGTTAGTCAGATACATCTTTGAAGTTGGCCCTGCTTTGAGGAGGGCTTGGACTGCATGACCTCCTGAGATCTCTTCTGACCTAAATTATTCCTGCCCAGTGGGGACTGGGTGGAGGGACATAGCGCAACATTGCCCAGTTTCCAATGGCTTGTGATTAAAGCAGCCACATGTTAGAGACCCAAGTTCGCGTTCCTGTCCCGCCTGTTTCACAAAAACGTGAATCCCTATGATTTACTCCTCAGAGGGACTGTCCTGACAAACAGGCTATTAGATACTCCAGAGGGCAGAGATGTCCCTTGGTTTCTTCTTCTGGAGGTGTTTACCTGAATGTACCTTGAGAAAGAGACAACTGGATGCTGGCTCCACAGGTTACTGCACTTGCCTGCAGATGTAAAAGACCGGGTTAATAAACGTGGAATTATTTACACAGTGTAGACTGGAAAGAACAGAAAATAACTTCCAGGTTACTGCGCTTACCTGAAGGTCAGGCAGCCAGGTCAAGCGGGCATCTGAACGCGACTCTCTGACCCCCTGGCTCAACCCCCTCACTGCACCAGTAGATGTTTTGACACTTGCCATGCCTTCAAACAGCTTTCTAGCTCTTTGGGCAATGTCCCTATATATGCAGTTAACCACATACCAGCATTAAAACCATATTTACAAGCAGGCCGCGGTAGTAGCTAGCCGAATACTGAGGGATAGCAGCAGTCCCTGAATGAAGCTGAAAGGTGGCCTTGTGTTTCCCTGCCAATCTGGCCCTTGGCACGACCACAGTGAGGCCCTGGAGGCCTTCTGCCTGTTTTTTTTCCTCAAGAAAATCGTACTCTACAATCAGTGTCAGGAGTGTCAGGAGGCTTTCTTCTATAACTACTGCAATAATGGGCACAAATGAGTTTTCCAACCAGTGCCGAACACCATGTCTCCTTTAAGTGCTGAGTACATACTAGAATCTGAATTTTTAGAAATTTATCCTGCAGTAGGTCAGAACATATTCCCACAATATCATAAGTAAGATCGAGATAATTTTATGTGAAACTCTGAAACTCTACACATGTGCACACATAAAATTCTATTGATGTAACGGGCTTTCTATCGCAAAGGAAAATTTTTTTTTTTGCCTGTGGCTTTTAGAAGTAAAACATTTCAGTGTGAGTTTCAAATTACACACTTTAATCATAAATCAATGGACTAGTTTGGACTAGTTTATGTACAACACAGAGAAATAGTATTTTGGTGCATTTTATTAGAATAAAAGCAACTGTTCTGCAAAACCAGCTTTAGCCCTCAGCCCAACTTCCGTGCGGCTAGATTAATGTACGTGGAATTGAAATAAGTGAGTCTGGATCAAGTCCAAGGAACAAACAGATTGCAGTGGACCCAACACTGAAGTCAAAGGTAATTTTCCAATTGATTTTGGTAGATGCAGGATGTTGGAGCCAAGAAGGATGCTGCAAAACCTGACATTATTTCTGTTACTAGCTCCGTGTTGAGGATCTACCTGCCTCCTATTTCCCCAACTATTTTAGCCCTCGAGTCCTGATTCCTTTAAAGCATTTTACCCAGTGTCTCGCTGGGGGTTTCGGAAGCTGCGCAGGGGCATGGGGAAGGTGCAGGCGGCAGGCTGGGAGGAAGCTTTCTTGCAGAGGAAATGACTGAACCCAGGCTTTAAGGGTTGAAACTCTAACACAGGATCCTCCTAGCAGGCCAGTCGTGAAACTCTAGGCTTTATAGCCAAACTTGTTATTCCAAGAATACGCTGTTAAATATCTGATCAGTCTTCTGATAAAACAACCTAGATATTCCTGCACTAGAGGACGGTGGTGGTGGTTTTTTCCTCACTGAGAAGAGAAGCAGCATGGTCCTTTTAGATAATTGGGTTGCTGGTTTTTTTCACACTAATTAAACGGAACACATTTTGAAGTGAAGTCAGTCACTCTCCGCTGGCACATTGCCATACCGAATGGCGCAGGGGCAGATGCATTCACAGCTCTCTCCACCGGCTGTAGCGTACAGCGAGGGACAGAAAAAAAGATCTGTGAAAAATGGACTGTTCAGTGAAGATGTAAGTAATGGCAACATTAGACCAATAAAATCAACAGTATGATTTTTATGTACAGCTGTAATTATTTTCCACTAAAGAGGGTGTGGAAGAAGAGTAAAGCACAGCAATTCCCGTTGCCATCAGCCTGCGTAGCAGAATGCCTGCCGCCTCCTCTCTGCCTCTCCCATACACACATCAAACAATTGCATTAGCACTTCTGCTGCCTTTCTTCTCCCACCCTCTTTTTTCACACTATTTAAAAGCTAAAGCAGAGTGGTGTTGATAGTTGAGCCTAACAGCGAGTTTTGTTTGAACACAGCATATACTCTCAATGATAATTCAGAAATTTCTGCATGCATTTTGAAGGCAAGTTTAAGTAATTTTTAAAGACACATTTCTCCGTTTACAAATACTAAATCATTTGTTCTGTTTAGTGCTCCTGAGAGCATGTCTTAGTGGAAAAGCTAGCTGGTGAAAACTGGAACAGGATAAAATTCTGCCTCTGCTCGAAGGGATGTGCTCTATGTATTTCTAGATATAGAATATGTGTTTTCGAAAACATATCTATATCTTACTACCTTTTCTTTATTAAAAAGCCATTATTGTAGAAGAACAAATTTTCACATTTCAACTTTATTGCCATGTCTAGTACTGTTGGAGCAATTGTTAAGGAATGGCAGTTCAGTAACTCTAAGGTGCTTTCTGCAGACAACAGCTTTTTTTCTCAACATGTTTTTAACAGTATTTGGATCAGGCCCCAAATATGTGTAATTACCTTTCTCTTTTTAAAGCTAGTAGAGTGTAATTGTCCTCCCATCTGGATTTTATGTTCTGGCTATTAATGCTATAGATGCTTTAAACTACACAGCTCCAAGCCCTGCTTTCTTCCTAATAGCTAAGGCCTAAATTCCATTTTTGGCAAAGAGGCAGGGAGAAGCTCTTGGGACTCTAAATATAAGCACCATCCTTACATAAGGGATGTGTTTAGTACTGTGGTTATAGATAATTCACCCACTGATATGATTCCAGTGCTGCTTCCATTAAAATTACTGGGACCTTTGCCACCGAGTTCAGCAGATACAAGTTCGTGTTCTTCGCTTAAGTATTAGCCAAATATATGTTTGTTTGCTCATGAGCTTCGATAGCAAGCTTTCTCTTTCACTGAGTCAGTATATCTTCTACAAGGGCTAAAATTTTATGGTCTTATATAATGCAGATGATAGTCATAGTTTCTAAATAAAATCTGTGGGCATCGGTTGGTATTTTCAGAGGTCCTACTTTTTACAAAAGAGAAGTTTCATATAGACTCAAAAGAAAGTGTGGTCTTCAAGACCACATACATTTAGGATGGAATATTTAAGGAAGTCTGTGGGAGTTCGTATCCAATTTCCAGTATTTTAACAGGGTTTAGGTCGATAGCTCCTGTATACTCTTCAGAATCTCTGACTTCTTTACTCCCCAAAATTTTCTATGAAGACCAGAATCCTGCTGGGCTAAAACACAGACTAAGTTACAATTTCTGCCTGAAAGAAAGGATCCAGTCAAAGAAAAGAAATCACAAGTTTGTGTAAAAATGCCTTATACCTACAATATAGAAAAAACCATTTTGTCTTGTCCTAGTGTTCTTTAAAGTCATCATTTAATGAATAGAATTATCTAATACATTTTTTTTTTCTCAAAGATTAAGTCAGTATCTTGGAATTAACTAAAGGACATATGATTCCTCAGGTTTCATGGCAGATATACAAATGTTTATTGAAGAGAGAAGCATTTAGGGACATAAATCCGTGCTGCTTGTTGAGGCATAACTTACTGTTGCCCCTGGGAGGGAAAGACACACTGCATTTGTGTGTGTGTGTTAATGAACACATATTTAATATACTGGCACATTTTACTTGCTACGACACTCAGGTTTTCATGTTCTATTTTTATTTAACATCCATTCCAATGGCACTTACTTGTCTACGGCCTAGGCACAGATGAATTTAATCCAAAAAAACTCTAATGTTCAGAGCTGGTAACAAATATCTGTGTTCATTTCATAACTACTCTGTACATGTATCTCAGAAGGAGCCTATTTATTATCTGCATATGATTCAACGATTGTCATGATAAATATAAAATTATATTCAGGGGAAGAGTAAATAGGGATATAAAAGTCAGGAAACCTTGCGACACGTGAATTATTATCACTATATATCAGTCAAATAAGTTTTGTGTTTTGAACGGGTTTTCTTATTGATTTAGTTGTGAAGTGTATGTGTTTGGGAATGTTTGGGCACTGCTGAACTCCACAAATTTCTGGTACCTTTCTACCCGCATCCTCTATGCTGCTGCATTTACTAATGCTTTTGAAATCCATACTACTGAAAATTTGGCTATTTAATGCCAGTTATCACATTTATATAAAATTTATGACTATAAATAATTAAATTACCTGGGACGAAGTTAACAGACCTTTCTGGTGTCATCCTTCAGGTCTTTTAAACTGATCACCGACTGGGGAAGAAACTTCCCCAGGAGAAGAGCAATAGGGAGCTGGTGCCTTTCGCTGAACACCAGACTTGTACCATTACCATAAATCCTCTTTTCCAGATGCATGTTCCCTAGGAAGGGATATGTGCTTCGGGGACCTGAGCCAGAATGCGAGCCTGTTTAAATATTCAGCACATGAGGCAATGCTGAGCATTTCTATATTTGGGGAAGTGTGCTGATTTTTTCTCGTACTGACTATGATTGAGCTATACATCATGGGTGTTTGTGATGTTCATAACAATAATACTGTGTAATAATAGAGTATGTAATGGAGTAATAAATATCCTTTAGGATGTGAGCCAAAGCCCAATAAATTCATTAAGCAGACTAGATTTCCAGCCACTAGCAGCAGACCTTGCACTTAAATCAGAATCGCAACATGAGTTTCAGCCACTATCCATCTCTAATAGAGACTAGAATATTTTTGGAAACCAACTTCAAAATGAAATGTTTGAATAAAGAAAGTGCCCTCTCTTCCATAAATGCTACGTACAAAGCTAGCCATAATAGACATGAGTGTGAAAATGGATGCATCTTAGCATGTCTTTGCATCTCAGTTTGACTGCATGTTGGAGAGCTTGTGGCTTGAGGCCTTCTCTCCTGGAGCCTCGTGACCACACAAGCCAGTGCAATGGCCGCAGGAGCAATCTGAAGTGAAAAGCAAGGCACCAACCTCTTGCAGACTTTGGTACAAAATTTGATAGTTTCCGTGCAAGTACTACTCTGTAAAACTGCTGTTTCCCCGTCCACATATCTGCCCGAGACTGCATTGCACGTGGTAGCAAATACAAAGTAAGGGTGGTGCTGTGGAAAAGGCAACAGGGTCAGACTGAGAAAGCTTTCTTCTGACCCCAGCTCAGCAAGGGGCTTCCACAGTTCATTTAGTCCCCTACGTCCACTCTCCAGCTGCAGCCTTAGACAGGGCACAGGAATGTGCTTGCTGAGTATTCAGACACCCTGTGTTGTAGTAGCCCATACGCAACCTGCTTTTCAGATTAAAAAAGTTTCAAGTTTTTAGTTAAGTCTAAATGCTTTCATTTTTACTTGGGTACATCTTTACTGTTGTACAGGCATTCACGGTCTGCCACAGGTTTGTTTGTGTGACTGCTAAAGATCTAAAAACTAATGTGCTTTTTCCTGTGCTTGAGGAAATATGGAGCTGATGTTTTATACAAAGACCAAATCCTTTGCCTTCCTGAAAAAGCACTGGTGATCATCCACGTACAGTTTTCCACATTCTTAACAATGTGACCACTGCATAGTGGATATACAGAGATAACGCACTGAAGGGACTCAGAAGTTATTGCGTATTTATTTCCAGTATGTTTTTCCGGGTAGATTCCTCCTTTCAAACGGAAACGCTGTGTGGAAGAACATCGGTAGCTGAATGAGCTTCTACGTTTTTCTGGGTGTTGCCAAGATTCTGGTTATAGATCATACAAGCCAGTTGAATAATATAAAATACATGACGTATTCTTCTTGTTTTGATATTAATTCTTATTCTTTGACCAGTATTTAAAGTTTAACTAGATATTCTTACCAGCAGATTTTGGGTTTTATTTTACCAAGCTAAACAAGTAGAGAAACAAATGTTTTCTCCTCTGTAAAGTCAGTATCGATTCACAGGCGCATGAAGAATGGGCGTTTCAGGGGAGAAATTATATCTACAGCAGCAGAAGTGAAAGGGAGAATTTGGGAAGGGAGTGCTGGAAAGCTGGCATTGCTCTACCTGGGTGAATGGTACCGAGCAAAACCAGTGGTATGAAGTGCCTGTAACAGTTGTGACAACGGACTGCAGGGCCCTTAGTCTATCTGTGCTGGAAGCTTTTTCATTAACTGGTCTTTTAGGTGTTACACTGCATGATATATGGGTGCACCTTACACGTTTCCATGTATTAAGGTATACATCTGGACATCCTATATTCCTCTGTATAATCTCAGATGATGCCTACCCCTTTTTTTGTCTTGTGTGTGGTCTTTTGTCTGTAAAGCAGAAAAGTTGTTGCTCACTAAACATATGAGGAAAACTTTCATAATTCCATGCTAACTGAACAACTTCAGGTGCTATTTAGGCCTAAGGCAAACCTAACTAATGAGACTTAAGTGCAGAATTTGCTCAGCCCCCCAGGTTCAGTGGTACTGTGGAAAGCTCCTGCTGTGATGATGCATTAGAGTCACAGATATGATAAAATGAGGCATACATTATTCTTTCTTAATCCTCTGTTTTCTGGTACAGAATACCACCCTCAGACTGTGTTTTCAATGCTAACACTCAATCTGTTTCAAATAAAAATACAGTTTTCCCTTTCAGCAGGTTTCCTTCCTATTCCCATTTTGTGCAACGGATAAATAACAAGGCTGAAAAGAATGCTTGTCAACTTCAATTTTGCCAAACACGTAAATGTTATAAAAATAACCTTTAAAAAAATTCCCAGACAAACCAAAATATTTCCACAATTTAAGTACAAAGATTACAAAGCTGAACAGACAAATTACAAACAAATAAACCCTGGTAGGCTGGATAACCAAAATATTTTGCGAGGGGGATGCTCTAAGAGAAAGAGCTCAGAATGAAAAGTAAAACTGACTTTATGCGGACTTGTGTTGTCCAAATAAAAAGGCATGCAAACACACGAGGCAGAAGACATTGGATGCTTTTATTAGCTGCTGTTTGTGAAAATACAATACCCAAGTCCTTTGGAGTCCTTCAGATTTACATACCCATGTGGAGGTTCAGGGATCACAATGGAGAACGAGGAGTTTGCTTACCTACTGCGGGATCGGGCCCTCAGCCAGCGTGCACAGATTTTACTGGGAAAATATCCCTCTGAGTTAGGAATGTTACCTTTTTTTTCACCAAGACAGTTTTGCCAGTGAAACATTGAAATAAATACATTTACACTTACACAAAATGAGGGGGAATGGTTTTAAACTAAAAGAGAGGAGATTTAGGTTAGATGTTAGGAGGAAATGCTTTACCCAGAGGGCGGTGAGGCACTGGAACAGGCTGCCCAGAGAGGCTGTGGATGCCCCATCCCTGGAAGTGTTCCAGGCCAGGTTGGATTTTTCATCAAAGGTAGATTCATGGCAGTTATTTTGCTACAGAGATAGTCAAATAAACTTTCTTCCTTCAATCTAATAAACTAAATTTTGAGAGTATAAGGAGCATTTATCTTTTTCAACGAATAGAAATTCTGTATTTCTAATTGTAATTGTTCTTTCTGGCCTCTGTATTGAAGGTGTTTATATTCCTAAAAAGTGGTGCCATTTGTGCCATTGGCGCTGAGGGAGCCCAGTGATAGAGACTATAAGTCAATTTACAACCTGTTTAAAAGCTGGGAACAAACCCCATGAATGTTAATTTAAAAACTGTTTCAGATTACTATTCTTTTATGATTAACTAAAGTGGACTTCAACCTCCTTTGAGATTTCAGTGTTAGCATGACAAAATTCATCGCTTTTAACAAACTGACCGGTTTCAGCGACAGTATTCAGTATGTTGCACGTACATCGCACTATACAGCAAGTGGAAGGTCGCTTGATTAATCCTTGCTCCAAAGGTGTAAGTGGATATGATTGTATGCAATACAAAACCAATACATATTGATTAGTGTGACAATGCTCCACTGAACAGCTGTTTCTTGAAAGGAGAGTGGAAGCAATTTGGTACGGGAGGCCTCCTTTGCCCTCTCCTATGATGGTAAGCTAAACCTGGACCTGACCAGAGTGCTTCATGGTCGCTGTGGTATAGCAACACCCCCAATGCCACCCTGGCTCAAATAGCATTCTTAGAGAAAAGCCTTTAGTGAAGTCCATACAGCCATACATCCCCCGGACCTCCCAAGCTGCCCCCGAGTACCCCAGTGCCAAGGTTAGGTCACTCTCCCAGCCTGTGCTCGTGAGTCACTGCTTGGCGTACTTAGCTGTCCTCCCAGAACCGGCTCCTTTGAGGCTCATAAAACGTTCCTGCAAAACAGAGATGAACCTGTTTCACCCCAAAAGGACTGTTTGTAGCTATGGCCAGCCCCAAATTCCATGCAGTTGGAGTCACTCACGCAGACAACCACTGAGTGTCCAGGCTGTGGAATAAGGCAGACTAGCGCTTCCTTCTCTCTGCCGAAGACTTGTCTCAGGAATACAGGGATAGATGCCTGTTTGGCAAAGGGCTGAGGCCTTGAAGAAGGTTACACAGGGATGCATGCTCAATCCTGATGGACATGGTTGTTGAAACGGATTTGATCTCACATGCCTCAGCTCCCCCTGTGCCTGCCCTGTGATGGATCCACACTGACATGGGGGGGAAAAAAAAGTGATAAAAGTGTGAAAAAACCACATCCCTCTTACTTATTAGGAAGGAGGCAGCAGCAAGCACGGGGGATGGTGTGAAATCATTGGTCAGGCAACAAGGAATGAACACAAACTGAGAGGGAATGGAAACAGCAGATAGATAGATAGACGATGCAAAGGAATCAGACATGTCAGTTGCAGTGACTTTCGGGACATTTATTTCTTCAGTCAACAAGAATGTCCTGTTCCTGGTGAATCTGCACATCTCTCAATCTGGAATTTCCTCTTAAGCTTCACTGTGCTAGTAAAACCTAATGAAGATTTTGGTGAAATACCCTGTCATGCAGAGAGGCTTTCTGCTGAAGTCACCTGGGCCATACCAGTAGGAAACTTGTGGGAGAAGAGAATCGGGTTACGTGCGCTCGGGCAGGTCCAGGGCGTGGTGGCCACAAGTGTTCCTCCTCCGGTACCTCCCATAGCTGTCTGCTAGGGTCTCAGTTAGCAAACCTACTTCAAAACAGGTATTGCTCGATGCTTAAGCTTATTACAATGTTTGGGGCTTTTTTCCCCCCAAATTCACTAGAATGCAATTTAGTGTTGGAAAAGCTGCCATTATTCCATACAACATCTAGCTGCTGGCTGTTGTTCATCTGCCTGTGTCACCGGGCTGATCAAAGCCTCGCCGGCTTCACTGGAAGCATCGCTTCTGAGTGTGTCCGGAAGAGCCGCTTAATCACAGGGGCTCACCTTTCAGGGCAACGGCAGGCAGGAGAGCTTGTAGAAACATCCCGGACAGTCGGAGTTAACCATTAAGGAGGCTCTGGGAGTCTTCTGCTGAATACAGGGAAGAAGGAGGGCGAGAAAATCACGCAAGACTCTTAGGAGAACCCTGATTCAGCAAAACACAGATTCCTCTGCCTCTAATTTCAAGGCTGTCTCAGCTTCATAAAATGGCTAAGCAGACCCATAATTTTACTTATGGCAAATACCCTAGTCTTCATGGAGACGACTCATGTGCATAGGGCTGAGTACCTGCTTAAATGCTTTGCTGGGTTGTGAACTAGCTCTCAGTAAAACGATCTGGTTACTGCATACTCTTGTTTGAAATTCCCAGATTGTGAAGGCAGGTACTTTCAGTAATGAACACACCTACTCTTACGGTGGTGTCCCCTGAGACTTTTTGCCTTTTAAATGTCGATGGCAGGGTGCTAAACATCTGTTTCTCTCCATGTTACATCGTTGTGATACTACTGTGTGCTGCGGACACCAAACTTTCCTCTGTGATCGCAGAACATTTTATCTGTTTTAGGTTTATTATCTGGCCCAAGAAGAAACAGAAACCACCTTTAGGCGTGGTTATTACATTTCATAGAATGGTCTTGTGAAGATGTTGAACAGATTGACAGCGTTAGATTTAAATATAATTAGGTATGGTGAAGTCACTTGTTTGAAAGTTTATCCTTCGTAAAGATGCATTTATAAGCATTCAGTTTCCTGACACTTTCATACCGAAATGTGACACAGACACAACTGCTTCTGCATTCTCACACAGCTCTTGATCAGAATTTCAGCAGAACCTCATTGCTGCTGTTAAGTTGTAGCTGTATTTTGTGGAGATCTGTTTTACTCAAAATTCTTCAAAAGTCTCGTTGACTTCATTCTGATCTGCATTTCTCTGTATAAGCCTAATAGTTAAAATTTCTTTGGGTTCTTCTGTTTCAGGGTGAGCAATGATGTTACGGAATGAAGAACATACTTTGTTCCTGTGGAGACTTAAGACTGCAAAGTCAACATGTTTCTTCAGTGCACCAAATGATGCATGTTATTTTTTGTAATATGAGGGGACAGGGCACATACCTGCGGTCTGTCACTCATGAATCTTCACTCATTTTACTCAAATGGTGTCCTTACTGAGGCAAGATAGTTCACTTTGGTACGTAATGCAGGAAGGATCCTGTATAAATCGGCAAGCAAAACCAGTAGGAAATCTCCATCATATTCCATAAGTATTAGTTGCAGAGAACATGGTTATCCCTCTGTTTTACCTTTTCTTTCTGAATTGATAAAGGAACTTAATTCATTCCATTTAAATGCCACGTCATTGACCCCTGCCCTGACCCAATATTCCAGGGGAATCATTCCTGCTCTTACAGCGGTGCAGACGAGACCCGCCCTTGGTGTGGAGGCTACTTCTTAAACGCCCTTTCCTTCTTCCCTTCCTAGGACCGGCAATGCGCCGGGATGGCGGTAGAGCAACTGGAAAACAATTACAAAACACGTATCTGAAAAGAGGATGAGGAAGTGAAATCAGAGGGCTCTCCCGCCCTACGGGAAAGGGGGAAACACCCCCCCCCCCCCAACAAATCCCTGAGCAGATGGTGAGTGTAAACACACCGGAGCAGAGCTGAATTCCTCCCGGGGAGACTCGGACTTTCCCCCCCGCTCCTCCGCGCCTTTGCCTCTCGCCTGAGCTGCTCGCCTCGGCCCGGCCCGGCCCCGCGCTGGCGCTGAGCCCGGCGGGGTGCGGCCCCCCCCGGCCCCCGCCGCACCGGTCCCGCAGCGGCGGGGGGCAGCGCCGGCAGGTGGCAACGGACGGACACGGGGACGCGCGGCACGGCAGGAGCGCGCGCGCACACACACACACTCACACGCGCGCGACCCAGCGCCGCGCCACGCCGCGCGCGCACACACACACGCTGCCTCGCGAGCGCGCAGACACACACACACACACACACGCACAGAGGCCGCCCCGCATCACACGCCGCGGGCACAGGCGCACCGCACCGGCACACGCGCGGAAGCGCCGCCCCGGCCCGCCCCCGCCCGCCGCCTCCCTCCCCACACGCCGCCGCGCGCGCACACACACACACACACACGGCCGGCCGCAACATGACTGACTGACTGGGGCGCCCCCGCTCCGGACGGATTATTCACCCCGCGCCGG
>JAVKLA010000007.1:3019111-3034342 GCA_034782735.1 Sagittarius serpentarius
CGCCGGAGGGGCCGCGGTGCTGGAGGGGGAGGCCCGGGGGCGTTGCGGGGCCCGCCGGGCCCGGCCTGCTGTGGGACACGCCGTGGGGAGCCGGTGCGGCGACGGCTGCACCTCTCTCTGGGAGTCAGCTCCGGCCTCGCTGCTGCAGGTGAAGGGGAAGAAGATCGGGTCCTTTTTTTTGTTTTTGGCGTTTCTTGGCGTTCCGTGTCCGCCCCCGCCCCGCCCCCGTGTTTATTAAGCAATCGGCAGTTAACCTGTGGGGATGATAGGGAGAAGTGGTTTCAGAAATGTGAACGGGAAGGGCCGGGGCACCGGCGGTCCTGTGTGGCCCTTGCCGTGGGGTTGGATTTGGAGGCAGGAGCTGCGTGATGCTGCTTGTGTTTTCCAAAATTGCATGGCCTTTTTAAAAGTGGAGCAGACGGTGATAGTAGTGCTCATTGTGGAAGAGGTTCGTGAAAATCTTGTGTTTCCTCTAGACAGTTTTTGCATTGCTGCTTCTGGCTGAAAGTGGTTATTTTTCACTTTTGGCAAGGAAAAGAGTGTTGCTGCGAGTTGCCTTGCGAAGGAACCGGGTGGTTCTGCTTTTCCACAGAGAAGGGAACCCCCCGCAACTTTATATTTCCCTCTCGCCTTTGAGATTGACAACAGTGAGTGTCTTGGCATACAGAGAAACTGCAGTACACTTTATTTCCTTATTGCACACCTTTACAGTTGAAAGTAACTAGAAGGGAGACTCAGAATCTCCTCTTATCCTTTTCCATGCCAGATGTGTTTTTTCTATCTACTATATATTGCACTTGAAGTGTTAAACTCTCAGGAGGCACGGAGGTGGGGTTGTGAGGCAAGGTCTACTAGTTACTTCAAACAATTCTCCTTGCTAATACTTAAGAAGGAGAGAAAGGAACATCTTGTAAAAGCAGCTGAGGAATATATAAAAGTGAAATATTAATGAACTGGAAAAGCTCGGATAGCAAAGGCATTGCGCCTAATCATTCAGGAGGGTTCTTGTCCTCTTTACAACTCCTCATTGTATGTGTCTCTGTAGTACAAATGCAATTGATATAAAGGGCAGCAATATTTGTATTTATCTAGCTAGAAGTAGTAATAGTACATAAAATATTTTTTTTTTTTGCATGGGTGATCATCACTGCAGTGGCTTGATTTAGGCAAGATTTTTGAGGCTGCTGTAGGACGCAGAATTACTGCAGAAACAGTAAAAAATATTTCAAGAATGTTTTCTTAGAAATGGAAATGGGAAGGGATGACTCAGACCTGGAATAACCCAGAGGAACAACTAGCCTTAGAAAGTTCTCTTAGAGACACGGTGATGACTCTTTTCACCCTGAAGTTATTATTCATCTCTAGCATCCCCAATGGAAAGCAGCATCCCGTAAACAGGCAGCACTGTCTCAGGAGAGGGTAATAATACATGGCAGTCCAGGATCTGCTCAAAGCATGTCATACAAACGAGGGATATTTTCTGCAAGCTGGGGTTCCTTTACCCCTTGGAGTACAGAGGGCAGTGGTCCCTGTAGTTTGAAGAACTTCCCCGGTTTAGCTTGGAAGGATACTAAGTGCAGGAGCTTTCTGTGGCAGTTCGGTGAGGCAATTTAGTTCAGTGGGGAAGTTGTCTGACAGCCTGGGCAGGGTGAAGTCCGGTAGCCCTGGCTGTAGTCCCTGGCAGGACTTTTTGGAATAGCTGGTGCACATCGGCTTAAGCAAGGCCTGCCCTCTGGAGAGCTTGGTGCAGGCCTGAGTAGTGGGATAGACATGGGGAGCTGTACCAGAAGGAGGACCTGGAACAGTACATAGGGTATGTACCATGACTGGGTTACAAGAGATTGCATTTGGTGTTTAAGTCTGTTAGTCACAGAAGATGCTGAAAAAGCCTCTTGTATCCTCAAATCTAAGCATATGGTTGTGAGAGAACATGATCTCTCATACTGCATAAGCTGTGTATGGTTGAATTTTTTGTCCTTCTTGATTCAAGCCTAACGCCTCACATAAGCCTTTGTAGTTAATAGCTGGATGTTGAACAACTTAAATTTGGCAATGTTTTTGCTCACTAGATAGAGTGTTTCATAAATTGCAAGAGAGATGTAGAGCTGTTGCTCCATCTGGACAAATTCCCGCTCCTCCATGAAGGTTTGTTGAAGATACTATGGCTTTGTTACATTAGCCCATCTGGAGTATTTGGAAGGTCAGAATTGCATGAGGTTTTTGTGTGGTATTGTGAATTGCACAGATACAAGTCGCTGAGAAAAGTATTTTGTCAAAATAAACAATGGTAGATTTTGAAAAACCTGAAAACCTGCACATTCTGAGGACATGGCATTTTCACAGAGTTTAAGTTCCTGGATTGTTTTCACTGTACTTCTGGAGGTGTCCTAATATAAGGAGGCTGTGTATTTGCCAGGTGTTACAGACCTTTGAGGCAAGGTAAGAAGTAAAAGCTGCACAGTTGTCTTTCTGAGGTTGATTAATACAAGTAAAGCATGAAATGAAATAGCATTTGTGTGTCAGTGAAAGTATTAATGGAAAAGAAACCTTATGGACACTTCAAGTCAAATTAATAAGCAGTCTATAGTTTATTTTTGGAATAACTACCAGCTTGTTGGGGGCAAGAACGGAACTATATCCTCTGTCTTGCAGAAATTACTGCTTGTTATAAGATTCAGTGCCTCAGGTCTTCCTCTTGAGAGTAGTATTGCTGCAATTGGAGGGGCTTGTCATGGGGTGGGGGGGACCAAAAGGAAACGTATACATAAATAGTGGCAAGTAGGGGCTGGGTTTGTTTCCTGAGAAAGAACTATGCAGCCTCATCAGGTTTTTCTCTCATTATTGCATTTATTTGGCAGTTTTCTGCAACGATAGTAAACTGGGTTACCTTGATAAAGTAAATATGCTTTATCTATTCAGTGTGCTGGCTGTGTGAGATGGCATGTAAAATACAGAACTTGTAAGCACTTAAAATGTGTAGTGTGATTTGTACTTGTAACATTTCATGTATATTCCTATGCTTCAGGAAGGGCCTGTAAATTTGAGATTACGGAAGATGCAGCCATATGTTTTACATGCAATTGTATTAAAACTCTATAGCTGTTCAGTAGTTAAACATGTGGTTACTTGTACTTACTGTTTTTTGACTTGTTCTTACTGCACTACGCAGCAGAGTGTATCACTTAAATACTATAAACTCACACTCTCTGTGACTGAACACTGTAGTATCATTTCTCTATTGTACGGCAACAAAATGTTAATGTTTCCCACAAAGTCTCCTGCTTTTATCTGAAATGATAAAATATCATTTTATGATATCCTGTACAGAATAGTTGTCTTATAATAAAATACAACAATAGTCTAAGGGAAAAGAAAAGATGGGCAAGCAATAAGTAAAAGCAGAAAAGTCCTGGATGGTGAAAAAGGAAGAAATTTTTTAAATGTGTGCAGTAGTCTGTTACGTGTGTTTTGTAATTCTGCACAAAAACTAAAAAAGAAAAACAACAAAAAAGACCCCAAATACATTACTGAGGTGTATTATAAGATCTGAATGATCATGTTTTTGTATCCAGATGTTCTAAGTTGACTATAGATGGTACTATTTTTTTGCCCAGGTTATTGCTATGAAAGCCCCTGTGAGTATTGAGGTATAAATGTAATCATTTTCTTCATAGATGGGAAGTTGAAGCAGTGATTATGTTGAAGTCACACAGTTGAGTTGTGACAGAGCAAGACAGTTAAACTGGAATGTGCATCCCAAGTCCCGCAGTCTTATCTTAATGACTTAACTGTGTTAGTATAGGTTTTTTTGATAATTTTAGAGATGTGGAAACTTCCTACAGATCCAGTTGCGGGATTTGGGTGTAAAGTTATGCAGCGTTTTCTCTGTAAAGCCTAATTACTAGTGGATTATTTTTTTCAGTCTAGGAGAAAAAGCTTTTCCTGGATTTTGTTTTGTTGTTAAGTTTGAGAGAAAGCAGTTCAGCATTCCTAGAATGTAAAGGCACTTTTACATTATTTAAGGAAATACCACTTAATTTTTTATAATGCTCTAGCATATCAGGAATTTGAGATCCAGCTCAGTCAGTAATGCTTCTGAGGGTCACAGCTGTCTGCCAGTGTGAAGAACCAGTTGTGACAGACTGGTAGGAAGCTTTAAAAAATACTCTTTGCCTATACATTTTGGTAGTGCAAATCATTGCTTCTGAAAATACAGTGACTGGTTCTAGTGCATTTCCAGCTCTGGCTTTCTTCTTCTCTGTTTTTGCTTCTTTCACTCCTGTGTTCAGGCTTCTTTCCTGCTACTTCTTTGATGTGCCATCCTGATGTGATCTCTTCAAATGTTTTAGTGCAGAAATAGCAGCTCTCAAGTGATTTACTGATTTTGTATAGTACAGTGAGGTTTAGATTTGGGTGAGAGCATGGAAGTATTCAACAGGTTCCTCATCTGTATGTTGCTTGTGATGTAGTCTAAACCTTGTAATTTGAAGCAGAACCTGTGAAGCAATGACATCTGTGCAATTGTCACCTTCCAGTGATGTTAACCTGTCATCATTAGCCACGCCAGCAAAATCTTAGACCCTGAGAAAGATGGAGTCACCTGGTGCAGCCAGAACGTGGTAGTAGGGGTGTGCTGTGCGAAGGTGGTAAAGGCAGCTTCTGCCCCCTTCTGCCAGTAACCAACTAAACCACTGTTCTGTGTTTTGTATTTTGTTCGGTGTACTAGGTAGTAGTTGCAAATTCTACAGTGTGTTCCAGCTATATTTAGTGAAGTGCCAAACCGGGGTGTGTGTGTGTGTGTATTTCTGAACTATTCTGGTTCATTTATTTATTTATTCGTTAGTATAAACTGGCTTGTATTCATTTTTTACTGTATGACTGGTGAGGAGAGAGAAGAATGATGTTTTGCTGTCAATTCTCAGAGAAGTTTTGGCCATTTAAGCCAGTGGCAGAACTGCTACTGGTTTGAATAGGAGCCTTGGTGACTGTTTTAACAGGTTTTACAACTTTAAAATATGCTGGCTGGGTTCTTGATGACCAGCTGAACATGTTGTGGCATAAGTACAATGGAAACAGAGTAACAGTCCTGCCAAAAATAGGATTGCCTTTAATTTTCTTTATTAATGGTCACCACACTTACTACTCTAGCCTGTGCAAGAAAAATAATATTTATTCTGCTGTTAACACAGAAGCTTTTAGTAAGAACTTCATCTATATATTGAAAGGATGAAAGTGCTAACAAGCTAATTTCGTTTGCTGTATTCAGAAGTATTAATAAACTGCCTTAGTAAGCAGATTCTTCCAATGATATATTAATGTTTTTTCTCTTGATACTGCTGAAGGGAGGTGACTGGCCGAAAATGGCAATAGGGAAAATGATGTGGCTTTCTCCATATTTATTTAAAGTGATGCTGCAAGTCAGTGTACATTCTTTCAGATTCAGAGACCTCTCACATACCTTGAGAGCAGATCATGCCTTCAGCTATGAGTGCAAGGTATCAATTGTGCTTAAAATGACAAAGTAGCTATACATAAGTATCAAGGAATATTACAAATTTAATATGTATTGATACTTAAAACAAGTATCATTGGGACACAGAGCATCTGTAGGAAATGGCATTTACAAATTGATATCATGTAACACAGATGTTGGTTTCGATATGCACATAGAAGTGTAAACATTGTCCTATAATCACTTGTTGCATGACTACTTGGCTATTTGGAAAAAAACGTATGTAGTACGTAAAGCCACACCTGTATGTCTTCCACAGGCAGTCTATGAAGGCAGTTTAATTGCTCCAGCTGCGTTCCTTCTGTTAGAGGTTAATGAGCTGCCAAGGATCCCTGCGGTGGGAGAGCTATGTAGGTGTCTTCTACTCTTTTGGGTTTTGCTGTTTCCCAATGTAAAAGTAGATGTGCTATAAGAAATGTGGTATGCAAAGGTGACGGCAGGCTCTGCCCTCACTGTGAGCAGCAAAATTATGTGGTTTTGTTTTGTGTGAATTCTCTAGTGTTTTGTAACGATAGGTAGTACAGCAATTATACTGTGGGTAAAACACACACTCATCCTCATTTTTTTGTTATTTGAACCCTTTTTTTTTTTTTTTTTTTTTTTTTTAATGTAGCAGCTATAAGCTCTGTGAGAAAAGTTGGCCCTGTAAGCTGGTGGCAAAACTGCTACTGATTTTAATGAGGCCTTGATTATACCCTTAAATAATACTTTAGTGTCTGTTAGTTTGCTTTGTACAGTATCTATTTTTGTCAAAGACTGATTTTCAGTAACTTTTGAGCATGTACTGTTTTGATGTTTTTTGTTACATCATTAATTTCTTAGTACCTCTAAAAATTATCTTATCAAAATTTTCTTACAGTGTGTTGAGAGTCCAGAAAATAGGAATAGGAATTTTAGAATGGTCAAGACACTGCAAATACAATTGATGTGAATAAGTTCAGTCTGTCTGAAAATAAGCTGTTCTGTACCTATAAGCACCTATTTTATACTAATGGTAATTATGCAAGGGCACAATATCAGGTGGGAAACAAGGCATTTAGAGTTTTTATGAAGTCCAGCTGGAGGAGGGGTTAAAAAGATCAGAGGTGTTAAAATGATTGCCTGGATTTTAAATTTTCAGCAGCTGATGAATAATGGGAAAGTAGAAGGAAGAATATAAGATTTGGAAAAGCTGTGTTTCAAAATAAAATTGAGAAAAGAGTTGTGGAAAATGTGTATGTGGAGGTAGATGAGGAGGAAGTAAAAGGAATATAGAGATATTAGTTTGTCAGCTGTTAAAAGCTGACATCACAAATGGCTTCTTTTTTTCTGCTAATCTTTATTTTATAGCCAGCAGACTCTGGGGCATCTGCTGAGATGGGGAAGAAAAAGACAGAGGAGAGATGGTGGGGAATGAAAGAAAAATCAGCTGTTATGTTCTCTCAGCTCTGTGCCTTTGTTCTACTCTACCACAAAAAGGCTGTCAGAAGAAAATCAGGGATTAGTCACATTAGCCACAAGGTAATCTCTATCCTCTCTAAGCCCTCATTTTAACATCCTGATCTTGGTCAAATGTGTTTTTGGTGGCTGACTGTCTGTGGCAGGGTCTCAGCAAATTTCACACCGGTCTTCAGTACCTGCTCATGGCTCTTAATAAGGGAGTAAGGTACTATTGTCTGTTAATGATAGGTTTTGTAACAGATTAAACTTTTAGCAGGCAGAAATCAGAACCAGAAGCTACAAGGCTGTTTTAGACTGTCAGATCTGCAGTTCTGCTACACTTGTGTGTTATTTTTAATGTACAGAAAATTTAGTTTGAACTTTTTTAATTTACTGTTTGATATGAGCTAAGAACATGCAAACAGCAACCTTATGTGGCATAGCTAAAGGCCTAATAACTTGAGTATGCATCTGAATTTTCTTTAAGAGACGCATATGATTTATACCTATAATAGTTTCAAATTAAGAGTGTTAGCAGATGAAGAAGACTAGGGCCTTAATAAGACTTAAATGAAGTTTTTAGCTAAGCCATCCTGTGAATTGCTTACAGGGATACATAATATTCCCTAGACACTGTAGGGATCAATTTTCTGTGGTAAATACTGCATACATATATATAAAAAATACAATATTCTGGGTGGAAGTCAGAAGGTAAGCTGTGGTGCTTTCAGTTGAAAGCTACTCTCTGTTCTAGATGTGGGAAAGTGAATGGTTCAGAAAAAAGGATTTCTTTCGTTTACTTGCTCTAGTGCAGTAAAACCTAAACATAAGTTCACAGCTTTTAAAATCTACTCTCAGATCTCTAAATACTTAATAACGGGGGGTGTGTGTGGGGGGAGAAAATCACAAAACAAAAAAATATAACTCATCCTGGTTTTAAGGAGTTTAATATGTTGTCGGCAAGATGTTTCTGAAAGCTGTATATTAGCAATACACATGTTATTTGTAGCCTTAGCTTAAGAGGGCCTTAGGGTGATACTACTCATTGAAGAAGGTAAGCAAGAAGTTACTATTGGAAAAGGGTGTGAGAATTTTAGAGTTTCTGTCTGTTTTCTCATGCTTTCACTTGAATTTGAGATCCTACAGTGTCGCTATTTTATTGTGATTCTATATGCATTGAAAATAGTCAAGGGGGAAAAAAGTATGTATGAAGGAAGCAGTTCTCTACTCACATTAATGATCCTTTTTTCCTTTTAGTTTGCAATTGCCCAGGACAATGCATGTGAGTTCCAAAATGCTAAAGTTGCACACCAGAGAAATCGTAAAACACTTACACAGCACTATATTTTTATGCAGCATTTTCTAAATATAGACTAAGTCCTTTTCATAAAGAGTTTGTAAAGCTAAAATAAAACAAGACTTGACATGACACAGAACAGCTTGAGAGAGGCATGAGATCTATTGGTGAGGAACTGAACAACTGTTTCAAGTCAAGGATTTGAGGAAGGCTTGAAAGGACAGTGAAGATGGCCCACCCCCTATTAAAAAAAAAAAAGATACAGGAGTTTTAACTCCTTTTGTTGCCCAGCTTTTGTTACTAGTTTTTAGAAGCCACTCTTTCTTTCTAATTTAGATAGTAAAAACAGTAACTCTATGAAATCTATGGAGATTTTTTTAGTAATAAATAATGAAGGAATTAAAAGCTGTTTACAAATGTAGGCTTATGGGTCTAGATCCTCAGCTAGTGTTAT
Source organism: Sagittarius serpentarius (assembly GCA_034782735.1). Taxonomy (NCBI): domain Eukaryota; kingdom Metazoa; phylum Chordata; class Aves; order Accipitriformes; family Sagittariidae; genus Sagittarius; species Sagittarius serpentarius. Next base: position 3,027,794 of record JAVKLA010000007.1, read on the forward strand.
AGTACTTCTTCCTTCAATGGAGCCAAATGCACCAATTGCTTGTAGCTCGTGTTTGCCTTTGTATTTGTTAGGCTGAGTAGTGACTCCAGATGGTTGAGTGAAAGAAGGATGGAGTAAACAGGCAATGCAACATCTTTTGAACTACAGTGCCTTTAGCACCTCTCCTCTGGTATATTGTTGGTTCTTCTCTGTTCCTCTTGAAACTGGTTTTCTGCCCTGGAAGTCGAAAATGAAGCTTGCAAACCTTTGGTAAATTGTGTTGTTCAGAGGACAGATGAAAACACAATATGGTGGAAATACCTTATCCTCATTTCCTAGGGAAACAGTACTTGCTATCGTACTGTCCTGGTATATCGTTTGTATATTAATCTACACCAGGTATCTTTGAATTTGTTGGTTGCTTTCAGCAATATATGACAAAAAAAATGGAAGTCTTAAAACTTAATTGAAGTTTTAATAAGTTTTGAGAAATCGGAGGGGGGAGAGACTCATGTTCTCTGGCTGAAAGAAAAGCCACCTGATGAGTTTGTTGTATGATCAGTGTCAAAGAGTCAACCTAGGAGAGGAGTCTTGTATGTGTCCTGGCTGCTAGGAGCTTCTTAGCCATTAAAATGAGCTAACCACAACATGCAAATCTGTAGGTAACGAGGCCTTGTTAGATCTGGTGCACATAATGATATGTGAGAAAAAAAGTCTTGAGTGGTGGTGTTTTTTTTAAGTTGTGAGGTTTTTTGGTTTGGGTTTTTTTTGTGTTTGAATGGTCTTCCTCCCTCCCCCTGGGTTATTTTTACATCATCTCTTCCAAAAGCATAGGGTGGAGCACTCATTCAGGGCATTGGACTGACACCTGCCTGATGAGAATTGATTTGTTTAAGCCTGTATGCTGTATCCATTTACACCACCTGAAGATTTGGTTTTCTTTTTGTTTTTAATATTTAGCTATCTGAAGTCCTCAAGGAAGCATGTTGCAGGTGTGGAGCTTTTGTTAAACTCAGCTTTTGACTGAAAAGGTAACAGGTATTATGTTTTTTAAGTCAGTCTGTTTTCATTGACATCCAGCAAACCTATCAGCAGAAGCAAAGAAGGCCAGACTTGACTTCTTTCTGTTGTGTAGTGTCAGAAAAGGATGTGGAAAGCCCAAACAAACCCTGCTGTCAAGAAGGTGCAGATTAATTGGGTTTGCTTTGAACTAATGCACCTAGGTGCTTGGAAGAACAGAAGCCATGCCACCATAGTGAACTGTGCATTGGGCTGGCCATAGTGTAAGCGACCAAAGGAAAGATCCCAATTACGGATAACCAGCTGAAGATGGGAAGCTAACTGTGCTCTGTTGCAGTTCAACATCTCTCTGGTACCTCTGGTTTAAGGAGATGTGTTAAAAGTAGAGAAGTAGGAGAAAACTTCAGATAGAAGCATCTGTTTTTCTGTGCAATAGCAACACACTTCCCAATTAGTAGTGAATATAAAATCCAAATACTTGTATTCAAATAGTGTGCAATCCTACCAAAGTGTTTTAAGTGGTTTGTTGCTCTAGTAGAAAATGAGTGAAACAAGAAAATGGAAAACAGTCTGGGCAGGGCACTATAATGATTATTCAAGAGCGTGTTTGTATATAAAATGAGCTTTGTTTGCTCTGTCAGACAGGTGTGCATTGCTGTGTTCCTGTAAAACCACTTGCTGAGCTTGTGTGCAGAAAATGCACCTGTTTATTGGAATGAAAATTTCAGCTGAGATAAACTGGTATGCAGGGTACAACAAAGTGACTGAAGGGTGAAGCATCCTTTTTAAGCTGGGATTCTTGCTTTGGCACTGTGATTGTTTTGCCTTTATTCATGTTAGTTGTGCTTCAGTGAGTGGTGGCTGCACTTCATTTGTGCTCTGGTTACTGTATATGTGTATTAGAAAGACCTTTTGTAATTTACCAATTATGAATGATTGTTATTCAGGAAAGTTGTTTCGTGAGCTACTTTATTATCTTGAATACCGCAGACCTGTAATACTTGGGGGTTTACCAGAGGGATCTAATGAGTCTATGACAATAGAAACAATTACAGGGGTGGTGGAAAGAATCCTTCAATGTATTATTTTTATTTCCCTGGAGTTAATCTTCACATATCAAAATAAATTAACCAGAATATGCTGCTTAGATATCTTCTGAATTCCCAAGTCAAAAGCTATTATGAACAAAATATGATTCTTTTTATTCCCTGTCCTATAATCCTTACTCAAAGTATGCTTCTAGTGAAGTCTATAGAACTGAACAAAGTAATATTCTACATACATTCATGGTATTAAGGGAAAGATGCCAGTCACTGCGATATGTATAGGTGAAATTATTTCAGGATATATTTTGCCATGAGTGTGGTTTTTTTGTTGTTTCTTTTTTTCCCCCCCTCTGTTAACTAGAGTTTTGCCATTAGTTAATCAGTGCGTGGAAAATGAACAGGTGTTTTTCCTGTAATGAATGCTAGGTTATAGCCTGTCTTATCATTCTGGGAAGATTTTTATAAAGGGTGCAATGTTTTGTCATGGATCGTTTTCAAAATCAATTTAAGACCCATGGAGACGTGCTGTACGAGAATGGAGTGTTTGCATGCCTCACTGTCCATTTAATGCCCTGAGGGTTTTCCTGCTGAGTGGCATTTACTTGGAGAGGTCAGATTTGATGGAAATTGAAATTGTATCCTGGATAGAGATGACACAGAATATATTTTGTATTTGTTTATTTGTCTAGGAGTAGATACATACAGAGATGAATTTCATTGTAATTCTTAAACTGTTTACTATGTTGTGCTAATCTCGACAACTACATCTGATTACAAAAGAAAAAAAGCCACTGGTAGGCTTTAAAAGTTTATGCCATCTGTTCTGGTGCTTACCCTTCGTTCACCGTAAGGATGTATTGTGAGCAGCTTGACAGGCTCCTAGTGTATTGCAGCCTTTTATGCAGTTCTTACTTTCTGTCTCTCTTTTGGGCTCTCTCTGTTCAAATGGAGCAGCATGTGGGTCTTCTGCTTCATCAGAACAAGGCAGATCCTCAGATCCTTTGCTTCAGTTGCTCAGCCTAGCAGGTTTGGATTTGGGACCTTCTTTTTCTACTGTACCTGAAACAACAGCTAGTGCAGTTGAGTTTTCACAAGAAACAGGTCTCCTAGGTCTATTCCAGCAAGAGGAACTGTGTGCTTTTCAGCCCGTTCATTCATGGGACCTTAGTGATTATGGGCTGGTTTTACTCTGCATGCCTTGTTAGCTGACTGTGTCTCCAAATGCCTGCCCTGTAAACAACTGTACCCTTTAGCTAGCTTTCTGGATTGTGCTCATCCTTTCTCCTCATCTGACACTTCACTGCTTCTATCTGTTGGGAAGATCTTGCTAGATTTGAAACCACAGGAGGAGGGGGATGGCATATACTTCTAGCAAGACAATAGCTTTCTGGCAGCTCCTGGCCTACTTTATGGTGTGTGAGTTAGTGTAGTTGAAAACGAGTATCATTACTTGAGATCGCTGCGGAGGAACAGGCTGTCATCTTTCAAAGAGCTGAGTAAGGTGCACAATTCACAACAATGTTTTCCATGCTGAAGAAACTCAATTCATCTAAAACACATTTTGTCAATGTCCTGAATGTAATAAACAATATGTCATTAAAGCTAGTCATGACCTCCATGGACTTTTGAGAAAATACTATCATTACTGAAAAGCTGGGTTAATCTCTCCCTAAATCCAGAAGTAATTCAGGCTGTTACTGTGGTTTCAGCACTCTTCCCTAGAAAGCACAGACCAGGCGAGTGACGGAGATCAAGAAAATAATCTACAGATAGAAAATCTGAGAACCAATGCCTGCATTTTCAAATAGTCAATGAATAATTTATTAAAATATTTTAAATATTTTAAATATTTAAAGTGTATTTAAAGCACCATTTCAGCAGCTCTTGCTTCTTTGGATTTTTTTTTCTGATTTTTTCAGTTCATGATAGAGGTCTCAGGTATGCTGTTATTTCCCTTTCCTTAGGCTGTATTGAAATGAAGTATTAGTTCAAGACATGAAATTGGTGGTGTCACTGCTTGGGTACAGTAAGGCATAGATACGTAAAAGATTTTAATGGCGGAAATCCCTTAAAGTTTTGGATTTAAGAGAGAAGGCTATACTTTGAATTATTCACACAACTTAGTGGAAGGAATGAATGCTGTCACAAAATGTAATTATCAAGTTTTAAAGATTTTTGGTTTAAAGGATTTTTGCCTCCCCAGCATACACATTCTCTAGATCAGTTGTGATGTGAAAAATACAGTAAAAAATAATACTGGTGAGTTGTTTTTTGTGGTTAAAATGTATTATCTGTGTTTATTGATTGTCATTGGCTGTGACAAATGAAATTAAGTGTAGCCAGTTTTAAAAAAGTAGTATTTTCTAACATGCTGTTTGTGGAATGGGTATGTAAACTTGAAGCTTCATGCCAAAGTGTGTGGTGAAGGTTAAAAGTCTATGTTTTCAAGGGAATGCAGGACAAGCTTATGGAAGTGACATCCAATGAGTGTTACCACGTACACAGAAATTCTGACGTGAAAATGGTAGGACACAGGAAGGATATTTTTGGGGGGCAGTATCTTATGTTTTTCCTTGACTTAAGATTTTGCCCATGCCTGGAGGCATGTGTGCAGACTGGCTGCATCTTAGGAACGGCCGTGTAAACTCAAAGTTCTGCATTCACAAAGCGTCCTCAAATTTGAAGTGTTTACAATTGTGGAGATTAAGAACTGAAAGTCTTCATGAGAGTTAGTTATGTCTGCAGCGTCCAAGATAATGCAAATTGCATGAGCTGACAGTCTTACTCTGTGAGCTAAGGGAATGCTGCTGATCTTCTTTTTGTTTTTTGAACCTTGATAATCCACTGTCCCATGTGGCCAAACAAGAGATATCTTGTTTTCTATGTGTCAAATGATGGCAACAATTTCTTGGCAGCTGAATTAATTTCAGATTCCGTAACATGACTTCAGATTAACATTAGATTTCTTGTAGCTAATAGTATTCTAGCCTCTCAACTCTATTCATAAGAAGGAAAAATCCTCTCTCTGAGGTATTCTTGTTTTAAATCTGATCTCCCCTACTTTCTTACATAGTGTGTGTGTGTGTCACAGTTTGACCCCTTAACAGAAAACAGTGTGAAAAGCACTGTGGCCATGACTAGCATCACTTCTTTTCAAAAATCAGTTCTTAAACGTTCAGGTTCTAGATGAACAAAAAGGTTGTTAATGTATACGTAATAAGAGGAATTAAATTTCGAAAAGTGATCTGTGCTGCTTAATAAGATGAACTCACTTGTACAGGGTTCATTTTAATAAGCTAAATGAAACATTGCATGAATAGGAAGCAAAGATTTAGGTCGCCCTTAAAGTACATTAGGAAAACAGTGACTTTCTGAAGTAGTGGGTAACCAATCCCCATTTCATACAGGGGATGAGGCTACAATACATCTCTGCATGGGGTAGTACTGAGCAGAAATATAGGAGGTGTTTTTCCTGCTGTGTATTTCGTTAGTGAGACTGCTTGCTGGAATGAGTCAGTTTGGTGTCTTACAATGAATAATATGATGTCAGCTTGTGGAGGGTTTAAAGAAAATGAGGGAAACTTATTCAAGAATCAGAAAATGTTTTACCCTGAGGGGTTAAAAAAGGTCAGCTTGTTTGAGTTAACAGGAAAAAAAAAAAGGAACTTGATAAATAGAAATATGGAAATGCAAATGTAGGTAAGAGGAAGCTTCTTGAAATAGGGTTGTGTGTAGTTATAGTTTAGTAGTTGGAAGTACAAGAAGAGCTTCTATAAAATCTGGAATCTGAATATGAAGAAACTAATTTGTGTAAACTGTTACAGAGGAGGTCTGAAGTGATGCTCGTCTTGATTACTCTGTCCCTAAAATCTGAGAATAATAGTTATTCCTGGGATGCACACATGATAAATTTTATTTTAGGACTCTGATGGATGAATTAAAAACGTGATTATTTTTAAAGAGTCTGCAGTCCAGGTATCTTCTGTTTAACACTAAAATATTTTTAATATGGAAGCATTTTTCACTGCTCATGCTGAGTACTCTGTTAATTATTTTTTTTTTTTTTTTACAGCTTAAAGTAGCAAAATTATCTAGCCTCTTCCATCTTCATATTCTTGCACATTAGGACAGACTTAATAAGAAAGTTGATGGAGAGAGGTTAATTTAATTGGTTTCCATGGGACTTAAAAAAAATAAATATGGATGCAGTTCATTTTCTCATAAAGACTGTTTTCTGTAAGCCTATATATTGAATTAAATTTGGCTTAAAATCTGTTTAGAGGAACTTATTTTGATATAGCCTAAGGGGTAGGATGTCTCAAGGTTTTGGGGTGTTGTGGTTTAACCCCAGCCAGCAACTCAGCACCATGCAGCTGCTCACTCACTTCCCCCTCTCACCCCCCCAGTGGGATAAAGAAGAGAACGGGAAAAAGGTAAAGCTCATGGGTTGAGATAAGAACAGTTTAATAGAACAGAAAGGAAGAAACTAACAATGACACTAATA
>JAVKLA010000007.1:3034442-3046152 GCA_034782735.1 Sagittarius serpentarius
ACCCCTTTGGCCAGTCTGGGTCAGCTGTCGTGGCTGTCTCCCTTTCCACCTTTCCTGTGCCCCTCCAGCCTTCTTGCTGGCTGGGCACGAGAAGCTGAAAAATCCTTGAGTTAGTCTAAACACGACTTAGCAGCAACTGAAACCATCAGGATGTTACCAACATTCTTCTCATCCTAAACCCAAAACACAGCGCTGTACCAGCTGCTAGGAAGACAATTAACTCTATGCCAGCCAAAACCAGGACATGAGGTAAAAAGAGGGATCCAGGACCTGAAAAGTCTTCCCTCCATCCTTGGCAGCAAATGTCGTCCCCAGGCCTCTGCAGAAGTGGCATCTATGTTGTGTCCCAGACTGTGTTCAGGAGGAGGTGTTCAGCTCCTAGTTCTGCGATCACTGCTTGAGCAGCTGTTCTGCATCTCCTCCAGGTGATGGGCCAGATTGAAGTGTCCCATGTGCCTGGTATGGCCCACAGGCTGTCCTCTGCATGGTCCACATGGCTAGTCAGTCTTTGTAGCTCTCATAGTAGGCTTCTCCTGCTAGCATAAGTGGGTTTTCTAAAAGCTTGCAATTCTGTTTTGTAAGGATACACTTAAAGTCTTGCTTTCTTGAGAATACCGAATGAAAAAGCTAAAGCATTTTTCTAACTCAGAAACTGAGTGATTATGGATTTTGCTAAACAGAAACTTATGTTTCTCCTCCCCCCACCCCCCAGCTATGACTACAGCTGCTTTCCTTGTTATCTGCTGGCCTTTTGCCTTTTACATCTGTGGACGCATGCAGTTACAGTCACTCCCTATCCTACATTAGCAGTCTGTGCCAGGAGGAGCCCTCAGAGACCATGGCTTAACTCTGCTTAGGCTTTGCTGTACAAGCCTGTTGTTAGACAAAGCTTTGCATTGAATTCACATTTTCATTATGAAAACGTGCATCTAATTGGTTCTTTCAGCTAACTGAAATGAAAAATGGGTGGCATCTGTTTAATAAAGTCCATCATCATCTGAGATTAAAGAGGGGAATATTTATAGTTTCCTCTGTCTTAATCTGTTGGCTGAGTATTTCTATAGGAGTTTGATGCTGACCTGGAGTTTTATAAGACACTTTATACAGTCAATACATGGCTTGAAACTGTTATGAACTCATTTCCACATTGATGTTTTCTTGGACTCTAGTGGCTATCTAAATACCTTACCCATAAATTTCACTCACAGAAAGTGAAAGTGAGCTTTACCAGTCTTTTGTCTGAGCTGTCCAGTCCAAAGACCCTAATTTAACCAGGTTTCTCTCATTTTTTTTCCACAATTCGCTGTATTTTTAGGACTTGTGTATGATATTTTTTTCTTTCTTTCTTGGCAACGGTACTTCTCCAAAGAAATCTTTATGCCAAGAGTTATATTCAAACACATCGACATTTCAAGGGGAAAACAAACCAAAAAACTTTGCAGATAGTTGAGGTGTACCATATGCTGTCCACCACTTTGCCACAGCTGGATTCTTCAGAAGATTGTTGTGGTAGCATTTCATGGAGTGAAGTGTATGGAGGACATATGGCGTGTTTCTCAGCTGACTATGAACTTCTGACTTTCTTGTGTATTGCAGAGGCATAATGCTCTTTTAATATACGTTTTGTGTGTGTATATATATGAGAGAGTTGATTTTGTACTATAATATCATAGAGTAGTGTCATAAGGTATAATTAGGAAAGCTATAATTAAACTACTACTGACTTACATAGTTTATGATGATACTTTATTTCCTTTTGGACTGAGGCCATTTCTTTCATGTGGTTTCCATGTCTGTGATTTCTTGTTCTTCACAGTATGATTAAAGACTCAGCAGACATACACAGCTAATGACATAGTGGGAAGTTCAATATTTTAGTGACTTTGAGGTATAAAGCCCCCCCCTTTTATTTCTTTATTTAAAATGTTGTTTAATACTTAATCTATGCTAATGAACTATGACAAAAATGAAACCACAAAATACAGCATCTGTGGCAAAGCCGAACCTTAGATATATAGGATATTGCAGGTAAAGGGCATGTTCAAAGGCTGTCCTTTGTGCATCAGCTAAAACTACTGGGATGCCATGTCACAGTAACAGGCTATAGTAGGAGCACTTGTTGCTGACCGAGAGGCCAGTTGTAAGCGTTTTGGTGACTGAAGGATTTGGATGGGGGTGTCCTGTTCTAAGGACTGTGCTTGTTTCTGCCCAGTCAGCTGTGGTAGACAAATTCCTGGACTGGTTTGGATCAACCTCTTCAATACCATGTTCCAGTTTTGGTTATAGCGAAAGGTAAGGGAGATCCTCAGGGCACTGGTGGTACATGCATCAGAAATGGAAACGTGCCCTCTTGGAAAAATGCGGACAACGAGTGATATAGGTAGAGAGCGGCAGAGGTAAGCGCCTGTGAGGAGGGAATGGAGGAATCTTGTGTCAAGGAAAGAGTGATGTTTTATGTGTACGTGTGCAGGTTTTGTGCCAGGAGCTCGACAGTGTGACAGAGGATGACAATGGGACTGCTGACCTTGAATGATGCTCCTTTTGCTGTATGACAGCTGGACAGCTGTAGCTTTTTGGAATGAACCTGTTCAGCTGGGGACGAGGAGAGGCTTTCAGACAAAAGGCAGCAGCACCAGTGTCAGCTGGACAGTGAATGTTGATTTGCTGCTTTTTTTTTTTTTCTGAAACAGTTTGTGAGCAACATAATGTACACTGTGTTTGTGCATATATGCTGTGTGAAACGTACATATTTTCATAAGCTTCCATCCTTTTGCATACATGGTTTCTATGATGAAGTTGTTTGTTTGGTACTGCCTGGTGAAAATGGTTGTGTGTTCTGTTTGACTAAATGTTGTTTTTGTCAGGAGATTTCTGCAGCAGTGATGATCTTAAAAATTGGTTTAAATTTCTTTGTTTTTTTTAAATGTATTTTTCCCTGTGAGCTGTGGTATAATTAAAAGTAAGGTGGATTAAAACTTAAGAACAAATATCTGTTCTGCTATAGGACTATGTAATGCTCTATTAAATCTAATCGCATATATTTTTCAACTACTTTAAAACCTTTCCTATTTCCTTACCATAGCAATAACATTTAGTGCTTACATAGTGCTTGACCTTTCCAAAAGCACTTTACAAATATTAATTAATTGTTTTCTGAGGCTGAAAAAGCTGCACAGTGCAGAATGTGGGCGGGAGCAGGGGGGAGAGCCAGGCCAGGAGAGCAGAGTGCGTCTTGCTACACCACATTATTTCCTGTTGTAAAGACTATTGTCAGAGGTGCCAGCCACCTTTCGTCATCCTCCTGTCTTGATAGCTCTTATCTTGAGGAGTCCACCCTGTGTGTTTCTTAATGAATGTCTCCTCTGACAATATACCATGAAGTTTTGCCTCCTACATAGTTTTAGGCCCACTGAGGTTTTCATGGGAAAGCAGCTAACATAGCTATATTCTTTTAGTATGCCTCAAACTAGGAGTGATTAGCATTTATGTGGTACATTCCAAATAGCGATCTCGATGAGTCTAACGAAGCTGGCATTTCCTCATTTTGCAGATGTATAGAAGACTAAAGCTCAGAGAAGACAGAACTGGAAATAACATTAGTCTCCTGGCAAATAGCTTGTCCTTAAATGAATGAATAAGATTGTCTGAATATGGAAAGCAGAAACGCTGTGAATTATGAGAAAGAACAAGATAGCAGGACTTAAGCATGGGATGTGAAATATACTGCGCCTCTTAAGTCAGAGGAAAGGAAAAACCAATATCCATGTATGTCGTATTGGGTTCACTGTAAGTTAGTGCACACACCTGGGAATTTGTGTAGAAAAATGATCGCTACCATTGTTGTTTAATTTCATTAGCAGATTGATTAGCAATGGCTGAGTAAGCTAACTGAGTACCAAGAGCAAAAAATACTCAGACCATGCCTATCACCATTGCTCTGAGCACTTGGATGACCTGTATTGATTTTTGTCAGCGGAGGAACTGGCACAAATCTCTGTTTAAATCCCGGTTTTGTTACCAAGCACATTAAACTATGTTCCTCCTGGGTGCTTCAGAAGCACTGAAACACTTCTTTCCAGTGCTCTCTTTCACTGGTACGTCAAAACCAGGACCGCTGCTCTTAAAGATTTTCTTCACCCCCAGCTGCCAATTATAGGCATAGCTTTAGTGTTGTGCTCCTCTGCCTTTGGTAAGGTATGATTCTAATGTGTGCCCTGGGCTCCCACAGCCCTCTGAGCTTCTGCAGTATTTGCCTGGACTGCAGCTTACCAAGTTCGAGTGCAGTTTTCTTTGTGTGTGTTGCCCCATCCTGTCTGAGGAGAACAGGATGTCATTTCCAGTGATCCCACAGGGGCTTGGAGTTCAAAAATCAAATAGGAAAAGGAAGAAGGTGTCAAGATAGGAGGAAAAAGGCAGATGAAATCAGGCAAGAAGGTTCACGTTCAAACGTGTTAGACTTTTTTTTAACCTGGTATTAGGTTTTTGTAGAGCAATGTCTGCTACAGTTTCAGGAAATGGTATTGGCCTTTAAACGTTAAAAAAAAAATTACTTTGCTTTTTATTTAAAGTAATTTTTTTTGATCTTCCTGAAATAGAAACTTGATTAGCTGATGATTATGACAAATTATTATTTCCTGAGAAGTCAAATGGACTCAACTGAGATGATAATTCTTTTATCATCTTTGTTAGCTAAGAATAATCAGTCCAATATGTTATTCCTCTCTTAGCTGTCTTTCACTGCACATCTTAGTTAATGTCTGGACTTTCTATTAGGCATTTTGCAAAGTAAGAACACAGATAGGGCTGAAATAAATCAGTCCGTGGCCTATTTAATCCAGTGTCCTGCCTTGCACAGTAAAGAGTGGCAAGGGCTCCAGGAGGAGTTGCAGATGTGATTCCTACATAGGCATTGCTTTTATTCCTTGCACTTCTGAGATTTTCTAAAGCCATGAACATTGAGCTTTAACAGAATATTTGGGTGGGATGTTGACGTTAAATACTGTACTCATCAGCATTGTCATCTTCATAAAATTGAACAGTTTTTGATTAATTCCACATTCCAGCCTTTGCAACTGGTATGGGCCAGGTATCTGCAGTCCTTGGTACCCCTCAAGAAATGAGAGCTGGGAACACAAGTCACTGTGGTGTAAAGCATCTATGAATGTGGTAAAATCCCACGGAATTACAGATTTTGATCATTAAGTGCAGCATATTGATTATCCTTAAATGGCAGAAGTTTTTTTTTTTTTTTTTAAATTAAAAAAAAGACAAACTAGACCCTAACAGCAGTCTATTTGTGCTCTTATTTCAAGAGGCAGCTAAGAATGGATGAATATCAATTGTTAGAGGCACCTTGTTGTAGTAAAAATCATAACCACCTGGAAAGCTAATGTATATGCAGAGGTTAGTTGTAAGTAAAAGCTCACTTTGTCTTTTAGATTTTAATTTTAGTACACCTTTGCTTAATTATTCTCTCCACTTCTTTTCACGTCTTCTTCATTCTTGTGTGTGCAGCTTGCTTTATGATGGTATATACTAAAGTTTAGGAATTTGGGGGGGAAATAGGACTGAAAAAGCTAATACAATTTTTTTTTAAAAAACCTGTCTGAATAGGTGTAATTAAACACCCAGTTCATCACCTCAGTAGGTAGCAATTCCACTCTTGTTCTAGTGTCTCATTGTACTGTGTCTGATGACACTTCGTTAACATGTTATCTGAATGTTTTATCTGAACTGATCAATGGTGAAGTTCTTAAGTTGATATTTAGATTGCCAAGTTAATGCATTGTTTATATGAATACTAGCAGTTCAGTATCACGCATAGGCCTATATTTTTAGTCTTTTCTTGTTACAGGAAAACAACTGTGCTTTGTTTTCTATCTGCTCATACTGAGAAACTGAGCTTGGAAACAGGATTTTTTTCTCTTTCTTTTCTTGGCAGCTTAGGTCTTGCAGGAATCCTGTGATCGGAGCAGGAAGTCTGAAGTTTTTTGAAAATGTGAGGTTCTGATTGCTGCTTATTAAGAAAGCTGAATTTCCATATTAGCTAACAGAAATTTAAGAAAAAAGTAATGTGTTGCTGAGATCTCTTAATTACAAACCCAATGTTTTTAATAATCTGAATATCAGGTCTGATTTGTTTATACAGTTTTTTAGAAAATTATCAAAGTAGTGTTGTGAACAGTAGCCCTAGCAGCTTTTCAGAGGTTAAGGCTTCTGTGCAGCCTAAAAAATGTAATCCAGAATAGTAGAGTATTAGAGATCTCAAAGAAACATGCTTGGGCTGTTGCATATGCAAACAAAGTTATGCTTTCCAGTATCTAAGTAGGCATAGTGTTGATCACTTGTCAATCAGGGGTTCCTTGGAACACCTCAGGTAGTGGGAAGACTGACAATGGGTGAAATTTTGATCTCAAATTTAGGCTAGTATGAGCCTGCAGCAACTCTGCCAAGGACAGTAGGGTTATTCTATGTTTATATCCAGGTAGGTGATTATCCAGTTAGGTGCATAAAAGAAAAAGACTAGAAACCATTGAACTGAAAGAAGTTTGGCTTTATTAAGGATGTTGAAATCCATGTTAAATAATCAAAATTTAATGAATATAGAAAGATGAGTGATAGGAAGAGCCTGTTTTTCTAGCCATCTGGATGTTACTATTGATATAATGCTGAGAGAGGTGTTTTTATCTGTATTGGAACATTCTTCATGGAAGCATTGGACATAAACACTGTATACCCAAGCAATTTTTGCAATTTAAATTGTGGCATGTATTCTATCAGGAAATGTCACTGCAGACTGCCTTCTGCAGGTCAGAGAGTTAAATATTGGAGTTGGATTCTAACAGGGCCAGATAATTTAATAACCCATAACAGCATTAATAGTTATGCATGCTAAGATAAAGGTTATTGTACTTTGCTCTGTAAGCTGATTGCTGTAGGGACCTGTGGTGTAGCTTCCCTCCTCTGCTCACATTAGAGCACCACAAGAGCTAGTGACATTAAAGGGATAAAAAAGGTTTTCTTATAGTCAAATCATCATTGTAAAAAGAAAGACAGTGGACTTAAAGGTTCAGTGATCTCAACTTACATGGTAAATTTTACATCATTTTCTCTATACCAATGAGATGCTTGCAATGCAGAGGTGCTATGTGAGGGCTGGCGCAGCACCATGGGGAGACAGAGTGCTGTGCCTGACTGTTCCCAAAAACATTATTAGGATAAAGAAATAGGAGCAGCTTCATATGAGTTAGAGAATTTAGAAGTGGATTAGGAACTCTTAATCTCCATGGCAGTACAGATGGATACCTTGATAGAGAGAATCTGGTAAGCTTTTGGGAAAAGATGTGTAGAACTCCCATACTGAGACTATTATAAGAGTTAATCAGGGCTGAACAGCTTTAATCTGTTTGTTTACTACTGAAAGAGTACACACAAGGAAACATGGAATAAAAATTGAATTTAAAAGCAAGGAAAATATTTCTTGTTTGTTGATTTAGCATAGTTTTTATAAAAAATTTGCAATCAGTTAGTGATGTGAGAGAAGGCGGCAGAGTATGTGAGCCAAATACAGTCAACTAGGGAAAAAAAAAGAAAATCTGTTTCTTAGTATGTGTTTATTTAGGACTGGCTGCAATTTTAAGTATGTTCTCTGTTGATCTGGACTTTATGAATGGATATTGAACAGAAGGTACCATGTTTTTTTTGAGAGATTATTAGCTGATGCTCAAACACAGATTCAGCAGCTGAGTCTGTGCTGAAATGTATTATACTCTGATAACCACTCTGGGTATATAGAAAACTTCATTATAGTTAGATTTTTAATGCTGAGAGGAAGAGCTGTTAACCTCAAATATAATTACCTTGTCACTCAAAATATTTGTTCTCGTAGTCTGTTTCCCTCTTTATATTACATTGCTACTTTTTTCCCCCACATTTTGTTGGAAATCTATTTTCCTTCTTTACATTCCCTTATTTCTTCTACATTTCCCTAATTAACAGGGAGGTGAAAGAATATTGGAAGTGTTGAATTATTGTTTACTGTATATGGTCATTGCAGTAAAATGAAACATGGGTTTCTTACTAAAACAAAGCAAAACAACCACCAAAAATCCTTACCTGTGTTCTGTCTCAAGCCATTTAGAGTTGAACTTTATCCCTCACTGTATGTTTAACTGGAAAATTGGAACCTGCTTAGGCTAAGATGTTTTATTGAGTACAATACCCTAAATTCTGTGGGCTATTGCTCTGAACATAGCAGTATGTCTGTCTTAACCATTTGGTTCAGTGGGGCTACAGGCATCAACTTAACATTACTCACTGTCCTAATCGACAGATACTTCAAGGAGACTTGGTGTGTGAATAAGATAAACTTCATGCTGTGCACATTTAATGGATAAGTGAAGAAAAAATGTGCATAGTTTTGTTTGGTTTATTTCATTTTACAAACGTAGAGGGACTTAGTTTTTGTTTGTTCCCCACCCACCCACCCATTCTTCCACCTTTTCCGACCCTGTGGTCACAAACAAAATAGTCACAAAAGCTAGGGATGGGCAGATGCCTCAAGCCTGCCAATAACAGGGATTCCCACTCCCCTGCCCCCTGCCTTCTCGGCCTCAATCTGCAGAGCAAAAAACAATCCCCTCATCTAACTGAATATCTAACTCCTTTTTCATGCTGGAAGTTGCTGTAATTCTTAAGTACTGAAATTGGTCTAGTGGTCTGTTATGGGACACACTAAATGACTCCCTATGTAGCGGTGATTGATCTCTCAGAGTATGTAGTTTGTCTGGTACCATTGTGAAATGTCAGAAACAATGCACAGAAATCCGGGTTTCAGCAAGGATTTTTACCTAAGTCTTTGAAATTGCAGACCTTTTAAATGTGATCGCTTAAATTAGAGGCGCAGAAGACAGAAGGAATGCTTAGTTTTGAGTATGGCTGCATTGGTACACAGCAGTCCTCCAATAATATAAACATTTGCACTTTTATTCTCTTTGATTTGTGAAAACTTGTTGGAAATAATGATTAACACCCCCCCCCCCCCCCCAAACTTCAGAAATTAAAAAGGCTTTCAGGCTCCTTATGCCTTCTCAGGAAGGGAGAATCTGTCTGATTCTTCCAGGAAGAATAGTGAAGTTACTTTAACAAAAGTATTGCATAGCTTTGGAAAGAACAAAACACAGGTGTATTTACATATAGTGGCTACATGTAACTTCTGTGTACTTCTTGCATCAGAAACATCTTTTACTATTGCAGCTATGGTATTAATGTTGGAAAAATACTAAGTAGAACTTCTGTTAATTATTGGAATAGGTGATGGTGTGCTCTTTTCTTATGCCAAATCTTTTTCAATAAAGAAGAGTAAGTCCAGTATGTTAGCTGAAGGCTTGTGCAGGAGATGCCTGTCAGCAGGTTATGTAGAATTTGGTGAGGATGGTTATTAGCTTTCTATGCAAAAGTGCTCATCCCTTGGAAATTATACTGATGGTACAGAGGTTAGAGAGATCTCTTCTAACCTGATCAGAGGTTAAAATTACTGCATGGTTGCCACACTTGGAAACAGCCTAGCGTTTGAACAGTAAAACCTGTAATGTTATACAATTCATTGGCAGGAAGGAAGCCTGCCTGCCTTGTAGTGGTTCATACGATATCTGAATTCAGCACGAAGGAATTGCCACGTGTGGAAAAACAAACTGGCTTTTAGAAAATGGGTACAGCTAGTAAAAACTCTGGCGTACAGCTAGTAAAAACTCTGGCTAGCACCGGTTAGATAAGAATCAATTATGGTAAAACGTGCAAGTTACAGTAAGGGAGGCAAGAACAAGGGTCTGAAAGATCTTGGTTAGCTTGTGCTTCAGGTGAAATCAAAATAAGACAACCCTTTCCTTTTCTTTTCCTTCTAAAGTATCTGCTATTGTGTTTTTCTTTAAAATAAATTAAAAAATCAAGTGAAATTGTTGCTTGAAAATTGGCGTGACATTCTTTGTGTGTTACTTACACAGAAACAGCCTCTGAAAGGAAGCCCTACAGTTTTCTACCAGGGAATTCTATTTCCTTGTGTTTGGTACTTGTAATGCTGTCAATTGAAATGTTTTGGCAGGAGAAATGTTTTATTGAAATAACCTTATTTAAAATACTTCTCTTTGTGTGTGTGGGTAACAATTACAAACTTTTATGTAATGGTCTATATTATATTTTGTTACATTTTAGCAAAACAGCGAGTATGGATTTATTTTTTTCACATTTTAGTGTGGTTTTTTAGCTTTTCCTGTTGGTGAAGGGCAGGTGGTTAGCTTAAAGCCAGCTAAGCTTCATACGGCCAAACGAGTTAATTTTCTGGGTTTAATCCGCTGACATGCTTCAGGAAACTTCTGGAGTATTTCCTGCTACCCTCAAGATATGGTGGGCCATATGTGTAAGATTTCTAAAATAATCTCTGTGTAGCATTGCAGATAAAGAATAATTTGGGAATAGTTGAACAGCATCCTGGAAATGATGTCTTCCCTGTAACCCTTCCTAATCTCCTGTGTCAGTAAATGCAGGCTATGAGTTTCCACCTCTCTGGGGCTATCAAGCTTTATGACAACTACAATGTTAGAATAATTTTGATACTTTTCAGCCAGGAGAGCAATGGCAGTGAGTTTGCCAGGGGTGTTTTAACTTTATTGAACTACAATAAAGAGCAACTTCAGATGGAAAGTCTGTGGGAAAGAGGAGACTTCTTGTCATGACTGCCAGTGTTTGGGTTGGTGTGAAGTGAGGAACAGGCAAGAAGGTCATTTCTGCTAGTCTTATTACTGAAAGATGAATGTGCGTAGTAGAAAACTTATTCTGGGTTACCTGCTTGGAGGAGAAAGCAGGGTTTTATGCGACAACCACCATCTTGACTTACAAGCTAGCGAGTGAACTGGTCCCATGAGTTATTCATAGAATCATAGAATGGCTTAGGTTGGAAGGGACCATCAAAGGTCATCTGGTCCAAGGCCCCTGCAAAGAGCAGGGACACCTTCAACTAGATCAGGTTGCTCAGAGCCCCGTCCAGCCTGGCCTTGGATGTTTCCAGGGATGGGGCTTCTACCACCTCTCTGGATAACCTGTTCCAGTGTTTCACCACTTTCATGGTAAAAAATTTCTTCCTTATATCTAGTCTAAATTTGCCCTCTTTCAATTTAATGCTGTTTCCCCATGTCCTGTCGCTACAGGCCCTGCTAAAAAATTTTTCCCCATCTTTGTTATAGGCCCCCTTTAAGTATTGGAAGGCTGCAATAAGGTCTCCCTGGAGCCTTCTCTTTTCCAGGCTGAACAGCCCCAACTCTTTCAGCCTTTCTTCATAGGAAAGGTGTTCCAGCCCTCTGACCATCTTCGTAGCCCTCCTTTGACCTGTTCCAGCAGGTCCATGTCTTTCCTGAAGTGAGGGCTCCAGAGCTGGACACAGCACTCCAGGTGGGGTCTCACCAGAGCGGAGTAGAGGGCGAGAATCACTTCCCCCTTGACCTGCTGGCCACGCTTCTCTTGATGCAGCCCAGGATCTGGTTGGCCTTCTGGGCTGTGAGCGCACACTGCTGGCTCATGTCCAGCTTTTCATCCAACAGTACCCCCAAGTCCTTCTCTGCTGGGCTGTTCTCAATTACTTCATCCCCCAGCCGGTATTGATGCTGGGGGTTGCCCCGACCCAGGTGCAGGACCTTGCACTTGGCCTTACTGAACCTCA
>JAVKLA010000007.1:3064878-3107131 GCA_034782735.1 Sagittarius serpentarius
AGTTGAAGGTGTCCCTGCTCACCGCAGGGGGGTTGGACCAGATGACCTTTGATGGTCCCTTCCAGCCCAAGCCATTCCGTGATGATGAGGTAAGCTGCTATCCAGAAGTGAGCACTGGGTTCCACTGATTACTGTAGGTAGACCACAGCTATTTTCAGTCTTGAGGAACAGCTGATATTTGGACTCTTTTTCTCGGTCATGAAGGTACTGCCAGTACCATACCCGATAATGCCAAACCAGACATCTTAGCGTGGATATTTAAGAATTAGGTTCGCTAGCACTTAAAAATGCATGCATGAACAACTAGCGCTTACATATGTGATTATTAACTATTGTATTTCTTTGTTTTAAAAAATATTTCATTTTGGGTTAGCGATGAAACCTCTTGTTGTTGTCCATCTAAGAACTGATCTAATTGAGCTTTAACTGTCAGTATCATGTGCAACAAGGCTTTTGGAGCAGGAAAAAGAAAAGATTGCTGCTAAAACCAAATGTCTGTGTTTGCCTGTGATTTTTAAAACATACTTTCAATATGAGATGAAAAAGCACCTTTTTAGAATCATTTTGTATAGTTAACAGGGCATTTGAGGTAAGTCATGATAGTGTTGTGTTTAGGTGTCTTCAAGGAGCTAATCTTCTTAAAAACAACAGCTTGTCTGATGGCTGTTCAGCTAATCATATTGATCACTTCATTGCTACTGAGACATATACTGTGCTTCAAGCATTGATCCATGACTTTATGAGAATACTTCAAATAAATAGTCACGTATAAAATGAACTTTAATTTTGTTTTTCAAGTGATGTAGTGTCAGGAAAAATAAAGAAGTCTTCACCAACATTAAAAAAATCAGTTTTATTTGATATTTGTTAATGATAGGGTTTTAATTAGCATTACTTTGTAAAAAATGAGCAAAATTGTACTTTCCTGAAAGTAAGCAGTTAAGTACTAACTGAAATGTAGTTCAATTTGTTTGGCTTTCTTAGAGATGAAAGGAACAAGGTTTTTTTTTGCAAGTGGATTCATAAACATGGCTGTAATGTCTAATAATGCAAAGTCTCTTTTCATTTATGTTCCAAATTAAAACAAATGCCAGTATCTGGTTTTGATGCTACTGGATGTCCTTCCCTGCTAATGTTCGTTTGGGGGGAAAAATGAAAAATGGTTAATAAAGACTTAAGTCCTGAAGCCATAGACTTGCATTCTCAAAGACAGCTGCTTCTTCAGATCAAGTCGTTGAGAAACCCTCTGGAGAAACACCTCTGAAGTATCAGTAAGCTACCTTTGACTTGCAACCATTTTTATGCTGTTGTAAAAGCCAGTGGGAAAACTGTGTTTACCCCTGGAGCCCAGCCTAGGAGCATTGTATGCAATTCATTCTTGCTAACCTAAATAACAGTATTGATTCTTACGTGCTAGGGAGTGTGTGTGCCTGCACAGTTCAATTTGATAGCAGTCATTCATTTCTAGTGCTTTGATACCGATATCACCAAAATTACAGTTCAGATAGAGACATGAAAGTAAAAGCTACGCTGTGCCCTACAACCACCGACAGACAACTGTTGTACAAATCACCAGTTTCTTTGATGAGACAAATCGTGCATCTAGAGTTGTTTTCTGGCTGTTGCACCAGTACAGGTTTTCCAGAGGGTTTACTGCTAAATGTGATGCTCATCTCTGGTCTAGACAAAACCATGGCACCTTTGATTCATTTACAGTCTGGTTTGCATTTGCTTCCTTATATATCCAAACACTAATATTGGTTGAAGTCATGTTTAGAATATTTAATACAGGCAATTAGAGAGCTTTTTGGCTATTGTCTTTTTTATTTTTCAGAATCTGTGTGAGGGAGAGTGAAGGAGTTACCTCTAGCGAGTGTAGTCATCAGCATGTGTTTTAGATTCCATCTGTGGAAGAACTGAATTTCTGCATGGCTCACCAGACCAAGCTGCAGACAGAGGATTTGCTCTAAAGAAATCCATGCTTTTAGTTCCTGAGGTCTTTGACTCAATCCCAAAGTGGCAGTCATAGCCACTGTTACACTAGCAAGTGCTGGTTTTGGGTCAAAAGATATTGGTGTACTTTATTTTCTTCTATGTAACAGATCTAAACTATTAGATAATTAACATCTGTGTTTCAGATAGAGTTCAGTGTGCCTGAACTTGTAAAGCATGGGCACAAAACAAAGCTTCTCCCAGTTTTGAAGTGGAAGTGATATCATAACGCATTAACCTTAAATGATGCAGGTAGATGGGCAAGCAAGATATAATTCGGTATAATTCACCCTTCCTTGTATAAAGTGGTGTGGGTTGTGCACTGTGTTATCATATGTCCTGTTGCATCTCAGGTGGTTCTGATTGTGAATTGTGGACTGTGTTGTAGATGAAGTTTCATAGGACCCTTGTTGCTGAATCCTGTCAGGTTAATGTTGTTCCAGTTGATGTCCGATATTAACTTCTTGTGGCACGGCTGTGGCCATCCTGTCTTGGGAGCGTTCTAGCTGTATGCACCTTTGTGCTGTCATGGCACCTGGCCTGTTATGCTCAGATGTTTGTCGGCACAATAAATATTTCCTCCTTCCTCATAGTGGAGTTGCCTATGTTCTCAGAAGTAGGGGTTGATTTGACCTTTTACTGACCAAATTAATAATTATAGCTTAATGGGTTATACTTTCCAGTTGGCTTTTCCCATGGAATTTGAAGAGAGGTTATCAGAATAGGAGCTTGTCTGTGGGATTTTATTTCACTTAAGTATTTCTGCCTCCCATAAATAAAGAGGCAAAATAGTTCATGTAGCCCAAAACAGAGCATCAGCGAATTGTTGCCAGCTTCTCTTCTAGTTTTTGCCTTGGAAATGCTTCCTATGAGGTATTGTGTTCCTGTACAGCCCATTCCTAAACAGGGGAATGACTCAAGTAGGTATTCCTGGCCAACCTTACAAGCCTTCCCCTCTCTCATTCAACATTACCTTTTACTTACGTCTGTCAACAGCAGCTCTTGAAACTAATAAACAGCCTTAGTTGTGTAAAAAGATAGATTTTTATGTGATGTCTTGTCAGTCTTTCACTTGATCTGCCATACTTATTTCACCACTCCTGTTCACAGCATTGAGATTTGGTATTTTCATAATCTCCACAAAAGCCGTATGAGCTGCTAATGTTATGTTATACTGGTATCACCTGGACACAGTCCACATTGCCCTGAAATTTCAGTCTTTCAAGGGATTGCTTTTGCTTTGCTACGGTGCCTTCTGCATATACTGCCTTTCCAGAAGCTCACTGTGCTGCCTCATGTTAGTCTCAGCTTCAGAAACTGCAGAGGGAAACCTGGGTTTGTGCTATGCAGTGAGTTCTTCTGTCATTTCTGTTTCTGTCTGTCAGAGCTTAAGGGTTATAGTTGTTGCTTTGGCTATTCACTTGTGAAGATTTTGGAGGCATTTTGGATGTTACATGCTGAAGGTGGGGAGTCATTTTGGAGCGGGTCCCTGGGCATGGTGCAAAAGAGTTCTGCTGGTGCAACGGACAGGTGTCAGGGCCAGACAAGCAGCAGCCGCCACGCAGGTGTGTGCCTTGTGCTGCTGTGCCGAGCTTGAAAACATTGCACAGCATAAACTAGCTGGAAGAGAAGGTCAGAGCAGGAGTTGTGGCAGCAGGGAGGAATAAAAACATAGATTCATCTCTTCTTGCAAAAAACAGTTTATTCTTTCATAGCACCTTTAATGGTTGCAGATGACATGTATGAATTGGCTGATCAGAGGTAGGATTAGCACTTGATGATTTGCTGTTGCCGTGTAACTTCAGTTGGTCTGGAATAAAGCAATGGACGTACCTGTATTGCAAGTACAGGTATATGCAATAGCTTAAAATCAGCTACAGAAAGGCTGATGTTAAGCTTCTGGATTTTTACCACTATCTTTGGTGTGGAAATTCCCAGCAATGCTTTATTTTTGTGGCCTGAAAGTTTTGTGTTGGGCTGTAATACACTATCTGTGATACTCTGTTATATTAAATAACTTTCAGTTACATTTTCAGTACAATCTGAATTGCTTGTCCAACCTTATCTCCTACATATCTTTAGGAATACTTTGATAGTTTGGCTCCACCTCTAATTTTAGTAACGTTGTTCCTAAACCTCAATTTCCTTGTATTTTCCTTTTAAAATACCTATTTTATTCTTTGTGTTCTAGCAGCCATCTTCCTGAGCAAAGTTTAAAGTCTGAGTAGTTGGCTGCTTTCTCCATTTCATGGGTGTGTCTGCCTTTTGTTTGTAACTTTCTTCAGCTCTTCCATATAAAAGGAGATTCTTAAAGCTGCAGTCATAATAGATAAAGATGAGACCATAACAATTAATATAACCTAATGGCCTGAATATTGCAAATATTTCCTTGTATATGGTTTTCTCAAATCAGACAGGAGCCAGTGTGTGAAAGTGCTATGTGCATTGCATGCCTGTGAAGTATTAGGGTAAGAATGAAAATAGCTTTAAACAGGCAGGCCAGCATTTGAGCTTTGACCTGCTAATGACTTCCTCATTCAATAAATTGTGGAACACTGAATTCCTGTGCTGGGCAAATTCAGGCTGCTAATCTGTCAAAGGTGAGTAAAAGGAAAATGTATATTTTGTAATTTGTTGCAAGAATGTAAGGAAAACAGAAGCCTTAGTAAAAGGAGCAGTAAGATGCTGAATACCTTTTTTGTCTGTTGAAAGCAGACGAAACGCAGTAGGAGTAATCCATAGCATCCAATATGTGCACTCACCTTTGTGTCAAATTAGATGATTCATCTGCTCAAAAAACCACAGGAGTGTCTTCCATGCTGAAGAATGGATGGTGGCAGAGGACAGGAGTAATACAAAGTTCAAGTAAATATGAAATAATTTACACTCATTCATACATTTCAAATTGGTTGGTACACACAAAGTAGTTAACAGGTTTTTTGATGGGCATATTTTGGTTGTAGAGTTCAGAACAGACCTTCAGGACAGATCATAAGTCTGATGCTGTCACCCAGACACTTTTTTAAAAAAAATAAATTATCGAAACAAAGATAATCCTGAAAATATTTATCTTCTCTGGAGGTTAGCCTGCTATTGCCAACTAACCCAGAGAGTGAGAGATGTCCTTTACTCCTGTATTATTTGGTCTGTTGAGTGACTTTGGGTCCTAGCTACATATTCAGAAAGGAAAAAATACAGCTATAGAGTGAACAGTTCAAAACAAGGCCATGCAGACATGTGTCCAAATCCTGATACTCAATGGTAGAGCAACTTGTATATGGTTAGTACAAGATGATGAACAATGCAAGTGCTTCTCAAGTGATGCTTTATTATCCAAAGTGCTGTATTCCCTTAGTCAGCAGTTCCTGTTACAATTGCGCCATATGTTCTCAGCAAACAGCAGATGTGCGGTCTAACAATTAGCAACATAACTTTGCCATTTGAGGGTTTGGGAAAATACTGAAATAATTCATAATTAATTTGTGTTCCATTTGTAAGGCAGTTTTTCTTTCTTCTGGTGTTTGTCCCCACTCTTTGCTATGCCTATTTGTGTTCCAGAAGGGTTTGCCACTTAAAGATCTTAGAGCTCTCATATAGACATTGCATTAAATCTTTTCAATAACCCTGAAAGGATTCTCCATTTTAATGCTTGAATGACTAGGTGACTTCCCCAAGAGCACACAAGGCACCATAGAGGTGCAGGGGGACACCACAGGTGTCTTGAAGACTAATGTTTCTGCAAAGACAGCTGCAGCTGCAGGGTTGATGGAGAGCTGCCCAGTGGCATAGTGTCCCTTAAATGACACGGTACCACCTTGGAGGCAGTGCTGAAAGACATTGTCAGTCTCTTTACCCCTTTTGAATACTATATACTTCATCAATGAAAGGAGTTCCAGATACTGGACGTTAATTCCAGTTTTCCCAACTGATGGAAAGTTCTTGTTTTCTAATACTGTTGAATACCAAGGAGGTGTAAGGTAGGTATAAAGAACAGATGCCAGAACAGGATTAAAAAAAAAAATCCAGATTTCCACTGCAAGCTTTGATAGATCAGCTCAGCCTTAGAGTATTCTGAAGAATGTAACCTGAATCAAAAGTCCACTAGAATCAGCCTTGCTGTGGAAAGTGGAAAGGGGTTGACTGGCTGTAATGGGATTTATTTTTAAAAGTGGCAGTTAAAATTGTTCCTGTCTAGTCATGTTCTTTAAGAGGAATCTTGTATTGTTTGTTGTGAATAGTATGTTAGACTTTACAACCTCCTAAGGAATGTATTGATTAACTTCCTTTTTCTAGTTCAGCCTTAGAGTTCTATGGAAGAATGTCTAATACGTGTATAATGTGTAGAAATGTGTATAATATTTCCTTCAGCAGAAAGCCAATGATCTTTACAACTTTCTTGCATAGCTCTTTGCTAGAGGTATATGTAGTCTTATGGGACTTTGATTCTCAAGTTCTTGAAAATAGTACTAAAGCTGTAAGAAAAGGCAAAAGACTTCCCTTTTTTTCAGTATTATTTTTAACTGTAAAAGCTCTTTTAGCAGTGTTGTCAAGTGTGAAACTTGATCTATTCCCTACAAAGTATTATTGTCTCTTTCTACAGTTCATTTACAGTGCATTGGAAGTCCTCAACTTGTTTCTTTGTTTTCTTTAATTCTGTTTAAGCCAATCAATAATTGTCAGATCTTTCCTTGGTAGTAATTTTACAGACTGTAGATGTTTGATCTCTATCGCTTATCTAATTGAGGATGAGTTACGGCTGAATATGCATTTCTTTTCTTATGTACAAAGTTATCAGGAGTGCAATAAATGGGAACAAATAGCATGGTTTTTTGTATGTGGAAAAATTTCTAATAGATTTCTTTGTTGCATCTTGGATTATTTTGCCTTATTGGGCCCCTTTGGTATTCAAAGTGTCTTTTGAGAATAAAACACGAGCAAAAAATCCTTCTATTGTTCAGTGATACTTCTTGATGATATCTGGATGAGTGATCAAACTGTGTAAGACTGCATTAGTTGCACTAATATTCTGTACTTTCCAGGGATATGCGCTGTAGTTCTGGTGGTGAGGCATGGGTATTATTTTCACTAGGAAGACAGTCATTAAGTTTAGCATTCAGCACCTCTTACCTGCTGGGTTTTACTTGCTGTTTCTAATGGACCTGAAGGAGTAGCCTCCCAAAATCATTCCCACTTTGGTCTAGTTCCTGACACAGTTCCAGGTCTTCTCCCAGTCAGATTTAATTCTAAAGTGTACCCCATGCTGTTAAGGTTTTTGCCCCTGGACTTATCCAGTAGCAGCCTCTAGGGCTGTGGACCTCATTTTGGTATTGGAGTTGTCCAGTTATGAGGTTCACCAAAATTTATGGGTTTGTTCTTCAATACCTCTGTTCTGCATTTGTCTACAGCTGCATTTATAGAATGATCATTTTTTTACTTCTCCAAAAGCTGTTTTTTTCTTTCTTCTCCAACCTCTCTCATGTCCCTAGAGGAGTTAAAAATGCAAGAAATATACAAATAATGTGCTGCTGATCTAAGCTGACTTTCTATTAGATGCAAACATGAAATCCTGGCCCTGCAGAGATTTAACTCTGACCATCAGTAGAAAGAAGTGCAGTTTTATGAAGGTCAGTTTTAGTGAAGCTGAAGTTGTTGTCAGGGGGAGGGAGTTACCCTCTCATTAACTTTCCTGTCTGCTAAAGGCATCTGTTGACTTGGCTTTTGCTGTGCTCTTCATGTTTGCAGGACCATCAGGTAGTTATGGTTCTGAAACACATTTGTTTTTCTTCTGTGCCTTTTCTTCTACAACTAAATCACTTTCTTTGTATGAAAAAGTGAAGCTCCTATGCTTCAGATTTGAAGACAACCAGCTCTCCTACAAGTATGAAACCAATTCTCTTAAAGCTGTATTTATTTAACAATGGTGTCCTCTCTTTTCAGCTAGAGTAACCTGCTTTCACATACTTCAGTACTTTACTCTCCTTACTAACATGAAATATCTCCCAAAACTCAAAACACTTTTACCTTCAGAAAGCTTTGGCTGGCCTTGAAAGACCGCACACACATTTCTGTTACGGCTGTATCAATTGTATTCAGGAGTGATATTTCACAATTTCACTCTTTTGACCATTGGATAGAAAATGATACTGGAGTGCTTTTGGGTTATGGCAGTTTGAAATAACTGTCTTTAGTAATGGTGTTCTCTCTCAAACCAAGTGGAATGGATGTATCTCAAAATACTCAGCTCTGAAATTAGGATTATGGTAAGAAAATAGATATTAAAAAATAATGTTCTAGACTTCATCCTGACCCATTGCTTGCTCTGAACTACTGAAGGCATTGATGAAGGATTCAAATAACTGAACTTGAGGTAGAACCAAAAATCTTGATATATATATATATATATATATAAAATGAATTTATACATTAACAGCAATAACTCAGTCAAGGAAACATGTTGCAGAAGGGTGTTGATATGGTAAAATTATTGCTCAAAACCAAAATGTGTTGTGTATATGTTTTTTTTCTGCAGAGCTACTGTGTCATATTGACAAAATCTGTCCAGAAGTCCGGAGACATATGTTGCTAGCAATCGTGAACAGTGCAAGATTCCTCTTCTGTTGACATTACAGATGGAATATTCACTATGGCATAGTTTTGCTGATGAATTTTGCATGACAAGATATGTACATCACAGCAGGAAATTATGGTGGTATAAGGAATGGTCTTTACATCTTGTAGTCCCTCCAAAAGACTTCTTGCTTGTATACATGCATAACCAATCATCCATTCATGGGCATGCTTGTACATACCTTATTGGGAGTGTGCTAGCTTCATTAAATGTACCCCAAATCTGAAAATGGTGGAATTTCAGACCAGATTCTGACCGGTTCATTCTTGGCCAATGACCAGGGGATCTCAAGTGCCGACACTACTTCTGTCAGATTTGCCTCCTACCTCTCTGCATTCTCTCATTCATTAGGTTCCTGTGCCCCTTGTTTGAGTTGGGTGGTTGTCTGGATTTTGCCTGGCATAGTTAACTGTCTTCCTAGTAGCTGGTATAGTGCTGCATTTTGGGTTTAGTATGAGAAGAATGTTGGTAACACCCTGATGGTTTCAGTTGCTGCTAAGTCATGTTTAGACTAAGTCAAGGACTTTTCAGCTTCTCGTGCCCAGCCAGCAAGAAGGCTGGAGTGGCACAGGAAAGTTGGGAGGGGAGACAGCAGGGACAGCTGACCCAAAGTAACCAAAGGGATATGCCATACCATGTGACATCATGCCTAGTATATAAAGTGGGGGAGTTGGCCAGGGAGGATCGCTGCTTGGGCATTGGTCAGTGAGTGGTGAGCAACTGCATTGTGCATCACTTGTTTTGTGTATTCCAATCCGTTTATTATTATTGTCACTTTCTTGTTCTTATTAGTGTCGTAGTTAGTTTCTTCTTTTCTGTTCTATTAAACTGTTCTTATCTCAACCCATGAGTTTTACCTTGTCTTTCCGATTCTTTCTCCCATCCCACTGGGTAGGGGGGAAGTGAGTGAGTGGCTGCATGGTGCTTAGTTGCTGGATGGGGTTAAACCATGACAGTGGTTTTCCCTTCTTTCAGTAGAAAGAAACTGTTATAGTGATGGGTTCCCAAATACCTGCTTTGATTTGTAGTAATACTGAAATTGGCTAAAAATTGGTCAAAGACACGATTACAATACCTGTAGCCTTGGCTGAGGATGAGGCCATGTTCTCTGTGAATGAAGAGGGACGCATAACAGGGTGATGGGAACAAAGGAGGTGTTTTGGCAGTGGGACTAGCAAGAGGTAAACTTTTATGTTGGTCTGTGCAGACATTTGGATATTTTTAACTTAGAATGTGAGAGCAGCCTCACTTAATCCTGTGGGACTAATTATAGGAATAGCGTTATTCACAGGTAGTATAGGGAAGGGGTCTGATTTTTGTGACTGTGCTTTAACTGCTGATAATGCAGTCCTCCTTGTTTCCTGCTTTTTCTTTGGAGAACTCTGAACAATTAGCATGAATGAGATTTCTCTTTGGTTGGGAGGCACTTTGCAATATCCCTGTGCAGAGTAACTTGCCTCTGTATCTTTGAACGTTCATTCGATGTTACGTTTAACTTGGAGCTGGTTTCATATAAAACATTTATTGTTGGAGATGTCTCAGTGCACAGGGAAAGCATTGCAGGGGATGCAGTGAGCAATGTCCTGTCCCTCTGCCTCCACCGCCGAGCCTTGCCAGAGCTGTGGATGTATGGTCAAGCAGCGAAATGTGTCTCCTCCTCTTCCAAGTCTTCCCACGTTTTCTTCTCTTGTCTCTGGAGAGTGTTCTCCTGCAGGTAGCAGTGGCACAGGTGCCTCAGGTAGCTCTTCATCAAGTCAGGATTTTCCTTCAGCTGGCAGACCAACTCATAGTTCTTGCAGGAGCAGTCACCCTGGCAGGATGTCCCTGGAGAAAGTGAGGGTGTCTGGCCCATCTCCTGGAAACAACAGGGCAGGAAGCATGATGAAAGGGGCAGGGGCCTCAGGGGTCTGAGACCTCTTTGGCTAGGCTTGGCCTCTCCTAGAGAAACTCAGGCGTGGCTGAGCTGCCCCACGCAGCAAGTTGTGTGGAGAAGACCTCAGGCAGGCTCTGTCTTGTTCCCCATGTGGGTCAGCCTGTCCTCGTTTCCTCCTCTGTGGCCAGGACCCACCTCTGCCTCCTGGGGTTGGGCAAAGGGCTAGGGAAGAGGCAGAGGACCTTTGGTGCCTGCCCAGGCTTTCTTCTCCATGTGGGCTGTTAGTCCTTGTCCTACACGTTATTGGCCCAAGGCCTTGGTGGGTCCTGGCTCCCAGCCACCTGGCATCATTCCACCTGCCTGACCCCCCTCACTCGCCTCTCTTGGGTGTCTCTTGGCTTTTCGGCAGAGGCAGCATACAAGCAAAACCCCGCTGAGCAGCAGGCACAGGTCTGAGCAGCTCAAACAGGCCACCTCCAGGGACCCCAGGGTTATACCCAGCTGGGCAGAGGAGGATTGAAGCTGTTCTGCTGGGCAGGGCCGGTAGGAGCACTGGCTCCCTGTGCCAGTGCCCTGTTGCTCCAGGTCCTGGGGAGACACATCCCACATGACTGTGGCCCAGGCGGGACGTCTGGAACGGCCGAGGCTGCCGGGGAAGAGAGAGACCACACAGAGAGCGAGGACCAGGGAGAGCCCTGGGCTGAGCATGGCGCTGCCTTCTGACCAGCTGCAGCCTCTGCACGGACAATCCCTCGCCATCGCCTCGAGCTGAGCTTAGCCAGTCACCAGCAGCGCCTGTGCAATGTGAGGGTGATGGCGTGGGCCGTCACCCACCATGCTGTCACCAAATGCCCTGTGATGTCGCAAGGCCTTTGCCTGGCACCCAGCGAGCAGGGAAGGTTAAGGCAAGGATGGAGGGTCCGAGCATCCAGATATCTCAGCCTGCTGCTCTGTCTCCACACCGGCGGAGTGGGCTTGAGCCCTAGGGGCTTTGGGCCGTGCTCCCCAGTGCTCACTGAGGAGGAGCTGTGCCAGGGCAAGGGTATTGCCTGGACACTCGCACGTGGGTGGCTGCCCCCTAGCCCCAGCAATGCTTCAGAGCTGCCCTCCACATGCCTCCAGGCTGGACCATGGGCTCTCCTGCTGAGGGCTGTGGGTCCCACATTGGGCCTAAACCCAGCCAGGATGGCCCTGGCCCAGCCCACATGCTGTGCACCACTTTTGGGGTGCCCCAGGACTCCCCATGTGCCTTTACATAGACCCAAGCAGCCCCTGTATGTATTTTGGCGGGTGAATTCAGGCCTTGTCTGAGCTTTACTTGCACCCCAGGGGCCTCTGTGTGTCTCTCGGAGCAGCCCAGTGTGGTCCTGCCCCTTTCCTGGTGCCCCAAGCTGCTCCAAGTGCCTTCTGATGCAGCCCAGCCAACTCCCTGTGCCTTTTGGTGCACCCTGGCACAATAAGTACAGTAATATAGCAAATGTTTAATTTGAAGTAATCAGTAAAGTATTTCCCATCATTGTGTTTCCAGTTGTTGTAGTAAAAATGTTGTAATGTCCATTTTGCCTGACTTTTATTGTGAAGAACTTGAAGAGTTGGGAGTCAAGGGCGAGGTAGAACATAAAAGCAGTCAGCTAGAGTCTTGACATGAGAAAAGCCATGTCCTGCACCACTGTTCTAAGACATAGATATGTATAAGAGAGAAACTGAGACCTGACCGCAGGAATTGGAGAGAAAATATGTTTAATATTGTAGCAGGGTGAAGAACTGCGTGTTTTGTTTATGGTGTGTATGTAACAAAGGGAAAGTAACTTGTGATCATCAGGGCTGCTGTTAGTTGACTTTCCTGGAGCTACAACTATTTTTCAGCTAGTTGACTCTTCTAAAATAGTTCGTGAGTGGATCAAAAGAACAGACTGAAAGAAACTGCATTATAATATTTTACAGAACAGCTTTTGGCCCACAGCCAAAAAATCTTGTAACCCTGGACATAATTACTAGAGCAGTGTCCTGGTTTTGGCTGGCATAGAGTTAATTGTCTTCCTAGTAGCTGGTACAGCGCTATGTTTTGGGTTTAGTATGAGAATAATGTTGATAACGCCCTGATGGTCTCAGTTCTTGCCAAGTCGTGTTTAGACTAAGTCCAGGACTTTCCAGCTTCTCCTGCCCAGCCAGCAAGAAGGCTGGAGGGGCACAGGAAAGTTGGGAGGGGACACAGCCAGGACAGCTGACCCAAAGTGGCCAAAGGGGTATTCCATACCATGGGATGTCATGCCCAGTATATAAACTGGGTGAGTTGGCCAGGGCAGGGGCAGATTGGTGCTCAGGAACTAACTGGGCATCGGTCAGCGAGTGGTGAGCAATTGCCTTGCGCATCACTTGTTTTGTGTGTTCCAATCCTTTTTTTATTATTGTCACTTTCTTGTTCTTAGTAGTGTCATTGTTAGTTTCTTCCTTTCTGTTCTATTAAACTGTTCTTATCTCAACCCATGAGTTTTACCTTGTCTTTCCGATTCTCTCTCCCATCCCACTGGGTGGGGGGGAAGTGAATGAGCTGCTGCGTGGTGCTTAGCTGCTGGATGGGTTAAACCACAACAGGAAGTAATGAGCTTAAGAGGTGACACAGAGTGCAATCCTGCCCTGCTTGACAGGAATTCAGGACTAAAGCAGAGGTGTTAATTTTATTGATGATGTTATGGGAAAAGTAATACAGCAATAGTGTAATTTTCAGTGTGTGACGGAAGTTAAAGTACTCCATCCACTTTCCAGCGAGGTTGAAGGCAGAAAGAGACATAAAGATAAGTTACATGATCTGTCAAAAACTTGCATCAAAAAGTTAAATTTCATAGGTGTAAAACAACTACAAAGTTTTTTTTATTGTTTTGATAATTGGGCATTAACTAAGAACCAACATAGACAATTAAAGGCTTTGCAAGTATGTCTGAAGGGACACTTCTGGAATCCCTCATGGACTGTGGTCTGCACAGAAGATACTGTAGGGAATGACAAAAGTCAGTGAGGGGAAGAAACAGAGGAAATTTAGTGATATTCCACTGACTTGAGGTACTCAGTGAATGCAGATAGGAAGGTAAAGACCAAGAGGTGTGATAAACAAGAGACATCTCCTGTATTTTGTTAAGCCTTTTGGTTGACCATGGAAGACCCAAGAAATCCTGACTTGAGTTATAAGTGATGAAAAGAAAACCTAATGTAACATGAAATAAGAGGTGGTGGCTAACTAAAATAGTTAAAAAATACCTATATTATCTCTAGAGTCAAGGCAGAGGAGAAGAAAGACCAATTTCTACCGTCTTCCATCAGCAGCCTGTGTGATGTGTAATTCTTATTTGTAAGACTAAGAACCACAATAGACAATTTCACACCATGACAAAATAACCATAGTTTCTATAACGTTATCTTAATTTCATCTTGCACCTTCATTTATTAAGTTCAGGTATCTGTTTGGTACTTGAGTTGTAAGCCCATTGAAGTATGAACAACATTTTCTGAAATGTTGGTATATCACGTACCATAGGGTGCCTGAGACAGGACCTACAGGCACTCATCTAATCCAAATAATAATTGGCTTCTGAAATAATAAGCTCCTGTTTTTGGTTTTTTTTTTAATACTAGATACTTTTGTCACCCATTGAAGAAGGAAAAACTATCGTGAAGCTTCTTTTAGCAGCGTTTTCCTTTTTAAGAAAAGACTTAATTTCCATTCAATGTTTTCCTTTACTAGCTCACACTGTCTGGTGCCTGCTGGAGGATTATTACCTCATTTCTTAGTCTTGCACGTGGTATGTGTGAGATTTGCCTTTGTGACATATGCTCTTGACAGAAGAAAATGAGTGATGTTTGCTGTTACCATCCTATGTCATCACTGAGCATAAAGGCATTGAATGTAACATGTGAAATGATCTCACAAAGTTTATTCAGCTTTTTGCTACAGCCTACGTTAGCAGTAGTCAGATATAGTAAATTTTAAAATGTACTCATTGTCCCTCTGCACAGAATTAAGATTTTACAAAAGATCTCAGTAAGACTAACTAGTTAAGACTACTGTGTGTCAGATGTTTTTGAGTATTTCGTCCAAGCTGGCAGATGGTACAGTGCTGTCACTAGTTCAATTTCTTGGTAACACTTTAAGTTCTAGAAATTTCATACGAAATACATCCTGCTCTGCTAAAGCAGGGAGGTTCATTTGCTTGCTCTGAAGCTGGCAGTTTGCTGTCTGGCCATGGAGCTCTCCTTCATTACTTCCAAACATTTCCCTTCTGTGGACTGTAACTCCTCCTCTCTATGTCATTTTGTTAGCATTGTTTTTACAGTGTGCAAAGAGAGTCTGGAAGCAGGATACTTGCTTAAATGTGTGATTTATAAGTACAAAGCAACTGTTTATTGTCTAACACATGCAGTTGACAGTTAGGACTAATGAGAGCTACTAGGCTAAGTATTAATATACTCACTATCCTGGTGAGACTTCCAGACAGTGTGTGCTTGCTCCTGGTTCACGCTGTCTGTATCTTGGTTATGCCATCTATGCATATTGCCACAAGAACAACAAGTAGGTGTACTACATCACGAATGAGAAGGTTGCTTCAAGGTTTCAAAATAACATTGCTTAGTCTGACTACCACTGTTAGAATTCAGCTGACATTATTCTGGTCTTTTTTTTTCTGGAGAAGAATAATCAAAGAACACATTCCATTTCTGGAAAATAAATTCATGAAAATACAAGGAGAGCTGCAAATATGCAAGGAGATTCACTGGTGAGCAAGTATGCTCGTTTTGGGTATGAACAAGAGTTCTTATTCACAGAAGCTGGCAATAACAGTAGCTTAAGTGTCCCCTTTCTAGCTTTTAACTTACTAGTTTGTGCCAGTTTGAAAACTTCATTATGTAACAAACAAAAAGATCAAGGAGTACTTGAAAATTAGAATATATGGAGGTCGGTAGATGTTTTTGTATTCAGATGTAAATGCACTGTGTTTGGGGAATATATTCATATGTTGTGCTACAGTGTAGGAGGGCCTAGTTCAGCAGCCGTGTTTAGCAGTTGCTCTAAACTAAAGATGTTTTCCTTCCTAGTATGCAGAGTCTGAACTGTGTTGCTGGCTTATTTTCAGTTTTATGTTGCTCATTAAAGGACTTTTCCAGAGCTACATGTCTCAATGTTTTGAGGCACATTTGTGTGTCACCTGGAATTTAAGTTTGACACTAGCATACAGGATCTCTTGCTTTGTGGAGTTATTCTAGCAGACTTTGTGCAGCTGACAGGTTTTAGATGGCTTTCCACACTTCTTTGCAGCTCTGGAAATTGGGCAGAATCACAGAATAGTATGGGTTGAAGTGACCTTAACGATCATCTAGTTCAACCCCGCTGACATAAGCAGGGGCATCTTTCACTAGACCAGGTGGCTCAAAGCTCCATCCAACCTGGCCTTGAACACTTCCAGGGATGGGGCATCCACAACTCCTCTGGGCAACCTGTTCCAGTGTCTCACTACCCTCATCAGAAAAAAATTCCTTCCTTATGTCCAATCTTCTACTGTCACTTCAGGCCCTGGTGAAGTCTCTCTCTGTCTTACTTATAAGCCCCCTTTAAGTATTGAAAGGATGCAATAAGGTCTACCTGGAACCTTCTCTTCTCCAAGCTGAACAACCCCAGCTCTCTCAGCCTTTCTTCATAGGAGAGGTGTTCCAGCCTGCTGATCATTTTTGTGGCCCTTCTCTGTCCAGTGTTCTGTCCACCAGTATCCCCAAGTCCTTCTCCACAGGGCTGCCCTTAATCCATTCATCCTTTAGGCTGTATTGATACTGGGGATTGCCCCGACCCAGGTCCAGGACATTGCACTTAGCCATGTTGTACATCATGAAGTTTGCATGGGTCCACTCCTCAAGCCTGACAAGGTCCCTCAGGATGGCATCCTGTCCCTC
Source organism: Sagittarius serpentarius (assembly GCA_034782735.1). NCBI lineage: Eukaryota > Metazoa > Chordata > Aves > Accipitriformes > Sagittariidae > Sagittarius > Sagittarius serpentarius. The sequence goes on from JAVKLA010000007.1 coordinate 3,081,309, forward strand.
TAGCATATCAGCCACACAGCTCTGCTCGGTGTCACCTGCAAACTTGCTGAGGGTGCACTCAGTCCCGCTGTCGGTGTTGTTGATGAAGATATTAAATAGCATTGGTCCTAGTATGGACCCTTGAGGGATAGGACTCATTACTGGTATCCACTTGGACATTGAGATATTGACTGTAATGAATCAGTTGTTGGCTTTGCTTTCAGATGCAACAAAGCTTTCTGACTGATGTTTTCCACTTTGAAGAAGAAACATCTAAGCAGAATAAGCTAAAATTATTGAATATGTAAAAGCAAGCCCTTATAATGGGAAGGACTAGCCTTTGTAATATAAGCTGTGATAGGAATAATATTTACTGCTGGGAGTGTGAGTTTTGTTATCTGATCACCTGAGGGCCATGGAGAAAGAATGGGTCCTGAATAACTGCTTTTGCAACAGCTGAAACTGTACGTTTGTATTCACAACACGTTGTCTGATATTTCTAGGCCACTTTGAAAGTGTGGAAGCACTACTGCTATTTAATACTGCAGAGCTTGGGTGTGATGGAGTAAGGCATGAATAGACAATATCATGAGCTAAAACTTAAAACTGTCCAAAACTTTTAGTTGTGGGCTTGTAGTGGTGAGTGGTGAGTCACTCAGTTGTGAGTGCTTACATAGTAAATGAGATCATATGGCTTAATTTTCTGAATTTTCCCTCCAGTTTACTTATATCTTCCCCCGCCCCAAACTTTCTTCAGACTCACCAGTGCTACTGAAGCAGCCAAAATATGCTTGTGTAAAATGAACAGTGTGTAAAACTAGTTATCTCACTTATCTCAAAAGAGCATAACTAAATCAGCGAAACTGCAAATCTGTATAGAGCTGGAGGTCAGTGATATATAAATGTTGGTATCTCGTAAGTATGTACGCAGAAATGCAGTAATATGTGCTTCTGAATCAATTTTTTTTAACCTGAAATATTAACCTCTAAATAGTTAGTATGCAAAGTGTTTACTTATTAAAATTGATTGAGGTAATTGGGAAATACCCAGGCTTGTTTTTTGACACCTCTTTTATGCATTCAAAACCGTGTGTAAAAAAAAAAAAACCAAACCAAACCAAAACAAAAAAAAAAAAAACAAAACCCACCAAAAAACAAAACCAACCAAACAAAAAAAAACCCACCAGGAAAGTGTGGAGACCTGCTGTATTTAGCTGTCTTTTAATCAGAGTTTTGTGTTCGCACGCAAGTGTGTGAAATCTGCTTTTATGTCTCTGATTTTTGGAACAGAGAACCATATGGTATCTTGGTTTTGCATTTCTTAGATCTTAATTATGCCTGCATAGCAATTAGGCTTGTGCATAAATTTAAGAAAATAATGTATTCATTTGTTCTTACTGTATAAAATATACTGAGAATTCATTTCAGCTTTTACAATAACTCTAAAAAGCATTCAGAATAGAGCAATTTGGTTTACAGTTACTATTTAGTTAATTTTACCCTTTAAAGTTTGTTTTATTATTCTCTCTCTTACTATGAAATGGCAAGACACAGGATGTCCAAATCATCCAGTGAAGGGATGCTAAATTATATTCCTGTGTACTGATCCAGCGAAGCGCTCGGCCTTGTGCTTAATGTCCCATTGAAGTCAATGGGACCACTCATGTTTTGAAAGTTAAGTATGTGCTTTTAAGTGTTTTGCTGAATAGAGATGAGATTATTCTCATTCTTCAAGTCAAGCATGTGCTTAAGTGCTTGGCAGAATTGAATTAGTTAGCGTCTATGAGTTAGAACAAAAAACCAAACCTTGTAGCATGCTTGTTCAGAAGGTCCTTTTTGTACTGGTTCCAGTTGAGTTTAACCAGCTCTGAGATAATGTCATTAAGCAGTAAGTGTCAGTAAACTCTTCTGCATGATATCTTTCAATGGAATTTAAAAAAAAATCAGGTTGACTTGAGGATTCTTCTTCATTCAGACATGTTTTTGTCACCAAACTTCTCTGTTTTCCATCTTTGTCTCTTTTATTAACTTTTTTTTATTTTGCATTTTACAGCTGCTTTTTCTTCAACTGTCTGTTCTAGGCATTTATCTTCTCTAGGTTGAGAGAAGAGTTGGATTTCTTCCTTGAGTTTCTGAGCAGTTCTGTATTTCAATAGGCACCTCTCCTATTAAGATGCTGCCTTACCTGTTCTTTATATTTCTTTGCCTTGAGATAGGTCTCCAAACTGCCCATTCTGAATTGACATGAGAGATTATTTCTGTTACCATTTCTCTGTTGCTGTTGGCATCCTTGCTTATCAATTTTCTGTCTCTTTTTATTTGCTGGACTTTTTTATATGCTGAAAACTGTTGGAGGCAAAATGTGGGCTATAGATCTGTATTTCTTAGATGTGAGGGAACATGTTGTAAAGAAATAGCAATTTGTCTTCCTATGAAACTTGTAGGCATGGTGTATTCATCTCTGCTCTCTGTCTTCCCAGCCAGGAGGCAGAGTACAAATGGAGTGTACCCTGCTAAGATGATAATTTTCTGATTGGACTTCGAGGACTGAATTAAAACACTAGCTTTTATAAAAATGCCTTCACATGTGTTCCTGATCTCTCAGAAATTCAGACTAGCTTTGAGGGTTACATTTGATGATAAAGGGGAACAAATGATGCCAACTTGGACATAATGATGGAATCTGATTAAAGACCCTTCAAAGCTGTACAGCTTTGTTTTGGTTAACAATGACAAGACACACCAGAGACATCCAGGAACGTACAGTAAAAGCATTACCTGATAAGATTAACTGTCACCTGCTCTGATCAGTTTTGGGGATAATTGTCCGAAACTGTTGAATATGGTGGCGAAGGGAGGTTCAAGTAACGGGTAGTTGCCTCGGTTGTGAGAGGCAATATGATAAGGCGATAAACTTTAGAACAAAAGGCAGTTGTAAAATATTATTAATTGAATATCTCAACTGAAAGAACCATTTTCACCCATTTTGGGCCTATGTGTACACTTCCTTGTTTCTCAAGCAAGCTGAATGAAACAAACTTAGTCATCTGTTCATAGCAGCCATCTCACAGCTTTCCTTTTCTGGAAATGCTCTCCCTGAATATAATCAGTGTATCTCCTTGCCTCTTATTCTTCCCAAAGGGTTGCTTTGCACTGATCCCTGTCTCCTTCACCTTTTCTTGCTACAACATCTTTTCTGTTAATGGGGGTGACTGGGAGAAGTATTTGTTTGGGAATCAGATTTAGTATTTGATTCCCAAGTAGTACTGACCTGAGTGTGAAACCTGGTTTTGACAGTAACCGGGGACAGGTCTCTTCTTTTTTTTTTTTCTCATACAGTGTTGACTATTAGAATTGTCTTGAGTTTGTAAGGTGTTATGTTGATGTGAATAATTTTAATGAAGATTTATGTGAAAAAGTTGTAGAAAATTAATTTGACAAACAGTTTTGCCTACTTTTTGATTAATAAAATCCTCCTAAATAATGTTAGGTATCATCCAAAGGTCTTTATTTGGCTGTTTCTAAAATATGAATTCTAAACATGAGGTTAAAATTTCTATTAGGTTAAAATATTCCTGGTATAATACATCACAATTCTCTGATAATGCAGCAATACTGCAACCTTCCATGTAGTTGTCTCAAGCTGCTTTTACAGGACAAAACTACAATGCCTGAGTATGATCCACATGTTAAATGAGAGGGATAGGTTCTCATGGGTCCCTTGGTCACAGAGCAGGTCATTGCTAAGCAGGGGGAACACAGCTAATGGCTTCCAAGAACCTTACTCTTCCACTTAACATCTGGGTATTTAGTACTTTGGGTTAAATGGAAACTGTGATATACTACCTTCTTGTAAACTTTTCTGTGTTGAACTTTGTTTTGAATCGTAGCGTTAATAGAAGTCTGTGGTGTTTTGTGACTACAAGCTGTGAATTTTGAGAGAGTTGGGTTCCTAAGTCCAGAGGAAAGCAAATGAAATTAGGTGAGTTTTTTTTCTAGGTCTCCTGTGAACTTCCATGCTGTTTTTTTTCTGGTTAGGCAGCTCAGAGTTTGCAGGCTGGTTTCTTTTTTCCCTTTCTGTGCTTGTTTTGTGGGCTTCAGTTTTATGCTTAGACCTTCTTAACCTTCAGTTTTCAGAACAAAATGCAGGTCTTTGCTATGTGGGTGTAAACTTGGTGTATGCAGTTCTGGGCATTACTGCTATGGCGCTTGATGTTCCTAAAGTGTGCTATACTCATTGCCACAGAAATGTGAGCCACTGTGTTTTAAAGTTTGATTAACAACTCACAATCAGAATTTGAGTGTATGAATATATTCAGTTGTCTTGAGTTTTCTTCTCTTTCATTGTTTTTATTAATAAGGAGATAGATTGAAATGAGTCTGATAAATCTCATCTGGCAATAATTATATTTTCAATATAGCAAAGGAGGAATTGCCTGAGTCTTTGCTAAGATTCATGGAAGTCTTAAGTAGAATGTGGTAAGTATTATGACTTATTTCGAAGTGTAGTGTGATTGATTCCTAAAAATGTATTCTTCTTATAAGTGGTGTCCAGTGGAGTACATTACCATATAAAGAAACTAAAGCAATTAGTTTGCAATTAGAATAGTAAAATTATACAATATTGGGGATGGTAATTATGAATGTATTTAATATTCAGCCCCATGAGGCACACATCTTATGTGTGGTAAAACCTGCAGGGAACAGGAGTCATGTGGTTCCCTTTCATTAGAGTTTAGTAAGCTGTGAGTACCTTGCCTGGAACAGTCAGTCTGAGGTTTATCAGTTCATTTTACACCACCAGACTTATTTCAAGGCATGAGTTGGGAATTGTTTTCTTCTGTTGTGCTTAGGGGAATTTGGAAAAGAGCATTCTTGCTCCTGTTGCTATTAATGATATATTATTTCATGGTAACATAGTCAACAGCTGCTACAGTCATGTACTGCAATTACCTTATTATTAATCAAAGACCAATCTGTAAATTAGTCTGCCTAATGTTAGGCAAAGCTTTCACGGTTTGCTTTCATGAATACTATTAGCCACATTGATTTATTTTATTTTATTTTAAAAATCCTTTCACTTATCTGGGTCACTTACTGAGTTCTTACTGCCCAGTTGTTTTCACTGTGAGGATGTAAGGTAGACAGTGGGTATCTCTGTCTCAGTACTTTCTTTTCAACGGTGGCTCTAAACAGACACTTAGGGAGAAGCAGGAATAGAGCACAGGTGTATGCATCTTCAGAATTGCATGATGAAGGATTTTGATGATTTGTTAGGATTTTATCAGTTTTCATTATAATCCATTAAGGGATTCTGTACTTGGTCAACATAAAGAAAAGTTGCAAACAAAACCCTGCTTCCATCCACTTAAACTGGGAGTCTGTGTACTTAGGAGTGCCTGCATCATACATGTCCAAGTGTTGCTTTTGCAAGAGTTAAAGAAGAATTACAGATGGGGTGACTGAGGCTTATAGGGATGAAAGGCCAAATGGTTTAAATCAGCATGTTTCACTTCAGTGGAGCCCCATGAATTTACAACAGATGAGGATTTGGTCCGTTTTGATGCAGTTAAGGTCACATGTTCAGCCGGTGACAGATGATAAATGACCTGAGCCCTTGTCACTGTGGTTGCCATACACACAGCAGAAGCAGGCAGCACTTGAGACTGAAAAGCAGACGGGAAAATGTGTGGGAAGCTTTAGCATAAAAAATAAATTGCTGATGACACTGAAGTTGTGATTGTGGAAGATAAGAGGAATAGACACGGGAGAGCACAGAACAAAGACTCGCAGTTCTGCTGGGACTGCATAGTGCTGCGACAGTTATGAGATGGTTGCTTGAAGTGAGCAAGAGGTACACATTTGTAATACATCGAAAGACAGATTTTAGAAGGAGCACATTAAAGCAGAACTTGAATTCAATACTGACTGTGCAATTCAGCTGGATCATGCTTTAGAGACACTTACAATGTCTTGTGAACCAGCAGAATTTTGAGGAAATTGTTTGGCTTTTTTTTTGTGGGCGAGCTGATAGAGATGCTTTGAATGCCTGTGGTAGTTGTAGCCAGTATTGGTGCTTTGCTTCGTGCTACCGACAAATTTTATGCAGTGTACAGTGCACCATGGGTACAGAGCTAGGGCAGTGTTATTCCCCATATTTTCCTTGTGAGTATACCAGCTGGCTTGTGCAGTGGTGATCTCTTCTACTTGAATTCCAGAGCAAATGGTTGGCAAGGAGTCTCTCCCTCTCTTATTGTCCTCGGCTGAGGCAAATACTAGATCTGCTGTTTTCAAGTGTGCAAATGCATCGGTGCTCTAGTGTGCCTGTTACGCCTATTTTTCCTGCGTGAATTAAAAAAGAAGATCCTTGATTCTTTCTAGGTTGCTTTTCCTTTTTGGTTAAAATAAAATATAGCTGGAAGTCAAATTGCTGTCCGTAAATGAACACACCCCATATTTATGACTAAATCCTACTATTTAGTGTGAAGTCCAAACGTAATTATTTTCCTTAAAGCCTTAATTGAACAAGATTTTCTGCTATCTCTAAGCCTCATAAAAACACTACCACGTGCATCATGAGTGGGGGTGAGAGGAGAGAAAGATGTGAGGGAAGAAGGATGCCATTTGATCCTATGGAATCCTACCCAGTCACCAGACTGCCATCTCTATGTCTGCCAGAGATGTCTCAACATTAGTCGGTGTCTTTTTGTCCTGTTATGGTATAACTTCCATGTGCACTTGGAGACCTGTCTAAGTTCACTTGTTAAAAGTGAATAATTAATTGCTTACAAACACATTTGGGAAAGCTAATCAGGTGAGTTGATGCCATGATATTTGAATCACAAAATAGACATATACTCTTTGATACTTCTATTTCTAGGTTATCATTTATACTTGTAACTGTTTCTATTTAAACCATAAGTATTATGAATACCGAATGTTGTAAGAAATGCATTGCATACTTCTCCAGAATCCAGATAAGTGATAGAGGTGGGAGATACCTCTCTTAAAAACCCAACCCAGCACACCAAAACCCAGTCACATGACTGTGACTGTTGCTTCACTGTGGTATGGTCCTTGCCCTGTTTCTGACCTGTTTGTTTCTGATTGTTGAACAGGTGAAATTTAGTTGTTTATCTTCTTCACACACTCAACTTTTTGCCAGTAGATGATCCCAGCTCTTATTGAAGAGTAACTGGCTGCTGGGTGTATGTAAATACTACCAGTAAGATTGGTTGACTTCTGTCCTGATATTTTGTATATTTTACTGAAGTGCTTTGAGAAATCTTTGATGTGATACAGAGGCATTTGAAGTAGGGGATGATTTAAATGTAGGTAGAAGAGAACTGTGGCCTCTGGGTTTCTAGAGATCAGTTTCCCTGGATCTCTTTCAGTAAACCCACAGTTCACCTGGTACAAGTGGGATGAATTTACATACCCAGTGGTAATGAATGAAAGAATTGCATATGACCTGTCTCATGTTAACGTTAGTCTTCTGGCTAATTTAAAGTCAAAAGAGGATATATAGATAACTTTACTTTTCTTCTTTGAATGTTTGTTACACTTCTAATTTCATCCCAGCACAAGGAATAGCAGTTACCGACTTATAAAATAGCTGTCTTTCAACTGGTACGAGACCAGTCAAAATGGGAGACAGGGTTTTGATGTGTGTGTGGCTTCAAATTTATTGCAAATTTATTTGCCTGCTTCCTCTCTTGCTTCCTTGAAAGCACAGGGGCATTTGAAAATAAAGATAGACCTGGGCTGCAGGACACAGAAAACTGAAAGAAATCTCATGTCTTACCTTACGATACCTCAGTGATTAGATTCTGTGTTCTTTTTTCCAGGTATATAAAAGCTCTTTCCAGATGTATAAAAGATATTTTGCCCAATTAGTTTTCAGTACAGAGGGAAAAAGTGTGTGGAGTTGTACGTGTGTGCATATGTACACACACATTATTTTTTTTTTAAAGGTCTAACTCCCTATGTTGGGTATTCTTCTTTCATTTATAAAAACTGCTGAGAAAAATTAAACTCCAAGCAAGTATGGACATGGTAGTAGCTTATGAAATTTCACACCCAGAATATGGCTGTGGCCGCTGCTCCACAAAATACATTCTTGAGCTCTGTACCACGCTGCAAGGGTTACACGTACAAGGAAAAGGGAAGAGTGTTATTCACAAAGGCAAATGGAGCTATTATGTATTGGAAGGAATTTCAGTCCTTTCATTTGCAAAAACAAATTGCTTCATTATCAACAATCTTATCTTTCTTAGCTAGTACCTTCTATTGTACAGGCTTTGGGCTTTGCTAGTATTTTCAGTAAGGGCCTATTAATCCAGTTACCTTATCCTTGATAACAACTAAAGCCCTAAGTATTTATATGCAGGTGTTTCTTTCTTTGCTTTTGTTTTAAATGCAAAACAAAATTTTAACGGCTTTTTTTAGGCTCTTATGTTTTCCTTGTGTGCAGGATTGCTCACACATAGTGACTTCTGGGAGATATGCAGATAAAAACAAGTCACGAAAGTACTAGAGACAAATAATATTGGAATAAAATTGGAACAGTATTGAAGGTGGTAATGCTTAAATGCTGAGGACAATATAGTGCTGGAATCCGAATGATGGAAGTTTAATGATTCGGGTGGGAGCCAGAGGCTACGAAGTTACCGGTTGGGCTAAAGGACTGCTCTTTACAAGTGCATCAGCTGCATTAGGACTTCTGTTGACTCACCAACAATCAAAAATATTTATTTTCATGTGTTTTTGTGGGTATTTGTAGTATACTGGGGTAACTTTAATTTCTGTGTAAGTCTGGAGCCAGCTGGTCTATAGAGGCTATGTCTACCACGTGGTCCTTGCCTCCTGCCATATGGTAGTGCTCCGGTGAGGGTTATAGTATGTTCGCAGTTTAAGATTCACTTAAGTTAGTCCTGTGTGTTTTGCTTTATTATATGGTTCCTGATTCAAAGCATTAAAGAAAATGTATCATCTTCCTTAAACTATGAGTGCAGCCTAAAAATCATACTGCTGTGGAGGAGAGAGGTAGCGAGCAGACAGGTATTGATATTCTACTCTGATTTAAGGTTGGGGCCTTTCAGCTATATGTCACGTCATCTCCCAATTTAAACTTAGATAGTGAATTCAGTTTTGTTCCTTGCATGGAAGATACTGTTTGATATTTCTAGGAGGTGCATCTTTAAGGAGAACATCTTTAGTAAAGCTTTGTTTAAAAAGTGTTGAGAGGTAGTAGCAGGTTGGTTATTTATAAAGGGGGTGTTTGTACTGGCCTATGCATTACAGTTCTCTGTTTAATAAGCATATATTAGCTTTTGGTATGTAAATGTAATTATGATAATGGTAAAATTCACAAATAATTTCAAGTCCTAAATTTTGCCTCTAAGGCAATGAGAAATGTAAAAAGTACTGACTTGCTTTTTCATACTTGCAGTCAATGAAAAGTTGATCCGCGACTCCATCTACTGGAATTCAAAACCACTAGCGAGAGTTGCTCTTTATTGAATGCACTGTACTCCAGCACGCTTGTGTGAGTAACTGCTTGGCAGAAGCTGAAATAAAAAATACTGGGTTTTATTTTTCAGCTGGTGGATTGGTGGAGTCGATTTCTCTGGAGACATTGGTGTAATATTTTGACAATTTTACCTGTTTCGGCACTTGTGGGTTTTTCCCCACCATTACATTCACTGTCTGAAAGTTGAGCAATTTATTTCTTTTGACAAGATACAACAAGCTCTGAATTTTATATATTATTGTATAATTCTTACCCTGTACATCTATGTATTTTATACTCATACAACTACTGTAGGCAAGATAAAGGCCTAATATTGTATGGTTGGATGGTTCCTCCAAAGATCTCCTGTGTGGAAAGAATAAGCCCCAAGTATTAAAAAACTTGGCCTCTTTGTTTTCTCTGGCAATTAAATATATGACTTTAAGATATTTTTGAGATTAATTTGCATTTTGCAACATCTTGGTGCAGACTAGTGTGAAAGAAAACTATTTCCATTTGATTAAATTTTAAATTGCTGATAAGAGGGAAATGTTTTGTTCACACTTTGCCTGTTTCTCATTTGCATTGGTTTCAGCACAAGAGCTCAGGAACTGTGAGCTGTAGCCAAGCTCTTGAGGAAGGTGAGATCCTGATATAATCCACCTTTACTCTGGCTGCAATTAAATGTTTTCAAAATAGTTTACTTATTTTCCTTCAGCATATCAAACTTTGTCTTGTGTAATACCAGATGCAAAAGTGTGCATCAAAAATCCATTCCATAAAAAGCAAAATTCGGATGCCTGTCTAATGCAGCACTGAATAAACACTTCAGTTTCAGCAATAACTGGATTTTAGAATTTAAAAGTATTACGAAGTAATGGTTTGTGCATTTGACCAAGATTCAGATCTCAGTACAGGATACTGTGTAGAGTGTTTTTTGACTGTTCACATTATGAATATGATAATGATGCAAAATATATTTTGTCCTAAACAAGGAGCCTGGTCTAATTGAAAGCCTTCCTAGACTATCAGTATTTCTTGATCCTTCTTGTTTACTTGACTTCTTGTTAGTATTCTAAAACCCCAATAATTTATTTTAAGATATGCAGAGCTTTGTATTAGGTCCTAGATTGACCGTGTAGGATCAGAATTATTGTCCAATTTAAATTTGAGAGTGTCGTCTGGAATGGCATAATACCATTGCAAAGGTCTCTTTGTTGCTTTCTTTTTCCTCTTTTGCAGCTGTTAAGAATGATGCCAGTAGGGATGAGGATGTTAGATACAGAAAATTAGTGGTTTCTTAGAGAATATGTAGCTGGAGTGAGTTTCAATCTGTAAGGGTTACTGCTATGAAGTGGTAAGCACAAGTAATTAAGTTAAAAGTGGGGACTGAAAGGAAACACCTCCTATTTTGCTCATAATAGGACATACATGGCAGTTTATAACTCCTCTGCAATAAGCAAAAAAATTAATGGAAGTTTTAATTTCAACAATTTCTGAGGGTATTAATATCTTGAAATACATATTATTTTTCCCTGTGTTACAAGTAAAATTGTCACTTTAACTTGGTGCTAAATTTTGGCACTTTTACACTGCAAAAATGTGTATGTATATATATAAAATAAATATTCAATATTCAATAAAATATTTGCAATATTCAAACTGTATATGCACATAAGCATTCACATATGCATATATGTGTACATGGATGTACGTGTTTTAAGAAATGTCCTCTGATAGCTATTGTAGACCTAGAAAGAACAGCATAATGTGTTTAGGTCATATTTTATGGGTGAGGATTTCTGCTGCTTAGACAGTAAGAGAAATGTTTGCAGTTCGCGTTCTTCCTTCAAGAGGCAAGGAAGGAAGAATGACTGAATAAATGCTGTTTTGTTATCTGCAGTTAGAGGCAATGTTTTCTTTTAAAAATTGTTACCACCTGGAAAGCTAAGGCTGTGTATATTCATGGGTAAGTTATTAGGAATAATCTCTGTTATTATTTAGAAAGAGCCTTTGTATTTTCAGTGAAAGTTACAATATGTGTTTTTTGCTCAGTTTTCTGCTTCCTTCTGCTCTCAACTTAGAGAATTTCATAATTATAAGCAAGGATAGTTTGTCCTCCAGTGAAATGACAATTAAGGTGTGGGCAAGAGAGAGAATGATGGAGCAAATGTTTTGTCTGAGCATAAGATGCCTACAGCAATTTAATGTATTTTAAAAATATTTTGCTCATCCACTGCAGTTGTAAAATTGCCTTCTAAAGTCTTTTTTTCAGCAGTTATGATGTCTCCTTAAAATACAGGGAAGAACCCTCACAACCTCTAAATAATCTTGTGTTGTGTGTGTGTGCATATCAATAGATATCAGCATGCCTGCAAGTACATGTTCACAAAAGCAAAAAAAAAGAAAAATCAATGCAATAGGTCTGGAAATGGTTAAAGAACCGAGGGAGGTTTGTATGCGGAGGGTGGAGAGGGTGTTGCATGCGGCTTTCCAAAGTCCGTTTTCAGTAGGCTGAACTGTGGACAGATGAATAAGCCGGTATAATTTAAGCCCCTGTGTGAATTCGCAGGGCCTCAGCTTCTCTATGCTGTTGCCTCTGCTTTTGCTCTTACAGTGGTGTAAATGCAAACTACGTTATGTGTCACTGAAATGGAACAACTGGCTGTGCGTCGGTTCGTTTGGTAGATGTAAAGTTATTCTGATAACCTGTGTGTGTCCCTGTACTATCAGTTCTGTCCCAATCAGACGCTATTCAAATTTGGGTTTTAATCGCAGGACCTGGGCATTGTCTAGGTGGGGCTCTGCCTGCTCAACAGAGATCACCAGTGACTTCTAGGAATTAGTGACCATTCCCAAGCCGTTTCTCTCACCTTAAACTACAAAATTGCTTATTGATTCCTGGTGCTTGTGAATATTGTGGCTACTTGGCAGTGCATGTTCAGACTGGAGCTGTACTAGCTTTTTTTAAAAAAAAGTTAATGATGCAGAAAGTACTGTCCAATGTCTAGTCAGAAACAGTCTCTGAACTTACTCATTCCCCTTTCTTTCACAGTAATATAACATATATGTAGTTTTAGTACTCCTTAAATATTCTGCTTCTATTTTTATTGTTATGTATGTGTGTATATATACACTGCATAAATATATATATTGTTCTTAAATATGTTGTAGCCACATAACGCATATTAAATTGCTCATTAGATGAATGAATTTGGTTTTGCACTTGACATACAAACACTGTTTAGATAAGTGACCTGATTTTTACTCTTATGTACTGAACACTTGCAGCTCACAAAGTTGCACTAGGGCATTATACTACAGCCTGTCTTGTTCTTGTGATTGTGTCACATGTTTTTATTGCTCCCTCCATGGTCCTGTCTCTCACAGCAGTAGTTTATTACAGTGAAAACAAAAAGGAGATAGAACTGGTATATATTTCGTAAAGATTAATTTTCTTCTAGTACATCTGCTGTGTTAAGCAAAATAAGTTTTTATTGCTTAAATATTAATTAAAAATTCCAAGTGTATGTATGAAACACTTTTTATTAATTTAAAAAACCTGCAAAAATAGCTAATTATAAGCAAGTAGGCTACAAGAGGATTTCAGAGAAATGTTCAGAGGAAACATTAAAGTCCAAATCTAGAAACACAATTCCATATTTTGACAGTAAATTCCTGGAACTTATAGTTCCTTAGGAAGAATTTTTGGTGGTGCATATTTTAGCTTGACTACAATGCCAGCATTTTCTCTGCTGTAAGGTGATGCATACAGCCTTTAGCAGGAACACATAAAGGAGTTAAAAATCCAACTAAAAGTTCAGTTAAGATTGGAAAATTTAAATCCTCTTCTTTCTTGCAAAAATCTGAGTATTTAGGAACACAAAATAATGTTTTGTTCTACTCAGATCATGAAAAAAATCAAGTCCCTTCTAAGAGAGCTTACAGTTTATAAGACGACTTGTCCCAAGAACTTACAAAACCAAGGATGTTTGGGTGATATATTTGTATATCTTTTGGCATGTAGATTTTATACTGTTACCCAGTGTGATCTGCATTGTATAATATATATAATACTGTATCTCTCATCTACAGAATGTTTTGAGCCACATCTTTGCTCAGCTCCTGGGTTTTCAGTGCTGTCTATTGAACATCACTTTGAATTCTAAAAATCTTCAGTAATGCATAGGCAACAACTTGCAGCTGTACATAAAATTGATGTTGGCATCTCATGTATGTAGGCTGACTTAAAGCCTATTCAAGTGGACTTTGGCGCTGAATCATTTATCTTTTTTTTTTTTTCTCATCCCAGATTAGTTTATTGCTTGAGAAGAACCACGGACGCTTTGTGGCCTGATGGGGGACTCAGGATCCAGACGATCGACTCTAGTATCTCGGTTGCCAATATTCAGGAGAAGTATTAGCCGAAGACACGACTCCCTTCCTTCATCACCTTCTTCTGCTAATGCCATTGGTGTCCACACCTCCTCCCCATCCAGCACTAACTCTAGCTCAGGGAGCACAGGCAAGCGCCGGAGTATTTTCCGCACTCCTTCCATTAGCTTCCATAACAAGAAAGGGAGTGAGCAGAAGCCTGACTCGGCTAGTCAAAACGTTAACATCTCAAATGGTGCCCAGTCCTCTCTCAGCACTTTTCAAAAACTGAGCTTAGAGGAACACATTAAAAGCAGAGGAAGGCATTCAGTTGGCTTTGGCAGCTCACGTAGCAAGAAGATAACAAGGTCTTTGACAGACGATTTTGAAAAGGGAAAGGAGCCCTCAGCTAATAAGAATGTCTTTATAAATTGCATAAGCTCTGGGAAGAATGAGGGTGATGATTCAGGTTTTGCAGAGGAGCAGAGCCGATACTCTGTCAAACAATCCACACGAAAACTTCTCCCTAAATCTTTTTCATCGCACTACAAATTTTCCAAACCAGTTCCGGAGAGTCAGTCGGTTTCCTCTGTGCAGCAGTCCAGGTGCTTGCTGGAGGTTAAATCGTATGTGGAAAGCGAACCTGTGATCACCAAGTCTTCTCCTCCATGTTCAGCCGAGACAACAGAGTGTATGGGAAGCTCCTTGCAGTCCCCCCTGCTCTCGGCTGACCTCACGGCTGCCCAGACCCCCTCCGACTTTGTCGCCCTGACGGAGGATTCTGTTTCGGAGGTTGACGCTCTGCCCAGCAGTGGGACTGGGGTGCTGCTTGCAGAGGATTTTGGCCACAATGTCTCTACCTCTCAGATCTTCTTTAATCCTGCTGCTTCTCCTGCAAGGGAAACAGATATTGTGGAAAGTACCGGCCATTCTGCTGGTGTATCTCCTGTGAGTCACGCAAGCTTGTATAGTGTTGAATCTAATACCTTATTCAAAACCTCAGCTGCTAATCAAACAGAAGTATTGTTGCAAGCCAGTGAACTACATATTAATGATGCCAGGTACATAGGAGAAATTAACTCAGCAAATGCACATTTAGAAACTTTTGCGTTACAGCGTAGAGAAGAACCACTGATACTCTCTCCAAAGGCACAGGGCTTGAGTAGGGACAGAGATGAAAGCACGACATCCAAGCACACGAGAGAGACAATTCCTGTAATGGAGTCTAAGATTGTTCCATGTTCTGAACCTCAGTCCTTTAAAGCACAACAGGGTTATGAAACAAACCATTCTAAAGGTATGTCTTGTGGTCTTTTCATCGTTGGGTTTGGTGTGGTTTCTTTGGCCTCAGTTCTTCTGTAAGAATTGTTTGGTCATAAAGTGTTGTTGTAGAGTTGCAAATGCTAGCAAGGAAGTTCAAAAGTTATGAATTGTGTCCTCCCCCTAAAACTGTAGGAAATAAACAAAAAGTGATTTTTTTTTTTTTTTAGTTCGCTTTTGACAGTTTGCTAACACCTACCAGTGCTGTTCATAGCTGTGCTTTCCTGTGGTAGAAAATGAATTAAGAAAGAGTGTTGATTCTTGCCTCTTGTTGAAGGCTGAAGCTGGGATTTTTGAGGAATGCCTATTTTGGACTTGAGCCAAAGAGTTGCATTGTTTGAGATGGAAACATTGCCAGAGAAACAAACCTTTTAGTCTGGTTATGAAAACCCCCACATTTTATCTTGTATTGATCTGGGTTTTGAAATTTCCCAACTCTTGCTTGCTCTAGTCAACTGATGTTATAGAGCAGCTTGGAGTGGATGTCTCTGTGGCAGAGTATAAGAGATCTTGTTTCTGCGTCCATCTGAAATAACATTGTGCAAATTCTCATTATGTAATCTATGAAACAGAGTTAATCACCATCTAAATTTCACGTGGATCTTTAGTTTATGAAAAGGAATTTGGAAATATTAATAAGATTAAGTGGAAAGGCTGTGCCTAGAAATCCCAGTGTACAGAGATGCAGATGAATAAAAGCACCAGGCCCTTGAGTGAAGGACACCTGTCAGAAGACATTTATCTCTGGCAGTTTATTTTCTCAAACCAGCCTAAAGACTGGTGCTTTCTTGCATAATCTTGAGGCTGTATCTCGTGGTCCAAAATTTGTGAGAGTTAACAAGACTACGTTTCTAACGTTTGTGTTAGAAGGTGAATGAGTGTAAACTCATATGAATTCTTAGCCATCTTTTTGCTTGGACATTTATCTAGACATGTAGATTATAAGCAATCAAAAGCAATCTTGCTTTTTTAATTATTTGTCACTGCAAGGCTTGGTTGGATATTTTGTATATAAATGGCAATACAAAATCAAATTAATCCACTAAATTAGCTTTCACCAGAAGGGACTGCTTTCCCTCAGAACCCTTGTCAGTTGGGAGAAAAAAATATTTCCATTTATGTATGTTACCGGTCCTGAGCATTCCGTTGATCTTCCTTGCAACATTGGTTCATCTGTGAATGAGCTCATCCTTTTGAATCTGACTTGCTAGAGCATGTTGCAGAAAAGCAAGTGAGCAGCTCAAAGTGATGTTTAGAAATACACAGTGCGTTTGAAACTCATGCATTGGCAGTTGTATATTTAATCTGTATTTCTGGAAGGCAGATAACTGGAGTTGAAACTGTGATAGAGTGATTTTTGTAAATGGGATTCATGTTCACAGAAACACCAGAGCTAATAGTGCACTATACAAAAGTCGATGATTAATTGTTAGGGTTTTATAGTGCTGTTCAAAATGCAAATTTTTTTGACTTGTGTGGTGAAGAATGTGTTTAAAATTAGAAACTGGTCAAGCATACAAAGGGACCATTGAAAAAACATATAAAATCGTGCCATATGAAATGGAACAAGTATAGAAAAAGCTTATGTGGCATTCAGTGAGATATGGTAGTTATATCTGTTACAAACAGACTGATTGGAACATTTGGTTTTGCTAAAACAGTATTTAAAACCAGATGTGAATGCAAAATATTTCTGTGCGTTTTCTTTGGTAATAGATATTTTCTCTCTGTAGCCGGTCTCATAGCAGATACCATTATAGAGGGTATCGTGAATGTGACATTAATGTCTGAGCAGGTTTGATGTGCCATGTATTTCTTAGTATACCTTTATATATTTTTGTGATATGGATTTTTTTGAAAAGCCTTAGAGAAAATGTCTGTTTTCTTGCAAAAGGCAAAAGAAGGTAAAATCTTCTGTGTCATGTTTATTATGCTATTACGCTTTTCTCTTTCCCCATCTCTAAATTTGCCCTAACACCTCAAAATGTAATTTTTCTTCTCCTTTCTGATATGTTACTGTTTAACTGGAGTTGGGGACTGGGATTCAGCCTACTGGCTGCAGGAGGGTGTGGATGCAGAGCTGGACTAGGAAGGCCAAACAGAAACAGAAACCACTGTGCATCCCTGTCCTATGCAGTGATAAAAAAGCTGTTACCTGGCCCTACAAAACCTGGACTTGCGTCAGTATGCAGGGTAAGAGAGGTTATGTTTTGGCACCAGTGGGCTAGCAATAGTTTCTCTGGTGGATTTTACTGGACAGTGGTTTGGAAGTGTCCTAGAACTAGAGGGGAGAAAGGAAAGGACGGAGCAAAGGCCCTTCTGGATTCTGTGAGGAGCCATGGACTGAGCTGTAGCTTGCTGAGTGTGCTAGTCATTGGGGGCTGAACAGCAAACTGGTGGCGCAGGTGACACTTATCTAGGTAAGCAGGATCTGCTTTGTACAGAACATCTCTTACGCGATTGCCTTTCAATGTGAGCGTTTCAGGCAAAGCAGTATTCTCATTAAGGAAATATTTGTAGAGACTAATTCTCTATAATGATTGCTGATTGCTTCTCCATTTGTAGTTGATCTTGCCAATAGCTTCAGTCCATACCGAGAAGGCAGATTTGTTGAGAAAAGATTGAGATCTTCTTCAGAAGGTACTGCTGGAGGCAGTCGGCTGATCATAAAACCAAAGGATGGAAATGCAGAAGATATTAACAGCCTACGGAAGCAGAGAGCAAGCTCATCCTCTTCAAAAATGAACAGTATGGTGAGTTTTATTCCCATACATGTAAGTTTTTGTTTTCCTGTGATTGGTGTAACTATAATGGGAAACAGCAACTTTACAAGTAATGGATGGTAATTAAAAGGGGGCAGGGGGAGGACGGGCAGAGGGGCAGCAGAAAGCTGTTTCAGGCTTCCAAAATGCAATCCAGGCTCAGCTACAGATATTTAAAGTATTCTTTACAGGGTGAGACCTTGTGAAAAGGTTTGCATAATTTCTGTGAAGAGATTCTCGTCATGCTTTGCCGATTTGCCTAGGAGAAAAGTACTGGGAGAGGGAACTGCAGCAAAATTCTGTATGACTATTTCTGAGGTTAAATACACTGGGCTATTCTGTGGCAACATTTTATTGTTACTGTGTTAGTTATTTCATGGACTCATGTCTGGTATGAGTGAGATGAGATACAGATCAGAAGTTGCATAGAGAGGAAGTTGTAAGGAGGCTCATTTGAAAGGTCTGTGTGGTCCCTTTTGAAACTGGTGACAAGTTTGAATGCTTTTACTCTGAGCACAAGGTAGGGAGGAGAGGAAAGGCTGTCTTTTGAGAACCCTTGAGGGTCCCGAGGACTGGAAAAGCTAAGACGGATCAGATAACTGCAGGAGAGGACTTTTGAAACCTCTTCTAGTGAAACAATAGTAAGGAACGGACTGACAAGTTTGTGTTTTTCTGTAGCCTGTGAGAATAAACACTTTAAGGTGAATGTAATTTATACTTACGCATGTGCTCTGCAGTGGCAGAAATAACGATGCTAAAATTGAACATCTACTGCAATGGCACCCACTCTTCAGCTTATGGGAATCAATAAAGCAAGTTTTATGGCCATTATTATTTTGAAATGTTTTATTCAACATGCTAGCTGAAAGAGAGGATTCATTTTTGTACTTGTATCTGAAAACAGCTTTCCGTAGAAAGCAAAAAGCTCCAAGTTTCTTACCACCGCCTAGCATTGCTAACCAGATGTATAAATAAAGGGGCTTTTCCTTTTCACGTTTATGTAATAGTCATTATGTTACAGTGATGCAGGACCAAACACGTCCCTGAGAGACTTGGATGTGAACACGACTGCTTTTTGTAAAAGAGAATTTTTGCAGTTTTTTGGAGATGTGAAACTGTTGGTGGAAACTGATGTTACATTTCCAGTTATGCACTCTCTTGGTGTATGTAGTTTTACAGGCTAATACCAAAACTCAACTACTGATACCATTACTTAGACAACTTTTATAACTGTGTGCTGCTTTGGCTGCCACTAAACGTACCATCTTCTCTCTCACCTGAGAAGCCAAGGAAGGCTAAAATTGTCTTTCTCTGAGATTTGCCCATACTAGTTCCTAGTTGGCCATTTAAAAATAGGTTCTCAGAGAAGGATCCGATTTAGTGTGAAATCCCCTGATGGAAACTGTGGTGGGAAATTGGGGTTTGGGGGTTTCTCAAGAGGATGTGAAATCTCTCTGTCTTGGTAAATCTCACCCATGTGTCTGAATGTATCATCCAAATGTTCCTTTGTGGCTGGGCTCACAAATGCTGCCGTGGATGGCAGGAGAAAATTAAATCAGTACCAAGCGCATTCTTACTATGTACAGCCAACGCTCAGCAGAGTTTCTAGTGTACCAGTGTCCTCAAGCAATGGTCACTAAATGCATTCAACTAAAATGAAGTTACTTGATGTCTCTTACAGAAACACTTGCCTGTACACTCACTTTTTGTAACCGGGGCAGATTGGATTACCTACACTTCAATGACAGGATTATTCTCTTCTTAGCAGTATCAGATTGTGCAATCTTATCAGTATTCACCGGTTAATTTTATACTGCCTGAAAGGGCAGGAGGCAAATTAATTTTAGGAAGGAGAAGATTTTATACATCTGCCTTTCTTGTTTCTAGATTGTTGCCAACTTGTCAGATGAAGTAGTACAGTAACGCAAAATTTATTAAAAAAGCCCCAACAAACTAACAAAACCCAAACCTGATTTTTAAATTTTTTTTTTTTAATCCACTGGATTATTACACCCAGAGGTACAGCATAGAAATAAAGAGGTACAATTGCTAAATAGTAGAAGAAACCTTTGTTCTGTTAAAGTGTATAGTTATAGTGTTTTTCTCTGGGTTTGCAGGAAGTTTGTATCCAAATATCAGTGAATAACAACTTATTTTTCAAAGCCAGAAAGAACATGATGACATTTAAAGATGTTGTTTCATACAGGCATAGAGAGCACTACGTGTATGTAGTTCCTGCCCTAAAAAACTGGTTAACCCTGGCTGAAGTCTGTAAACCTTATTTGGGTTGTCAGACCCAAGCTATTAGGCAGATCTCTGTGTTCACTTAAATACTAGGCTAGACTGATGCCATAGCACTTCATTCTACTTAGCCCTGTATTAATGATGGGACTGAGCAGGTGACAACACAGTAACTACAGGAAGTAAGGAAAGTGTGCATGGGGGGTAGGTAGTGATTGAAGTCTCTTCATGTTTTGTGGATTAAATCCACAGTTGTGTTTTTTTTTTTTTCTACTTCCATTAGCAAGATTGTCCACAAATTCACAAGAGTGTGCTCATGCTTGTTTGTATTACAGTCACAGACCAAGAACTTTTACATCGATTACTGTGCATACTCATGAGTGAAGGTAAATTTTCTTTCCCCCCAATACATAAGGATATCATCTTCATATGTGAAGAAAAATGCTAGGTGAAAGCTTTTTTACTAAAAAAATGAGGTTTAAGAAGAGGTAAAACAAACGAAACCAAAATAAACAGCACCACCCTCCCCTCTACCCCTGAACAACCAGAAGGCAAAAGAATAAGCAGTGTTCCCTGGAAGGAAAAGGAATGAAAAATTGAAGAAATTGAATGTAATAATACATATCTGAACAGTAAAGAGGCTCCTTCAAAATACTGGTCCCAAGCAATTAATGTTTAACACCACAGTAGCAGATTGTTACCACTGAATGATCCTAATGAAGAATAAATGCTAGGTAAAGAATTGGAGTTACTAAACGAAGTATTATTAAAAACCTTAACCTAACTTTCTTGTGTGCCTAGAAAAACATTAGTCACTCTTCTGTGGCTATCTGTATTCATTTTGTTCAATTTTGGAAGAAAAGGAACCACAGGCATTTAAGGGATGGCAAGTTCATGGGGGATTGCCGAGGCCTCCCTGACGAGAGCAGCATCACTGTTCAGTTCTGCTCTGTGGCACTGAGAGAGCGGTAGCAGCTGGGGATGCTGGTTTTTGGGCATCATCCAGATGTCATGTTAGGCTGAAGAAGTTTTGTAGCATGGAAGATACCCTTTCCTTGCAAACTGAGGGAAGTCCTCCAAGACCCTGTTTGCTTTCTTTTTCTTGTTGGCAGGCAGCGTGGGCTGCTTCTGCTGAGCGGCTGGTGGGAGTGAGAAGCCAGAAGAACTGAGGGGATGGATGCTAGATTTTCACAGGAGATGAAGAAAAAAAAGATAAGCATCTGAGAAGCTATTTTTCCTCCTAAACAACTTGCTCAGCAGAATATTCTTGCATGACTGGCAGTGCTCTTTTTGAAGGCAATAGGGAAAAGCTTGGATAGGTGGATCTCCTAAATACTGAGAATATGTATCAAACCTACACAGATGGTCACCAGTTCCCCCAAGAGTGGCATTGACTCACTTGTGAAATGCTAAAAGTAATTTATAATTTGGACAAGAGCAATGCTACTCATAAATGAGATTTAAGGAAAGAAAAAAGTCTTTCAAAATAACTCTGCAAATGTACCAATTTCATAATAATGTAAATAATGAACTGAAATGGATGCTTGAGATTAACTGCTGAGATGACTAATTATGTGTGGGTTTCATCAGAATAGTTTCAAAGCCATCATTCTTGCAGTGACGGATTTCTGCCACAAGATGCCATCATTTCACTAAAAATAGTTTTAGACTTTAGTATTACATAGTTGCACAAAAGGTGAAAACTGCAATTCAGGACACGTTTTTGGAACATCTTAATGTTGATTAGCCTATGCAGTGTAATAGACCCTTTTCAGATGAACATATTTGATACTGATGCAATTTAAAGAGATTCATATTGCTATAGAAACTCTGATCATTCAAATGTTCCACCTATGAAGTCATTGGTTACAACTTTAAATATTTAGGCATAATATTTAGACTAGTTAACTGTGTCTCAGAAGACTGATGGAGGCTATGGCTGACCTCTCTGTTCTCTAGCTAGCTGGTGGTTCTTTTCCAATGTGTAAGAATACCTGAATGACCTGAAATATGCAGCCCTGCAAGACCGATGAAAATAATGTAAACCTGGGCAGTTGAAATGTAGGAGAGAATTAGAATGCACATATGCATTTTAATTCTGTCTAAAAATATGACTGCATACGTGCAGTAGAACAAGACTTCCCACTTACATTTGGCTCTCACAGACCTGCCTTTCGCCACCTCTGCAATTATTTACAAAGAAAATAATTGTTTGTCTTTATGACTGCTCCCTTGCCCACACCTGGCCATCAGCATATGTGCTATATGACTAAAAGAAACCTAAGTCTTAAGCTTTTTCCTACCTCAGTGGTTGAACATTACTGCTGTCCTTTCTGTTCTGCAGGACCGTGTTTCTCTGGGCGCTCTTTTGAGCACAGTTTTTTCTTCAGTTTCTCATACTTGAATCTTCTCTAAATGTTGCCTGGTTTTTATTTCTTAAATTCAGCTACAAGTTTTCATCCTTGCAGGTAAAAATTTTTATGCTTGCCCTCAGTGCTGCATCGTCCTCTCTTTTTGCCTAGAGCAAGGCAGCCTTGCCTACTTGTGTCAGTCCAATTAGAGCTGTACAACTTATTTTTCCAGATTGTTGCTCTGACTGTGACATTTCTTTCTTTGCATCTTTCCCATGGTTCCAGTATATTAGATAAAACCTCTTGTTGCCAGTTGAAGGACTTCCATGCCCTAAGGTCGTCCCGGCTTTTTTCCCCTCAGCTTTAACAGTGATACAAGTCTTCATTGCCCACTTGTCAAACTGTCAAATAGTTGCATTCATGTTTTCTCCCACACTGCCTGTCATGAACTAGAGCAACTGTAGTTACCACAAAACTTTCTCCATTTCTTTTCTCAATTTTCATTTTATTTTTTTGTCTTGCCTGCTTTAACAGCACGCTACTGAACTAAGACAATTTTTCAAGATACATGCAGGTCTGTATTACTGAAGTTTTTTTGCTTATCCACACAATGCTGACACTTAGGCAAAATCCCCTATTGCTCATGCTTGTACTGTGCTTATTATGTGGGGATGCTCTGAGTACCTAACATCTCAGGAAGTATATTTATAATGTAAACTAAGAACAGTTTATAACTAAGAACAGTATATACAAAAAGCAGTGTTGGAAAATGGTAATATTTCATGGGCTACTGCAGGGTTCAGTTGGCTAATGGGAGGGGTTGAAAACGTCAGTTAAACATTAAATTTGCAAAATTAATAATTGACTAATTTAGTGTAGAGAGGACCATCTGAAACTTTGGGAAGATATTACAAAGCTAAATGATTGACACAGAAATAGTCACATACTAGCAAAAGAGATATTATCTGCAAGTATTTGAGATTCCTAGTGTATCTCTGGAGGGAGCCAAAAGGCAAAACATAGGTCGCCTTAATGGAAATGTGTTATGGCCCCTGCTTGGAATGTCTGTGATAATTACCTAATTAGCAGCTGGTGTCTAGATTTTAGTTAGGTGTCCCACATATGCTGTGTGAGTAACAGTACCTAGCTTTTGTTACCTAGATGATTTGGGGTGACTTAGCAATTAATAGTGAGGTTTCTACTGTACGTCAGAAATTATATTTGCAATGATGGAGCAATTATCCAAACCACTGTATTCAAATCTGTCCTTTGTGTTTGATATCATACATCATGAAGCAGTATCCATATTTGCACCTCGTGAAAGTGTGATCACTGCTTCTCACAGATTACTCTATTTTTAATGTTTCCTGAGTAGTCTTATTATTGAGCAGCAGTTGTAACCTAGTTGCTACATCATGAGAGAAAAACAACAGCATCCTGTGCCCCCATGAACTTCACTTAATGTACATGAATAAGGGCTAAAATATTTTTTTTTATGTTCCTCTTTTCTGTGCTGAATAGTTTGATATTTTGTTGGTGTCTGACAAAGCACTGAGTGTGGGTAAAACTAGGTTGGCTGCTTGTCTAGAGAGGTTTGAAGTGATTTTCATATTTGCTCCAGGTTGCTTTAACATTATTTTCTCCTGCTCTTTTCTCCTTGAGTATGGTCTTGACCTTCTTCATACCTTCTGACAGTCTATGCTGAGACCATTTGGAAGCTGAGATTTTTATGCTCTCTGTGGCCAACACATTAGGTGGAAGGTGCTATTGAAAACACGAGTTGAATTGTTTGAGTTACAGTGGGTGACCAGTAGACTTAAAAGTGGAATTGAAGGTGGTTGTACTTATGACCTGTAAATGTGACCTGTAGAAGCTTGAGAAAACCCTGTGGGATACACTCTTCATCTACAGACTGGAGACACATTAATGATTAATGTCTTAACAGTAGATAGGCTTCTGTCTTGACAGTCTGCACTGGAAAGGCGGTGAATGAAAGGTTATGGGGAGGATTTGAGTGCTCAGGGTTTCAGTTCAGGTTAAAAAAACAAACCAAAACCACACAAACCAGCGTTTTTCAGATATACCAAAACTGTTATAAAAATATGAACCAGGTAAGCAAACTGCACACACTCCCTTAACGTCCTCTCCACAACCTTCTTTAGAACTAACAACGTTATGTCTTCTCTGAATAACTGCAACCTGTTGTTAACTTGCTATACATATCTCTGGTATCTGTGATGTTCACGAAAGATTTTTCATAGTTAAAATAGATGTTACATTTTGTTCTGTCACTGAATTATGGGATTTCTGCTTAATTCAAATTCCTCTCTGTTATGCTGGGCTTCTCAAGGGAGAATATTTAGGAACATCAATTCTTATTGATCTGTTCAAGCAAACCCTGGAAGGCAGTGGTTCACCCTTCATGTGAAGTGGGCTTGACAGTATTCATTTATAACTAGCTTTGTACAAACGTAACAAAACCTGCCCTTTTGCAGTGAATATGGCGTTTTGCTCCTTTGTGGACAGAAACTGTGGTAACCACTTAAAGCAAGAACTGTCAGGACTCCTTTGATAAATAGCACTCTTCAGCCTTATACTAAATAGGAATAAACGCTGGTAGGTAAGTTGTAATTTGGGCTTTATATTCTTAATTTAGCATGAAGGAAGTGCCTTTCACATACTTTTAGCATGAAAAAAATTGAAACAGTGAATTGGGATTTAAGCATTTTGTCTGTGATTTTTAGGTCAAGTCAACTAGAAGCTTTTCAGCTAAATACCCCGTGGGAATTAATGTCTGTGGTGTAATGCACATTTCTTAACACATTAAGAGCTTGGGAAAATCAGATTGCAGTTGTTAGACACTTTGAATTAACTCTTGAGATCAAGTAACTAACAGAAATTAATTTAGATGTGACTTAAATATTTATGCTATAATGTTCTATGCACTTCTTTAAGGACATAATCATCACAGCCCCCAAAATGGTAAACTGTATTCTAACATTGGTATAATTATTCTGATTGCATAGAGTTATGTTAATACAGGTAGATTGTGTTATTAGCAATTTTAAATCCCAGAGTAATCATGGTAGTGGATGGATGTGTTGTTACATAGTGAAAATAGGACAGAATTACTTCTTTCAGTTCTGTCATGGATTAACCCCACGCAGATCACCACGCAGCTGCTCGCTTACTCCCTCCAGCGGGATGCGGTGGAGAATCAGAAGGGTAAAAGTGCAAGAAGCTGAGATAAAGACAGTTTAACAGGTAAAGCAAAAGCTGCACACG
>JAVKLA010000007.1:3141084-3152409 GCA_034782735.1 Sagittarius serpentarius
CCCTTCATGTATTATTGGCCAAGAAAAGGCAAAAATGAAGATTGATTAGGTGTCATAAAGCAATTTTTGACCCTTTAAATGTTGGCTGAAGTATTGAAGTGAGTGCTGTCAGGACACAGCCAGAAGTTTCTTGTTGCCAAGGTTTCAATTGCCAAAAGGTTTAGCCGTAAGTTATGTATTTAATTTGAGTGGTTTTGGAAAAATTTACCTGATCAATCCATGTGTTGCATAACCTCTTTTACATCTGTAAGGTATATACAAATAAACTTCACAGAATGGTCTAAATTATATCTTATATAAATGCACGACAGAGATACTTAAGGAGCTTTTTCTGTGTTTGGCAGGAAAATCTGGCACATGAGCTGTAGAAAACTTTCCCAAAGCTACATGATGTTTATGACTGCACCAGAACACTTGCATAGCACTTTGCCTATTATAAAAGCTGTAAAAACATTAACTAATCCACAAAGCAAATTATGTGTTGCAGATGTATCCCTCTGCTGGGAGAAAAGCATATGTGTGTATGGGGGGGGTGGGGGTGGAATCTATTAAAGGAGGCTTTATTTAGTCATTTTAAGTTTTATTGCATTTCTTTGACTGTGTTTTCATACTTTCTTAACAGAATAATTTTTTTTTCTAGGATTCTGTTAATGAAATTGTACATCGATGTATGAAAAATGTACACACGTTTTCCTTTTGGAACAGAGATAATCCAGTTGTCTTGGTTCTGTTTACAACCAAAGTGAATCTGAGTGCTCTAGAATTAATTGAAAGAATAGCAAACAGTCAGCAAAGTGCCTTTCTGTCTGAAATGATATTGTTTTTTCTTTTATTCACAGACTCAAATCCCAAGCTTTCTGGTGCACATAAGCTTGTGCACATTTTAAATGTCTTTGATATGCTATTGCTAGGTAGTGAATTCAAGGTTATGTGATTGCTGTCTTTATCAGCTTTGTCAAGAGCTGATCCTTACCTAGGGTTGACTTGAACCTGGATTTATTAGAATACTTTAATAAATGCATAAAGTACCCTAAATTTTAAATGTTATGGGCACCTGTTGCTTCCCAGCTCTTTAAGAACTGTTCTTCTGTGCAGCTGGCCTGCATGTTGCAAGTGGGTGCATGCACATACATGCATGTGCATGTAAGTGTAGGAATTAAAGATGGCTGCAGTGGGGTTGTTTCGGAGACTGACAAAGGAGGCCAGTTTTGCTGGGGTGTGGGTACCGGTGATAGCGGTTATCCTCGCTGTTGCCCTCACTGAGGCTGTGGGGGCCAAGCTTCTGTTCTCTCAGGTGTTGGAAACCAGAATCAAAGTGTGCTGCTTCTTCCTCCCCTTCTTTTCTCGCTAATCCTTGGTGGTTTTGTGCTCCTCAGCTTCTTCCTCAAAAGGAAAGGGAGGGGACCTTATCTGCCTCTCCTATAGGTCACCTTATTTTTGGGACCAGGACTAGTTCTGGTTCCATCACACACCTTTCCTGCCTGTTATACCACCTTTGTTGTCATCTTGCTGGCTTTTATTTTTCTTACATGTTTTCCTGTACGTTGTTTGTGCAAATATGCCACCATTCTCTGAGTCTTTGGAGTTGCATGTTATTTATATACCTGTGCTTAGCAGTGCTATAAGATACTTGTATGTCACTGGTTATACTATTAGTGGGATCGCTGTGTTACAAAACCACTGGCTATTGCTCCTCCATTTTAGTGTGCATACAGCTGAGTTCAAGGCAAGCCACTAAGTGTGGCTTTGGTTACTCCTGCAAAGGTGAATCCATTGGCATTCACGGGTGCGCCCTTAGAGGTAGGTTACACTATTGCACTACGATTAATGCTGCCAACCCACGGCTTTCAGCGGCATGTTATCCTTGCCAGTGTTGTAGTGTTCGGATCACTCAACAGCAGCAAATGTATCCAAGACCAGCTGGCAGCATTTACAGCTGCTAAGGAGGAAGAGAAGCCCTTGTAGGTTTGTGGTGGGAGGTGGGCACCTCTGGGTATCAAAGTACCCTACCATATGATCCCTATGTGTGCCGTCCCAGTGACGGGAAAGCTGGTTAACACAGGGAGAGCGAACATTCGTGTTGTACATCAGCATGATATTTGCTCAAATGCTTTTGTCTGTGAACTTCTGAAGGTAGGTGCCACTTCCTTCTGTCATCTGATCCTGACTGACACCATGGCCGGACAGGAGCACGATCAGCTCCTGTTCCTGCCACCAGTGGTGCTTGGGCTTTACTGTATTGCACTTCTGTGGCTTCAGTGAGCCGACCATATTGTGGGAGAATGAACCCCGTGTGGGTGAGTGCAAACTGAGATCTGTTAGGTGAGTCCATTAGTTATAATCACTCAGGCAAAAAGAGCATCATTGCAGACATTGATTTAATGCACAGAGAGAATCAAAAGGGCAGAAACAAGACTAGGATGGAAAATACTGCACTTCTTTTACACAGCCAAAAGCGTGCATGCAAAAAATATTTTGAAGAATAGTATGATGGCTCTGAGCTCTAACAGTTAGACAGTTCCCTCCACTGATAATTTTCTGTCTTTGGTTCTTAAGGGCACATTAGTTTATAATATAAATGGATTTCCACAAGTTAGCTACAGAAAATGTTCTTACCAAATATTACAAGATTTATATTTTTCCTTTGTAAAGTCTCCAATTTATTCAAGTAGGGAATAATATGCTTTTTGGGTGGTGCTATTCAGGAAAAAAAAATGCTTTTAACCTCCTCTTGGTATATGAAAGGCATCCATAAGCTTTATATTCGACAGAGATTTTTAGGGTGTTGGCAGGGATTCTGTGTTTTTAAAGTTTTTTTCTGTTTGCTGGGGTTTGTGTGCTTTCATTTCCCCTTTGAAGTGTGTGGGAGAGTGCAGAAGGGGAAATACTTCGTTATGTCCATGAATTATTCAGGTATGGTTCTAGGAGTTAACATTACTTTAAATAGCTCAAGGTTTTTCTTTTTCCTTGAGTATATCTCAGTTTTCGTTCTTACACTGATTGCATGCTATGTTCCTTTACTGAATAAAATTTTGATGAAGTACTATCTTTTGGCAATCTCTAGAAATAATTTCAGACTTGAAGTAAGTATTTAATTCTGATCTTTTCCAGCATCAGATATGCAGTGACCCTGAGCAGATACAGGTGAATTGTCATACATATGACTTTACAAAAGAATCAAATTATTCTCCCTAGAGTGTGTTTTCTATGGGCTCTTGCAAAAGCATTGATCTCAGCTAACCTCCCGCATATATTTCTTCAGTGAAGGAAAAAAGGAATCTGTAATATTAAATACTAATTTACTATTATACATGCACTACTAGGCTGTTTTTCTCTGAGAGGAATTCTGTAAACCACATTTAGTACATTGTTTCAATGGGAAAGCATGAACACTAAATCCTTATATTTTGAAAAGAAACCCAAGCCAATAAGGTACGAAAATCTGTATTCAGGAAATAGTTAAGAACAATAACACAGAAGATGATGATCAGAAAGGTGTCTAGAGGCCAACATGGGGAGAAAGGAAAACAAACTCAAAGCATTTTTTTGAAAAGTGAGTTTTTAAAATTTTGTTCTTGTAGTTCTAAAAATATCTTTGAAAATCCAGTGATTGCTGCATAATCACTTATGCAAATGAGACATGGGCTATTATGTTGGGGAAAAAAGGTTTAAAAAAATTATTCCTCTGGATTTTAGGGCTTTCCTGATATAGTTTAAAGTGGCAGTAAAGTAGGATTACAGATTCTTGAGGAGAAACGCATATAACATGTATATGTCAAATGTATATCATGTAGAGGGATGCCTGCGACCAAAGCTCATCTGCTCAGATTGAATTGCAGCAGCGGCGAGTATTTTGTATAGGCACAAGTGAGAGGAAGCACAGTGACAAAATGCTTTCCAGGAAAAATAGTGTTTGCTGAGCACGAGTGCAAAGCTCGATCAAAAGATATGTTAAAGATTAAAATGTAGTCAGTATGTTCAAGTTCATGATAGTATGGTTATATCAATGTATATATAACCTGAGTTAACTTTTCTGTGAATGCTGTCTTCAGCCGTATGTGTCTGACAGAAATGTTTATGAACTGAGTAATTGCAAACATGTTAGTGCTTTAGTCTTGTAGCTTCATTAAGTTGCTTACTGGACCTCAAGTTCTCAAAGGTCTTGAACAATCTCCAAGCAATAGTCAAAATTTTGCTGCAGTATCACCATACTGTAATGAAACGGAAATCTGTCACCTGTGTAAAAGAACCCTGAAAAACGCTGGAAAATACCAGGCGCCAGTGGCAACCTGTGTGTGGATACCCAAAAACACTGGTCAGAAAAAAAGTCTGCATCCCCTTGCTCAAAAAACCAAAATTTGTCAGGGCTGAATCTCCCCCAAGATACCAGCATAGAAAATGAAAAAGGAACAGAAGCCATGGAACATCATATTGACTAGGGACTGCATGTTAATTAGAATAAGATTACAAAATAATGTATACAACTCTTCAAAGATGCCGGTAATGACAAGAAGCTGTGTCTTCTGCCTTTAGGACCTTGCTGTTACTGTATTATTTCAATGGTATGGAAGCAAGAAGTCTAGAATAAAAATGTGTGAAAATGTCAAGAAATGAATCTTTTTGATTGGTGCTGTTGATTGCTGGCTGTTTCAAATGGGCAGATTTGTCACCTAAACCCAATTATTCATCTTGGGTTTGCATATTAGTTGTAAATATTTGGTTCTACATGGATTTACCCTGCTTTGTTTATATATATTGTGCAATTGATACGATTTTGCTAGGTCCATTTTGGAAATGAATTGCATTTCTTAACAAAATAATATGCTTTAGTGTGTTTGTATATTTGTATGTATGTTTTATTGTCATTTTTGAATGCCAGAGTAGTCAATTTTTAGAGGAGTATACTATAATTCCATAAGTAGTAATTTCACTAGGTATTTATATGTTTAAGTTGGTTATTTGGAATAGTAATTAAAAAATCACATAGTAAAGGGGGCTTCATAAAAAAGTTATCTGCTTTTTGTTATTTAATTTAATCCTAATAGTAGATTTGAGACCTGTTATGTTGGGCACTTTATATGTATTTACTGCTAAAGCTGTTTTTATTTATTCCAGCTTTCAAACTCATTTTAAGTATTGTAGAATCTGAGCTGGAACAGGTCTAAAAATAATAAAATACTTGAAAGTTCTGGAAAAGGACTGAAAATTCATGTATTATGCATTAGATTTCCTTTAAGTGATTATAGGAAAGGGAGCTGCGAAGAGAGAAAGACGAAGATAGGGAGGGAACTAAAGTAGGAAGGAAGCTCCCTTCAGCAACCCTGAGTAAACTTACTATCCAGATACACACTGTCTGGCTGGGAGGAACTGTATATCTAATACATATCTATCCCTGTAACGTTTCAGCTGTTTCTGAACTGTATTTGTACATATCACTGTGTATCTTTTAATAATAAAACGATTCTTAGGTCATGTTTCTTAAGAATGTTAAGAACGCCTGGGCCCAGTCACAACTAAATTGAGTACCATTGAGTTCAATGAGTTTTGAGTAAGATACCTAGCTGTTAGATGAAAAACAGCAGTTTATACTTCTTGTTGTTGCTGAAAATATTTTAAATACAACAATTTTTACTGAAAAGTTACTGATGCCTTGAAATATTCTTGGATTAGCATCCCGTTCCGCTACAGCCATTATCAGTTATCAAAAGTAGCCTGAACCATTGTACAAATTACTGGTTTTTATTCTGAGTTAGTAATATTTAAAATATCACTGTTAAACTCTTGTTTAAATAGAATCTTGTTTAAATAATGGTGGTAGTTCACCCAGTCAAAGGTGGAAATAGTGGTAGTAAACTGGGGCTGCAGCCTGTCTTAGAATCATAGAATCATAGAATGGTTAGGATTGGAAGGAACCTTAAAGATCATCTAGTTCAAGCCCCCCTGCCATGGGCAGGGACACCTTCCGCTAGACCAGGTCGCTCAAAGCCCCATCCAACCTGGCCTGGAACACTGCCAGGGAGGGGGCATCCACAGCCTCTCTGGGCAACCTGTTCCCAGTGCCTCACCACCCTCATGGTGAAGAATTTCTTCCTAATATTTAGCCTAAATCTACCCTCTTCCAGTTTAAAGCCATTACCCCTCGTCCTATTACTATTTCTTGACCAGGAAAAGCTGAGACACGGGCAAATGATCGACTAAGTAAGAGTGTTCATATGTGCTTCTCACAGGTTGTGATCAAATTCTGGATCAACTGGAAGAAAAAAGCACCATCATGTTATTTTCTGGTCCATTATAAAGGCAAAATGGTGGTAGAAGTCAAGTAGACAATACAAGTAGGAAATTATTCTTAAGGCTTCTAAGGGGCTATTACAGAGTCAATGAAGAGGTTTTTTGCTGCAGAGCTTCTTCCTTAACTAAATGGTTTGCCTCCTGGAATAAATAAAAGGTATGCCACCATAAATAGACATAAAATGTTTCCTGGGACCTTGATGGAAGCATTCATTTCTTTTTCTTTATGTAGCAAAGCCTTGAAATTATTCAGTTTGAGTGCTCTTTAGGCCTTGATATTCTCTCTCTCTCTCTCTCTCTCTCTCATTTTCTTTTTAAAAAATTTAATTGCGTTATTCCTCAGAGAACGCAGCAGTAGTGGTGAGGGGGAGAACGGGGAAAGAGTCAAGAGATATTAAACTTAAAAAGAAATTACAATTGTTACTAATTGTCATAGCAACAAAGGAGTAATGGATCCCGGAGAGGAGGCAGAGGGGCGGAGGATGTTGGTGTGCACCCGCAGGGGTACTGCTGAGCTATTCTGTGGCATTAGGCAGGTCATTCTAGAAGCCCTTTTCTCTTACTATATTTTCTAATTATATGTTTTCAGAAAATATTACTCAGTTAGGACAGCCCTGGGAACCTAACTAACGCTCTCTGCTTGGGTGTGCTTTTATGCATTCAGGAGTTTGTTTCTGTTTCGTATCTGTGGAAGGACTCCACCCACAGAGCTGGGCGGTGAGAGCAGGGGAGCGACTGGCCTGACACTGTTGACACCTCTGGCAGGTAGAGCAACTCTCTCTGCCAGGCCTTCCTTCTCGCCGTGATGGACAGTAGCTGCTTTAATTTGTTTGTTCCCAGTTCTGTGATTTGTCTCTTTATAAAGAACAAGTGAACTCCTGGGGAAAGAGGGAGACTGTTTCCCTGGTGGAGGTATTTCAGAGAAGAATAAACCAGGGGGGGAGCTTTTCTTTGTCACTTTAGCTTGCCTGCTGTTGTTGGTGCTGTCGAAGAGGCTGTAGGAAAGGGAAGGCAAGGGGGTCGCATGTACGTTGGGAAGGCAGCTGGGAGCCCTAAGCTTAGGTGAACAAGCAGAGGTGTTGCTGTGAGGAGCAGGGTGCACATCAGCCTCGCAGGACAAAGAGGATAGACAGAGTGTGGTTTGCCTCCACTCTGAAGGTTATGGGAAGTGAAGACCTTCCTGAAAGGCAATAATATGCAGGGGGAGAGTTGTATACAAACTTTTTTCATTTTGGTCCATCTTACCTGGTGGAGTTTCTTCAATTTAGAAAACTGTAGTTTTGTTTGTGTGTGTTTGTTTTTTCAAAATCAAATAGAATTTGTTTTTTGATGAAAGCTGTGAATCACTACATATTTGCAGAAAATCTCTCAGGATTTCAGACCACATGTAAGTTACTGCACAAGAAGTAGGAGATGCTCACTTAGCAAGAAATCATGCTCGTTACTACTAGTATGGCTCATCAAAGCCATGCTTAGCATTAATATCAATATGGGTTCAGTTGGTCAACTGTAATATAGATGATAATTTTAAGGTAAAGAACAAACCTGTGTACTTAAACGTTTTTACTTTTTACCTCTACTGACATGATAAACTTTCAGCTGTTGCTTAAAAATTGCAGGGATTGTTCTTTTGGACTTTGTCACCAGAATGCTTTTCTTACATTAATAAAACAACATATAAACAAGATATGTTGTACATTCTCTGAGTAGTTTAATATACCATTTGATCAAGCTCGAGTGCATAATAGCATCTAAATTTAAAAAGGGAGCAAAAAAACCTTCACACTCGTCCTTTGTTTAGACATCATTTCCTTATGTTTATCTGCTCTTAACTTGCTGTAATCATTGATTCTCCTGAAATTCAGCTGGTAATAACAGTTGGACTGAAGATCCTTCAGTTATGTCAGGCAGTGCTCACGGAATTTGTGAAAAAGAACAGAGAACAAATCTTAGAAGTGTCTTGCTGCTATTTTGAAAGATATTTACGTACTAAAGGATACACATAAGCCCTAAATAAGATCTTCAGTCTTCAGTTTTTCACTGGCTCCAACAGTGATTCAAAAGTTATTTAAGTTTTAGGTTATCTGTAATGTTGAGCAATGTATGTTCTCCCACTTTTGTTAAATACAGAACACTTTTTCTTTAAAATTTTTTTTAGCAAACTAGTTTTTGTTTGGGTTTGTTACGTGTTAATACAAATCTAAACTAGAAAAGTTTGAGTCTACATAGTATCAGGTACAGTAACCTGATACAATGCATCTGCATATTGCATTTTCATGTTTTATTTTTTATGCTTTTGTACTGTATAGTAATGAATGATTACTAAATGTCTACATTTTGTCAGCATGCGGGAAAGAAACAGTCAGAATGGCAAAGACTTGTCAGCAGCTCTTTGAGTTAAGATAGAGGGGAATAAGATGTTGTGTGTTTGATGTCACTAATGTTCACATGATGTATATTTTCCTTCCGTACAACGCTGCTCACTGCTTGTGTGGAGATCTCTGCACTTGACAATTTTCATTTTCTCTACTTGGCATCTGTAAATATAGTAATAGCTTTAGCAGTGGGTTCTGTATCTAAGTAGAGGTTTTCTCCTGTTCATGGTAATTCAGGGAAAGAATGCAAGAAAAAGTCCTTTTGTTGCCTGCGTGGTGTTTGTGAAAGAGTAGAAAAGAGAATTTGAAGAAATAATTACTCAAAAGGGTTGAATAAGTGCAAGTTGTGAGTGTGAATAAGAATTGGCATCTATTATGGGGGGCAAAATACTTCAAAGAATTAGAAGGAATGTAAAAAAATATGGTTGGAACTGAAGTCAGGGAGGGCTTTTGCTAGTTTAATGTATACTACTGTTATATTTCTCAGCTTTTCGTACAGCAGATTGCTCTACAGACATCTTACAGACAACTTGATACCTTGGGACGACCACCTGGCCTTTTTTACACTGAATTCCCATGTTCTCTTGGTTACATTTGTGTTGGGAGCATGTGAGATGCATAGGGTGCCAGCATCTCATGCAGGATCTACTGACTTTTTTTGACTGTGAGTGGACTGAAGAATTAAGCATGTTTCAATATCACTTGTAGATATGCAAACAAGATGCCAGCTGGAGAGTGCCTGAATTATCTTTGATAAGATGTTGGTGACTGTGGAGAAAATTGTGGTATTATCAGGTCAAAAGAAATGACCATGGAATAAAATATACATGGGAAGAAAATGGAGAATGAGTATTTCTTCTGATACATTGAGTATAGCAACTTTAGGCTGGTAGAGGCTAGAGAAAACAGTTGCCTCATTTTCCAGAGTTGCTTGTGGTGAGCGTAGGAACAGGGAACAAGAAAGAACCAAATGTTTCTGGTGTGGGTTGCCTTCACCTTGCTGCTGTTTCTCCCTGGATGGCAGAGGAGAGGGAGGCTTTCTTCAGCCATAGCTCCCTGCGTTTGGCTCTGGCCCCCGTCAGCGGTATGTTTCTTCGGAGACTGATTGGCATTCCTGTGTCTGGCTGCAGGCACTGGTTGTCCAGGCAGGGCTTCGCAGAGGGTGAGCTGAACACCATTTCGTGAGCCCAAATGACGCCTAAATAGTGATATTGCTGTATGCAGAGTTTACAGAGTAAAGATGTCTACCTGAGACATAACTAGTCATTTTATCTTCTGAGAAGCTAATCCTGAGGGAAAAACGTAGTGTGAAAAGCTACTATTTTGCTCTTTTTTGATTGTAGCCACCCACCCCTTTTGGACATTCCAGAGGATGCATTGTATAAACCTACCTTATCTGTCTGTGGTTAAAACTTGGCAAACAAAATAAATCACAAAAAGGGAATGGGGACCTAAGCAGCTACAACTCACACTCAGGCTTTCTTCTTTGTCCATGTAAGACTTTACCACTCACCTTAATACTTGAAAATTCATGAGCTGATCATTCGTGCCTGAATTTCCTGTTGATCCCAAATTTGTGTTTCTTTATCCCTTGGATAAATAGAATAGTAAATCTCTCTTCAGAGTATATTGGTAAGGGCAGGCAGTGCTTAGAATGCCATAATTTGATGAAAAACAGGTACTGATACTTTTATATTGTGCTAAAAATAACATTTTCATGTTTCATAAAAAGTTATGATTAAACTTGGAAAGACACAAAACCACCATTGAACAGTACCAAAAAAAAATAGTTATATGGATGATATTACTTGTACTTCTGGATTTTTGTTAAATATTCAAGATCCTGTAAAAACAGAGAATGGTGACAAATACATTTCTACTTGGACAGTTGTTTCATACAATTTCTCACTGGTCCAATGTTAGTAGAAAATATTTCTGTAGCTCCTGCTTAAATGTATTTCCCAGATCTGTTTGCATATTATTTTGTGCAGAACAGTTTAGTTAACACATCTGTCTAAATGCCTTTTTTTTTTATTTTATTTTATTTAATATATATTAGGATGTTTTGAATAACTTGGGTTCCTGTGAGCTGGATGAAGATGACCTAATGCTTGACTTGGAGCTCCTAGAAGAACAACATCACCATCGTTCTGGTAAGTCAGATAAACACTGAATATCTTCAGCGAGGTATTATCATTCTAGAAATAGAAAGTAAATGTATTCAGTACAATTACTTGGAAATAAAAAAGTAATTTTCTTGGAAGGGGAAAAACTATCCGTTTTGTAGTGTTATTTCTAAATGCATTTGCCATTTAACAGAAGGATAATCTTTACACTGCTTTTGGATTTCATATGGTCAGTTATGAAATGGAAGTGATTTTTACAGCTGCAGAAGAATTCCAGCACCAAGGGCAGACCCATCTGGTTTGCTAGATACTTAAAATGACTGCTGCCTACCCCAGGCAGTTACCAAAAAACCCTTGCTGATATAATTGTGGTACTATTTTGTGTGTGCCAGAATAATATGCTTCAAACAAAGAAGGTTTGAATTGAGACATGAGTGTAACTTGTTCCTTTCCCTCATGGTAGTTGTCCTGGTTTTGGCTGGGATAGAGTTAATTGTCTTCCTAGTAGCTGGTACAGCGCTGTGTTTTGGGTTTAG
>JAVKLA010000007.1:3152509-3188964 GCA_034782735.1 Sagittarius serpentarius
GTCTTCCTAGTAGCTGGTACAGCGCTGTGTTTTGGGTTTAGTATAAGAATGTTGATAACACCCTGATGGTTTCAGTTGTTGCTCAGTTGTGTTTTGACTAATTCAAGGGCTTTTCAGCTTCTCATGCCCAGCCAGCAAGAAGGCTGGAGGGGCACAGAAAAGCTGGGAGGGGAGACAGCCAGGACAGCTGACCCCAACTGGCCAAAGGGGTATTCCCTACCATGGGACATCATGCCCAGTATATAAACTGGGGGAGTTGGCCTGGGGAGGAGGGCTGCTCGGGAACTAACTGGGCATTGGTCAGTGAGTGGTAAGCAATCATGTTGTGCATCACTTGTTTTGTGTATTCCAATCCTTTTATTATTTTTGTCACTTTATTGTTGTTATTAGGGTCATTGTTAGTTTCTTCGTTTCTGTTCTATTAAACTGTTCTTATCTCAACCCACGAGTTTTACCTTTTTCCTGATTCTCTCCCCCATCCCACTGGGGTTGGGGGAGGGAAGTGAGTGAGCAGCTGCGTGGTGCCTAGTTGCTGGCTGGGGTTAAACCACAACACTGGTTAAGGTACTGTTGCACTGCTTTGATTAATGGTAAAACCCAAGTTCAATCTGTGGTGTGTTCAGAACGATTTTATAATAGGATTACCCAAGGTCTTGGTAAGTTGTGGCACTTGCAGTGGGGAAGCCTGCATTTCCTTTGGCTGTGATGTGGGAGAGTGTAGGGCCTAGTCCATGAACAGGAAAAGTCCTGCTAACTCCACACGGTTCGGAGAGACTTAAAATGTACATGAGATTTGTACTTGATCACAGGTAGAGCTCTGAGTTTGCACTCTGTTGTGATACTCTGTCATGGCAGTGACATGCTTTTAAGCAGGAGTAATTCTCACCCTCTCTTTTACCTGCTGTTTTCTGACCCCTCTTTCTCCATCCACCCACATAGGTACCTATAGTGCATATTCATACAGACTTGAGTGGAAGTGGGGTTTATGAGACACGTGCCTGCTGGTTTGTGCCGTCGTCAGTTCTGGTCCCTCCTTTGATGCAAACTTAGCAATGGTACAGATAAACTGCTTGAATTATGCTCCTGTTTTAAATGTTCTGTGTTTGATAATTCTGTGAATATATCTGAATTATCTCTGTGATAATTCTATTTAACCACTGTATTGTGCTTTATAAACGTGTTTGCATATCTACTTATAGGATAAAACACCCCTTCCATTTTATTTGGTAGAAAGCAAAGTAGCCAGAGAATATGGAGGGTTGTAGCAGCAATATGTGCATGATCATAGTTTCCTAAATTACTGGGAGCTAGGATGCAGCAAATTAATTGCACAGAAAAGGCTCTTTTTAACTAGTACTGAATAATGCTATTCAATGGTTACAGAAAGTCAACTCATGGATGAAGAAATGTGGGTCAAAAAGCTTCAAAACCAAACACTACATTTTATAAGAAATCAGTATTTAGACTTGTTCATTCCCTGGACCTGTTGGAAACAAATTAACTGGCAGAACCATTTTCCATAAATAAACTTCCCTAACATGTTGCTCTTGGCTTCTCCTGTGTTTTCATCCTTTTTTATATTTATAAAGCATTGATGGAAAAGTTATGTCCAGTATATTATTATAAAGATTTATAGCAGCTTCTGGAACAGCTAAGATCATAATGCCTAAATGACATTATACTTGATAGAAAAGTAATTAAGATGGAGATGTGATATGACACATAATCTTTCTACTCTTGGCTCATTATCCAGAGCAAATGAGATGCTTTTAAAACAGAAAGATCTACATTGCCCTTTGAAGAATGGTGACCAGTCCTATTCTGAGCAGTAATGTAGAGACACATGTTGTAGTATACACATGATCTTTAAACACAAAGTTGTTTACCTTATTAATATTTGCTCTTTGATTTATTTGTTTGGTGGTGGGTCTAGCTGCAAAAAATTGAGGATTTGCCTAGTTGTCACTGTTGTTTTTGAGTCATTCAGCTGGAAGAAAGTTGGAAGGCTAGAGCCACAGTATAAGTTGACATGATTTCACCAAATAAAGCTGATGTCTTTATACTGGGTTAAGATCTGGTACAAAATGGTTAGATGTGGTTTTTCTCTGAGTTGTCATCTTAATTAATGTTAAGATACTGAGATAAGAGGCTTGATTTTCAGAATCTTTTAGCATTTACATACCACTGAAGTACCTAAAACCCTAGAGTTTGATACCGACATCTAAACATTTTTGACAAGTTGCTTTTCTGATTATTATATGAAGGTGTGGCCCACTTCCAGGATCTAAGACTTTTCAACCAGAATTCTTTTTAGTAATTCCAAATTAATCCATTCTGTTTTCACTTTTGGGCTTGGTTGTTTTCTCCAATAGGCCTCTCCATTCATACCTCAGTAGAATTTTTCTAAATTTCTTCAATTAAAATACATTATCAAATATTATTGAAGCAATTTTTTTTGTAAGCACTGGAATACAGAAGTGGTCAAGTGATCACATTCAAGATATACAACTCCTTTAATGCAGAGCTTTAAACTTTTGTAAGCTCATCAGATTGGAAGTGATCATATTTCTGCGCATGCATATATAAGCTATTGCAGATAATTTAGAAGCAATATATGTTTTTTAAAAGGTCTTTAATCATGCCCCCTTCATAAACAAGAAGGATGAGCCAGCACCGTTACAGCAGAATTTGTTATTCTAATTGAATTTTAATAAAACCAAGGGGCTATTTAATTCTTTCAGTATGTGACCAGCCTGAAAACAAGAGTAGGTGATTT
This sequence comes from Sagittarius serpentarius, assembly GCA_034782735.1. Taxonomy (NCBI): domain Eukaryota; kingdom Metazoa; phylum Chordata; class Aves; order Accipitriformes; family Sagittariidae; genus Sagittarius; species Sagittarius serpentarius. The sequence continues at coordinate 3,155,286 of JAVKLA010000007.1, forward strand.
TCTGTAGTATTTACTGGTAGCTAGTTTGTTGGACTCTTTGTAAAAGCTTCTTTAGGATGATGGGCTTGATAGTTTGCCTATGGCTTGCTTCACCAAAAATCATTTATGACAATCCCAGACATACAGGTTTGTGAGCCTTCTCTTCCCTGGTGGTACATGCTGTCCATTGTATATAGGATTTAGCCCTGTGTTATGTCAGCTTTACATATTTAAGCAGTTTCATAGCAATATTTGTTTACATTCCCAACAAGTTCCTTACATTTCTCCTAATACTTGAAAGGGATCTGTGTATCTGACATTCACACGTGTATCGTACTGAAGTCAGCTGGGAGTTAATGTGTGCTTCTAGATCTGTTGCCAAAACGAAGGTGTTTGAGTATAAAAATATGACACGAAATGCTGCTTTTTGCGTGGAAACCTTACAATTATTCTCTTCCAGAAGTCAAAGCTATCAACACTACTTTGACTATTCGTAGTGCAATAAAAATCCTGTTGATGTTTTACATACTGATGCTGATTATAGCATTTATTTGGTTAAGGCCATCGGTCCTAGAGCCATATTACAATTCATTTGTGCTCCACTTTGGCTCTTTGTAAGTGTTTCTGTGGAGAATTACTATAGGGGGAAATGTTCCAAGGGAAGCTCTGTTCAGTATTTTAACAAATACATTGTAATATGAAGAAGTGTAATTGGAGAAGAATTCTGTTGTCTCTGTGGTTATTACAGAGGGATAACTAATGAATCAACCAAGTTCCTGTTCTTTAAGACCTCACAAAAATCCCTAAAATGACAAATTACAGGAATACAAGGGCTAACATCACATCTTTGATTTGAATATCACAAACTATTCCTTGGTCCGGAGGCTGCATGCAGCAAGCTGTATCATTGAAACACAGCAATTCTGAAGTGTAGTGCCACAGTTAATAAATACAGTTGATGGGTTGGTTAACGGTGAATTGAGAAAGTCTCTTAACTACCATTAGGAGCTCCAGATTTTTAGAGACTCTTGTTAAGGCCTAGTTTATAATAGCTTCTGCTTTTAGCTGCTGTGGTTGAAAAGAATAGTATTTGCTAGGGTAAGGATATGTCTTTTTTTTGATTTTCTACTGAAGTTGACAATATATTAACAAAATAATTGCATTGTATTGATCTACCATAATTTTAGTGACCATTTATGAATAGAAAATAAGATATTATTGAAAGGATTTCTGGGATAAATGGGTATTAAGGAGAAGTGAGTTTTAAAAGAGGAGCTAGGAGCCAATTGGCAGGCAGGGAGATATTGTTCCAGAAAGTGGAACACGGTAGTAATTAAAATACAGAGCTAGAAAGGAGAAAGATCTGTCACCTCTTTCATTGTTTATGGTTTTTTTTATTTATTACTCCAACTCATTTTTTCTTGTGTTCTTGTTCTGTCCTCTCAGCTTTTCCCTAATGAGCTGGTTGCCCTCCAGCAGCATCCTCATGAAACAGGATTCCTGCAAAAAGGCACTAAGAGCCGTGATGAGTACTAGAAAATTAAAAAATAACCCTAACTTTTTCTCTAACCGTACAATTGAAGATAAGAAGATACCTGCAAACCTCATGTAGATGCTTCTACTTTGAATATGGATTTCTGTGCCCTGCTAGTTTTAGCACGGCTTTAGAAGTCTGGAATTCCCTCATTTCTGACCTTCTCTCCATAAGTGATTTTACTGGATTAATTTACTACTTTTGCTTCTGTTTTAAAGGCTGTATTGCTGAGATAAAGAATGTAAGACAAAGACATTTTATTATCCCACCTAACACAATTGCTTTGAAATTTAATAAAATAATATTTATATAGCACTCGGTGAGTGGAGAGCTCTACTGCATACAAATGCAAAATATTAATCACCTTGATTCGCTGAGATTTTTGCATACTGTTCTTAAGCCGGAATGTTTAAAACTAAGCATAATATGACATACATGATGAGCCTTGAGGGTGCCTTTTTATTACTCTAAGTAAATTAGACTTTTAAAATATGCTAGAGCATTGAGTTCCTGTTGTAAAATAATGAAGTTAGTGGTTTCTGTAGCGGGAAACCATTGCTGGTTTATAGAAAGTGACAGCATTAATTTAACCTCATTCATTTTCCTTTTCCCCAGTGAAACATCACTTATTTGATTCCAAGTATTGATTACTCAAATGTATAAGGAAGACCTTTATATTCAGTGATATAAGCAGTGGGGAATTTATTCAAGTAATGCACATTAACGTGGGTGAGTTGTGTGCTTGTCCTGTGCCATAGCCTATTGAAAAACCAAATAGTTGGTTTTGTGTGGTTAGTGTTCTCATTAAATCACAACTGCAGTAAATAGTAGCCTTTTCTAAAAGTTCACAAAGGCATAGCTATCCAAGGTCTTTTGTAATTTCTTAACTATTTGCCATAGGTGTCATAAAACCAATGCCCTTGCATCTTTCTACAGAGACGTACGTGTGTAGCTGGGATTTGTAGCGAGTGGTCTGGCTGAAGTCCGGGGGACTGCTCATGGTACCGAATATTAAGCACCTGCGCATGTTATCTCCACATCAGGCTCCACACTGTGCACTGACTGTTCATGAGTGCGATATTGATTAGCTGTGTACCCAGACGGGTCTGCTGCATCCATCATGTTGCTTGAATGCTTGCTGAATAGTTTTGAATAATGTAGCTCACTATAATTTTTAGAAGAGACTTGTCTTCGGCTGGAGCTTTAGCCATTTTGGATTTAATGCCTTAGCCTCATCTGTAAAGCAGTGATCCAATGTACAGGTAAAGCATAGTTATTTCACCCAGCATAGTTCAGAAATGAAATTATTTGTCCTATTTCCTGAAAAAAAAAAAGAACTAAAAGTGGAAATATGAAAGTATACTTTAGCATCCATCTAAATATTGTTCAACTCTTAAAAAACCAAACACTTTCAGAGACAGGGCACATTTTGCTCAAACCTGACTTAAGACCATCTCTGTTAGAAGATTTTTAAGTGTGTGCTTAATCCTATGTATGTGGTAATACATGCTTTGGTACTTGCTCAAGGTTTATGAATGAAAAAGAGTATACGTGACTTGAGAAAACGACTTTTGACATTATGGTAATGGCTTTTATGTGCCCTATATATATTTTCTGCTATTAGTGGATATTGAGAAAGAAGAGCCTGTTCTTAGCATAGCTTTTTGTTAATATAACTGAAAGGAATGAGCATGTGAAGTTCTGATGTAGGAGTATCACTTTTAGGATGGAACACTTGCTCGTGTATACCTAATAAAACATAGAAAAATAGTTATTAAATCGATGCTCTTTGTGTTTAAAATATAATGCTGTGATATGGTGTCTGCTTAGCACTGTCAGTAACGAGCAGAGAGGGGCACATCTTAGTGAAGTGGTTGGAAACTCTGGGCTCTAACCTTTGTCGTGTGTTTGTATTAGGTAGTTTTTATTTAGTGCACATTGGTGAGATCCATAATATAGTGTCTTGGGCTACAGTACTCTATCACAACACAAATATTTGGGTTTTTTTATGAAAAAAAATATTATTAGACAGATTACTGTATGGGTTTTACAAACTTTGAAGGCAAGGTAGAAATAGTGTTTTAGGTTTTGAGATGGATGCATAACTTATTTAAATGTCAAATTACAGTCATCTTATCGGATTATGATTTTTTAGTAACGTAATTACGTTAGGTATTAGCAGCCTCACCAACAAAAATGCAGTGCACTTGTTTTTTAGAAAGTAAAAGTCAGGAATTTTTATTGTATTTCTTTTAAATTCAAATAGCCTGCAGATCAATTACCATCAGTACCCAGCCAAACTAAAGAGTTGGTGTAATGACCCAGTGATATTAATTAGGTAGTTGCTGAATTATATTGAATGTGTTGAACAAGCTGTGCGAAAATTCTGTGGTGGGTTTGGAGCTCCTCCTGTGTCTATTAATTAAATGTACTAATTATATTTATTAATTTTTTAATGGAGGGTAGGAGTGCTGAGCTGAGATGAAACCCCTTTGGTGTTCTGGGGTTTTTTTTGACTAGGAGTGGGAGAAATACAAATGCTATTAAAGAAAATGTACAGAAAAATTCAGTGCTGGTAGTGGGTCATTAACACAGGTAGTTACAAACTGTAAAAGCAAAATAAATATGCTTGCTTTTGACACGTGAAACATCTATTAAATGGAATAAAGGAATAGAAAATTATACTGTATTTATCAGTTATGCTACTTGTTTTGGCAGCAAGATACCAAAAGCCAGCTCCTCCGCTATGGTGCATCAGCTGGGATTCACTGAAACCAAACGCCTCAGCTGTTAGTGTGCCGGAGGCAGGGGGGTTGCGGGGTGCCTTTGGCTCTGGGGCCAGGCCTCAGCCAGCCAAAGGATGCCTCGTGTCAGAAGCCTGGAGTCGGCATCGGTTTCTGTGGAGGACAGCGTGGGCAGCGTGCGTGGGCAGCGAGCTCTGGCACAGGCACTGCTCTTGTCTGGGTAGATGATATCTCATTTTATAAGACAGGGGCACTGGCACGGAAACTCCAGTGGGCAAATACCGCTTGCTGGATGTTTTTCCTCAGCTTTCTAGCAAAGCAGACCTCCTGTTCCCAAGCAAAAGTTGTCTCCGAGAGTCTGACAAAGTACCCATGTAATCCATTGGTGTTTGTCAGTGCAAGGAAAGCAGATTTTTCAGTGGTTTTAATTTGCCTTTATACAGAGAATAGGAAAAAAAGATCCTAATTATGTGTCGTTGTCAGACAACTGCTTAGAACCAGAGAAGAGATACTTAAGTAATTTGAATATATTGCTTTACTCATGAATGTATTGTTGGCAGCAAATTATGTTTCTGTGTTTAAAACCAATGTCACCTTTTGATTTTTAATCAGAACTGAGCACCCAGCTCCTTGAGCTCTTTTGGAAGCTTCATTCCCAAATGCCACCTTTAGAGATATATACATTACAGATCGGGTTAAACTAGGGCAGCATCCCTTCACTTTTCTGCTTGAAATGTGTGATCACATTTCAGTTTATATTTACAGGTTTTGAACAAAATAAAGACTGTGACCGTACAGTAACAAAGAGCTCTGTGTTGCTGCCAAAAAGGAGTTTCATAGGGTATTTAGCTCAGTAGCATCTTGCATTGTCACTATAGATTTTGGACAATAAGATAATAAAAAAGTAAGCAGTACTAATAATGAACATAACAAAAACTGATGTGTGGCTTCACTACATTAATTGCAACACTACATAGATATCCTAGTAACAGTTAAAAAGGAAAGTTCATGTTAGTTTTTAATTTTGCAAGGGAAAAAGACTCACTGAATAAATGCCTGCTATTCTGTTGTGAAAATCCGTGTCACGAAGGGAGAGCAGCACGAGCCAGAACTGTGGCCAGCCCGATTTCACACATACATCCAACTTCCAGCATAGCTTTGAAGTATGGAGCAGAGAGTCACATGCAACTGGTTTCTCCATAGCTAGAAAAGTTAGAAAAAGAGGGATTTTTGTATTTTCAGAACAACGTATTCTACTAAGCTACACATTTTCCCCTGAAGCATTAATAAATCTGACACAGTAATGGAGTAACTTAAGGTCTCCAGGGAATGAAATAAAACTTCTTGTTTTCTGAACTCTTCTAACCATGATCTACAGCTTCTGAAAGAGCACTGGGCATGGAGGAAAGGGATCTTTGTGGGCTTTGCAGTGAAAGAATAGGTAGCATTTTCAAGTGAAAAGAGCATATTTGTGTTAGTCAAAAATAACCGTTGCATATGTATGGCTAGGCCTGTTACTAGCAGTCTTGAAGCTTAAGTTACTGAAAGTAAGGAGAATGAGAAATAATGACTAGAGAAGTTAGTATTACGTTGGAATGAAACTAAATAGAAATCATAGGCTAATATAAGGTCAGCCCTCCAGCATCCTGGAGCACCCTGGTCCATACTCTGGAAAAGAAGTACTGAATTGAGAACCCTGTTTCTTTTCTGTTATTTATGTAAACAAATGGTGTAATCTTATTCCAGTTTTAGTTGAGGGGAAAAAAACCCCACAACCCAGAACTACTACTAATTTAACTTTATCCTAAAGCTCTTTTAGTGTATTTTACCTGAAAATTTGTGTTGCGAACGAGCCTAGTTGATGAGCCGCAGGAGGCATGTAACCCTAGCTTCTAGCTGTGCTTCTCTCAGAGTATGTTTAAACATGTCTGAGATATTATAGATAATTGGCCTGTGCTGTGTGTTCTCAGTGGATCAAGAAAAATACTCGGTTTCCGGAGCAAATTAATATTTTTAACTCTTTTTTTTTTTTTTGGTGTGAAGAGGGGTAAAGGGCTGATATGTTCATATGGTGGGTATAAGTTAGGTTCCTTTCTGGCTGATATCAATTTTATTAATGATAGGCACTTGTATATCCTATTCAGTTAAATGGAGCAGTTAGAAGATCAGCATCACAGAACATCACAGCCGTAATTTAGATGCCAAGAGGTTTTTCCTTCATAAATAGACAAGAAGAGCAAAAGAGCACAGTCCTGAACTCTGGGGTCATGAAAGAATACTCTGAGTGAGATGCATTTGTATGGTTAACATGGAACAATTAGAATTAGAGCCTGTATCTCAATTTCCTGCTTTTTCATAATTATAGTGTGACATTTAGTTACAAATCATTATTCATATTGGTATGCTCAGCCATCATTTACTGAAAGAACCAGGACGGTAATTAAATTAGGCATACTGCCTTTCTTCATTCCTTTGATTTTTATATATCCATTGAGATGAAATCTCTAATAATATCTGCAGGCAGAAAATAAATGCAGTAATAAACATTATGACAAATCAAAGCATACCGTCCTATTTAAAGCAATTCTGCATTTTTAGACGGCAAAGTTTAAGTAGGGTGCCAAGTGCTGCTTTTCTGTCCTGCTTTGTGAGCTTACAAAGATCTGGGCTGGACGTGTTGCCAAAGTGGAGATGAGAGGAGGACTTAAGAGAGGAGCATGCTGTTTCCTCTCATTTTTCTGTGAGCAGAACCAAGAGATTTAGGGACTAAAAGGAACAATTACAAGCTCACACTTATTCTGCTGAACAGCCATAACTCAGTTTGTATAAAAACAACTGAACCTTCCATACAACTTCTGCAATGATCCTACTTCAAGGTCAAACTGAAACTGTATTTGTCTAGAAAGTGTGAGTTAGTGATGGCTTTTGATATTTTGAAGTATTTATGTCTGGGATCCTTGTAGCTCCTCTCTTACGTAAAGAAAGGAAGGGTAGTGTGACGCTTAAAAATTGAGTCTAGGTCTCCTGGGTTGAGCTGGGTTCTTTGATGCAGATTTCCAGTGTTACCATGGGCTAGTCACTTAATTTACTCGTAGTATGTGGAAAGTGATACTCTTGTAGTCATGGGGATTTGGCTTTAAAGTTTGAGAGATACTCAAGATACCGTTGGGATGGAGCTGCATTAATAACTAGAGTCATTACAGTCTTTTAGAAGCCAATTATGTTATATTTTGTGCCTCTTCTTATGTCATTCCAGGAAGTGGTGCAGACACTACCATTGCTGTTACGGCTCCTGTTATTTTTGTCTTCCCTTCTGCTGAAAAAATGCCAAAACAAAACACGAGTTTCTTTATAACAGGAGGAAAAAATACTGTAAAAGCCTATCATACTCAATTAAAGCCTGGGTTCAAAAATAAATTGCTTTTAAAATATTTCCAAAATTATACCTACCATCCATCATTACTCAAAGATTGGGTCATATCTGCTGTAGTGTTTGAAAATATTAGTTCACTTTATTCTTGTATGTCTTGTACCTGAGTCTCTTAACGATGAGAAAGCCTGTTGTCCCTTCTTTTGTCCCTGTGAGGATTCTGTCAAATACTTAATATTGTTTGGATTTTGTCAATTTTTATTTCTGTTTTTACCTCCAACTTCCCTTGAGGGCAAAAGAATTCACAAATAACTGCCATGCAGGTAAGTAAGCCCTGAGATTTGTTGCAACCTAGTTCCACCTTTAGGAGCGGGGTCAGTAGGTAGCAAATGCTTCGGAGGTAGGTCAGGGGCACACGGGCTTTCTGAGAATGTTTCCGCCTCTTGGAGACCCCCAGAAGAAGTCTGTGCTTTTTGATTGTATAGCTTAGCTAGTTTTCTCTAGTATGTTGTAAGAAGGAAATTGTATGCCTCTCCTTGCCAAAGGAACAATTAGAGATTGTCGTGGTTTAACCCCAGCCAGCAACTACGCATCACGCAACCGCTCACTCACTTCCCCCCCACCCAGTGGGATAGGGGAGAGTATCAGAAAAAAAAGGGTAAAACTCATAGGTTGAGATAAGAACAATTTAACAGGACAGAAAGGAAGAAAATAATAATAATAATAATAATAACAACAACAACAATAATATGATGACAATAACAATAATAATTAAAAAATATTTGGAATATACAAAATGAGCGATGCACAATGCAGTTGCTCACCACTCACCGACCAATGCCCAGTTACTTCCCGAGCAGCAATTTGCCCCTGCCCCACCCTGGCCAACTCCCCCCAGTTTATATACTAGGCATGATGTCACATGGTATGGAATACCCGTTTAGCCAGTTTGGATCAGCTGTCTCGGCTGTCTCCCCTCCCAACTTTCCTGTGCCTCTCCAGCCTTCTTGCTGGCTGGGCAGAAGCTGGAAAGTCCTTGAGTTAGTCTAAACACGACTTAGCAACAACTGAAAACATCAAGGTGTTATCAACGTTATTGGTACTAAACCCAAACCATAGGACTATACCAGCTACTAGGAAGACAATTAACTTTGTCCTAGCCGAAACCAGGACAGAGATAAACTCTAAAAGGTGACCTTGAAGAAATTTTCTGGTTTTACCTTCTGTACTTGGGCTTATTTTAGGATTGTTCGATCTGACCCAAAGTCAATAATGCCCAGCCATCTCCTTCTCACACGCCTGATTTCAAAATTCTTCCATGCGACCCTTACTGTAGGGAAGAGCTTTAAAATGAAAGTTTGACAAAGCACCTGCTTGCCACCACTCCAGTAGCTTCTGCAAAAGACAATGCATTCATCACGCCTACGAGGATAACATCAGTATTACTGGGTTTTGGGTTCCCCCCCTCCCCGTTTCCATAATGTTGTAACATCTTTAGGACACAGAGTGTATTGCCAGTTAAGATTTGAAGGAAAGTGGGGTTGCAGTTGAAAATGTTTAGAATGCACTTTTGAGAACAAGCAACGAGTGGTCTATTGCAGGGTGGATGACGTATATACTGAGGGATCTGCAAGTGTCAGGTTATGCACAAATTGATATTACACTGAATCTGTGGCTATCCCCATCATTTTTCTTTTTTCACAGAACTAAGCATTTATCAGTTCGATATTTAAAGAATTACTGAACCATGCATTAGTCTGCAAAAAGGTGATGGCCAATGAATGTTTCGCAACTTCCAAGAGTTGGAAGAGTTCCAAGTAGTCTGATGAAATGGGTAATTCGAGAGCTCTTTGAATCTTGCTCTACGAAAAGTTTCTCTTTCACTACAAACAATGGTGAAACTGAAATTCTTTCATATCTGCACAAAACCCCTAAAATCAGCATATTCCTGCAGGCAGTGCATTGCATACTGGGGAAAAGAGGTAGCAATTAGTTGTGGTGAGTAGTATGATAAGATGAATTAAGCTTCCAATAAAATAGTCAGTTGCTAAAGCAGAGGATTATCGCTAGAGGGGCTGGGATGCGGCCGGGTGTGCTGGGCTGACGGGCTGTGCTGGTACTTGAGGGATCCACGAATGTGCGTGTGAATCCAGACAGTTGGGGAGGCGTGTGCTTTCACTAGCCACCTTCAGTCTTCACCAGCCCAAGAGGAGAAGGGACCTGGCTGGCTGCGCTTGCATTTTATGCAAGTCCTGTACGTAGGTGCTGTTGCAGGCAGCGCCTCATCTGTGGCAGACTCTGTGGCTGGCCACGTCAGTGTCCTGTGCGTGTCTGTGTGTATGTGGCATATGAGCTCATTTTCACTACTAGTTGAAACTGCAAACGGGCAAGCGGCAGCAGCGTCATTCAGGCTGGAGCACAGACCTCCCAACTGAGCCCCCGTGGCTGGGCAGGAGGGACCTCCCCAGTCCCAGAGCCGCAGCAGGCGATGGCCCCATGTAGCATCCGTCAGCCCATGGTGCTCTGTGTGTGTGCTGAAAGTAATGTGTACGTAAATGTATGTACCTAATAGTAGTACGTACGTAAATGTAAAATGTACCTGACAAACCAAAGGCATTTCTTTTGAGCTGTTTCAGGGTTTTAAATGCTTTTAATTCCTCACAACCAGCTTTTCAGAACTAGTGACAGGTTTTGTTTGTAACACAGTAACTGCTGAATCTGCAAGGGTGAGAAATAAAACAGAAAATTGGTAGTAAATGAATGTAGTGCTTTTTGGTTGCAGGGTGGATAATGCATTCATTTTCTCTTCCCCCTCTAAATATTTCCAGCCCCACAAACACAGTTCATACATTTTTTTAGGGAAAATGATTAAAGCAGTGTCTTTGAAAAGGTAAGGAAACCAGAGAGGCCCTAGGGCCTGAGAAACCCTTATGAAAAAAAGGAAGTGTTAGTAGTAAACTTCTCTTTATAATAATAGATTATGATTTTGCTGACTGTCAAAAGCCCAAGCAACATGATTAACCTGTTGAAGATCTTCCTGACTTGACCAATTCTTTTCTCATGGAAGTTTTTCTTTATAAAAAAGAAATTTACTGTAAAAATACACTTATCTGGAGGTTGAAAAGCAGGCAGTAGATAAAATGAAGGTACAGCTGTGTTGTAATATTATTTTTGTGCTTTTTCCCAAAACTGTTAATTTCACAGAAAACAGTTTTGACAAGCCTCTGTATTTCTAATGTATTTTCTCCATGAATAAAACATAGAATAACTCTATTTCTAAGGTTCAATTTCATTGTTTTCTTCCCTACTCAATCTTTAATTTGTTTATTTGACTTGTTTGGAGATTTTTGCCACATTGGAGGTTCAGGAAAATGTATTCTTTATGCTTCTTAATATAATGTTACTGACAACAATGTACTTCTTGTCAATTATGGTTTTTAGGCTAGAATGACATGGATACGTTAGTTAACCATCTTATTGTCAGCATGTATTAGATTTAATGCAAATAGCTCTTGATTCTAAGCATTTTCAATCAAAGCCCCTCTGTTTGGAAATACAGCACATGTGTACTCGCAGACGGGCTCTGCAGAGCTGTGTGGAGTTACTCACGTGGAGAAACTGGTGACTGTATCATTGTACATCCGGAAGGGTTGGTTTTGGCTGTGGAAGGAGGTTCACCCGGCAAAAGGCATTGCCTTGTACTGAGTTTTTGTGGATTCTCATACTGTGATCCTTTGACACTGAGTTATCACAGGTAGTAAATAGTAGAGGTAAGTAGAAAGGGGAAAAGAAATGACTAGAAGTAAGAAGGAAAAAAGGCATGGGAAAATCTCACCTTCAGCTTCTGGGGAAAAATAACATACTTTGGAATGAAGTTGCTTTAAATTTGGTTTAGAATGATATATGGCAAGTGGCTTAAAAGAATTTTTCAAACTCTCCCAGCTTTCATATACCAGCAGAAGTATGATTCTGTCCCTCTGTTCTGAAAAGAAATCAACAGGTTGAATGAAATCCAGGAGTGCGGTCTTCAGGCTGCAGGGATCATAAGCAGGAGCTCTCCATAATACAGGCATGCTTGCTGTGTGCGCTGCTCCCCTTGTTCCCTACAGCAAACACAGAGTATAGCTAAGAAGGGATGGAGAGGTATGTTACATGGTGTATCTAGTCTCACAATAGCCTACGCTCTACCTGCAAGAAAAACTCCTGAGGATTTCTTCTGTCGGCATACAGGAATAATGAGCCATTGAACCAGCTGAGTGGTAAGTGCTTGAAGGGTGGCAAAGGGAATGCAGCGAGGCCAGAGGAGATGACAGAAGAGGCTGTGCTTCTTCCAGTGTGACAATTTGTTTCCCAGATTTTGTAACTGTAAGTAAAAGGAGACACTTTCAATTGTCTAACTTTATTAAATACAAGTGAGGTTGTGTTTCTTCCCCTGCCCCTGCCAGTCAGATTCAGCATGTCTTTTCTTTCCTACCAAGCTTTCTGTACTTTTCTGGAATATGCAGGAGCCTATGTTATCTTAGATGACATTTGCATTTGTTATGATTGCAACTCTAGCCTATGAAATCAGTTACATCAGCCTGTATCTTTTCAACCTTCAGTGAGTTCTTGATTTCAGGTAACAGTGCTTTCAGGTAATAGTGTATTTTGAAACTGTGAGTCAAAGATGGTAAGTCTTGCTTGCATCCAAGCTTAAAAGTCCACACAACTGAGATATTAGTTAAGTTTGCCAGATTTTTACTGATATAATAACGGAGAATGCTGTCTCCTAATAGTCTATTTTGTTTCTTATGTTGTAGAATAGAATCACCATGATTATTTAATAATGCTAGTTGTATTTATAAATTATAGGTTAGGCATTCTGGAGTAGGCAGAACTCCTTGGAGATCAGCCTACTTTCTAATTATGTGTGGGGATGAATTGTCCCTATATTTATTGCTGCAAAAATACATTTGAAATTTTGATATCTCATCAGGATTTGGGTCACTGTGTTTACTGTTCTATTCAAATTACTATCAAAGATGAGTCAGCATGTTTTACCTTTACCACTTATCCCTTTGATTTCTTTTTTTTAGTTCATTATAGTTTCAGATCTCTTCTGTGTCCTTACTCATTTGTATGTATGCATATTCTCTAGTTTGTGGGAAATACATTGCTAGTGTATCAAAGAGTACTTATTAAAAAGACACCTTTCCTTTAGGAAACAGGAATTGTTTGGTGCTTCAAGAATTTGCTGTGAAAGCGGCTCAGTGGGCCATTAAGCATGTATTTAGCCTAAGGCACGTAACTATCTCCACTAAAGTCAGTGGGATCATACACTTCAGATTTAAGCTCATTCGTAAGTGACCTTGGTCCTAGGAGCTTGGGCTCAGTTCATATAGTGCCCCGTGTGCGACTGAATTTTTATAGCTATTCAGTTGCCATCATCTGCCTTAAATATAATTATGTTGTGGCTAGAAGTATATGTAAGTACAGTATTGCTAACAGATACGGTAGAAGACTAAACTGTGTAGCACAGCTGAGGAAATGTATAGTTACAGACAGCTAATGTATGGACTAATTTCTTCTGAATTGTACTAGTAGCAGCATAGTTTAGAGGAACAAGAGGTCATATTATTAAATTAGTAATGATTATTTTTCTTAAAATAAATTTGGGGATGCTGTGTAGCTGTTTAATTTCATGTTTTTTCTAGACATGGATATGAAAGAAAAAGATTTGAAGATACCACAAACTTTTTGTTCATATTGCAAGAAAAATTAGAGTTGGTAGCAAAGCACAGTATACGTATTTCAATTAAAATGTCAATATCTTTTCAAGAAAAAAATCCTTCAGAAGATACTCTTCTTGAGTGAGGCTTAGTCCATACAAACTCTGCTATTTTCCCAAAACAATGAGGGCATCATTCCCAACTCATTCTTCATCATCCAAGCAGTGTAGAAATAGGTAATATGAAGACTTTACTCCTAATAAATATTTTCTTTAAAGATTTTTTTTTTTATAACTGCCAGTTTTCTACATTCAGTAGTCTGAGGAGACCTTGAAAACAACCATGTAGGGGGAGGAAGGAAAACCCACAGCAAAAATAACTTATTCAAGGTTCATTTAGATTAAGTTCATTTAAAATCTCATCATGCCTTTTAACCCACTAGACTCCTGTTTAAGAAGTGATGTGAGTTTAGTTCTTTAATAAAGTAGAAACAGATTAGGTCCTTCACTATCTCTCTTACATAAATTCATTTTGTTTGTTTTGTATAAATGTAGTGCCTGAATATTCTGCATCTAACAGAAGAAATTGTCAGGTACTATGTTAATTAACTTTGTAGAAATTTTCACTGAAATTACTTCAAGTCAGCCTAGACAGTGCTACAGTCTGGGTTTCTCCTGAAAGAGAAGCTTTGCCCTTCTTGGCAGCCTCAATCACACATGTAGGTTCCTACATAACTAAACTAATCTGAATAAGGGATTCTTAACGAGGATATTTGATTTTTCTTACTTAAACCAAAGACCATGATCTCAGTTTTGTTTCTGAATTGTGTATCTTGAGCATGTATTTTCCAATAATTTTCGCCTGTAGGTGACTAAAACTATACTCCTGCCGCCTTCTCTTCCACACATTTTCCAGAGATTTTTTTATGAACACAGGATTTTTACAGGATTTTCCATCTCTGATATGACCTGTATGAACATCTAGAATACCTTCACTGGGAAAAATGAGTCAAAACCCAGAGAAAGACTTAAATGAATTTACTTTGAAAGAGCTTGTAGAATTGAATCACAATTTCTGGAAAAGCAGTTTTGTCTCATTAGGCGGAGGCTGGATCTACAGAGTTTTAATGGCATCTTAGCTCCTGAGTATGTGGTCTGTGCTGTCAAGTGCTTTAACCTCTACTCCTTACCCTTCTGGTTAGGTACCAAGCAATCAAATCACTGATGGAGGTATCATGCACTGATTAAAGTGGTTTTATGGAGTTATGGAGCACTCGCTGTTCAAGTGTCAGATGTTATGATTTGATAAAAATCAAAATGCTGTCTGTATTTTCTTTATCTGATGCAGTGCATACATGTAGTAAATAGGATATGTATGGATGCAAAAATAAAATAGGTTAGGTATAGACTACTTACAGGAGGAAGAGATCTATGATGCCATTGTTTTTTAAGTTGTTAGCAATGTGGTGAGCTGTAATTTCTCATGTCCTCATGCAGCTTTCCATACTTAGCTGTGCTTGGCTTTCTGCTTTTGAATGATCTCAGTAGTTTTGTTGTGGTGGTGGTGGTGGTGTGCTTTTTTTTCCTTGCTATTCATATGCATCGTTCTGTGTAGTACAGCTGTCCAGATTGCAAGCTAATAACTTTTCAGGCCTTTTAGTGTACTTGAGTATTTTAAAAATAATAGTAGCCAGTGTACTGTCTGAGCAGAGGACAGAATTTAGAAATATTTTTCTGTTTTGTTTTGGTTTTTTTTTTTTTTCAGTCTTTCACCTTAAATTTAATGTAGTTGCTTAAAAAGGTCTATTTGTATTTTCCATAGCAAATACCATAAGGAGTATTACACTGTCTTTATTGTACAGCTTTGGACTGTTTCCTCTGATTTTTTTTCAAAACTCTTTTCCTTAACTTGTATTCATTCTGAAAAATTATCTTGTACTATCCTGAGAAGATTTAAGTGTGTTTGTGTGAGATAACATTACAGAAACAAGACTTCTTGCATGGTGAAGATACTTAAAACTCCTTACTTATTTTCTTAATTCTTGTGATGGCAGCAAAGCAATGCTGCTGAGTCACTACTGATGACTGCTTCTGCAGTTTGTCACTTGAAAATGAGAATAAGAGCAGTTCACATATTCTGGAGGTGATACAGCAGATGTTTTTAAAAGGAAGTTCTTGTGGACAGTGTAAGAGTTATTTAGGGTTTCTAATGAAGAAGTAACCTTGAATTTCACTCACCTTCATGCAGCAAATTTTCTCTTCCTGTTAATGTAGCTAATGGGGTTTTGTGGTTGAGATCTAGGGATCTCTTCATGCCCTGTAGCATTTGCTGAGTATTTGGAGAGTAGTTTGGAAGGGAACATAATATTCAACACATTATTTATGTTAGATGATTTTTTTTTAACATTTTTGGTAAAAGGAAATTCAGCATTGGTAAGGTAGTGATAAACTTTCTCACGTGCATGTTGGCTTTGAGAACAGCATCAAATGTTTTGTGTTCTCTGTATAATTTTATAAACAGATCTACTTTAAAAAAAATATTTGTGTTAGGAACTTGGTTTCAATTTCCAAATGAATGCAGAACTGTGCTTTGCTTTTGAAAGTATCCCTAGCAAACTGATTGGTAAAGACATAATTTTGTTCCAGTTAGAAAATGCAAAAGAGCTTAATTTTCTTATTGTATCAGACTGTCCTCCTTGATCTTTTGTTTGATGCTTTATGATGTTAGAATTGATTCAGCTCTAATGAAACCGAGGAGGGGCAAGGATAACCTGAATTTCACAGATTCATATCTTCTAGTGTAGACTTGCTAGTTTCCTTAGAGATGTAGTATGTTACGTACACTAAAACAAATGGATGTAAAATATCAGTGGGAGGTTTAATTTAGTCAAGTACTGTCATTTTAAATAGGTGACTATTAAGTTAGATGAAAGAATTTACTTCCAGTGACTTTGGAGAGAGTGACATTTGATTCATGTTCCTCTTCACATTTTTGCCCAGTAGGGAACTGTCTGATAATGTGAGATCTCATATATATTTCACATAATTCAGAGAGATTCCAAGAGTGCATCCAGCACTCAAGGGTATCGTGCAGATTTGTGGATTCCCTGTAAGTACCTCTGGTCCAGAAATCAATATACTGACACAAAAATGTTGGAGGTTTAGTTGTTGGATTTCTGGGTTTTGAGGAGGAAAAAAGGAAAGAGTAGCTGAGAAGGCGAGAAATATTTTTTTTTGTTAGTTTTGATTTTCTTTTTTTTTTTAACTGGATACAGGTAGAGGCTGTGTAAACTTTAACAAATAAAAATGAATATATTTTTAAACTAGTTTTACTTGATAAATACCCTAAATTAAATCAGCACTAACTTTCTACTTATATGTTAGTCTTTTGTATTCTGAACAGCTTTTTTTCTGGTATGTTTTATACTCTTCCCAGAAACTGTAATGCAATTACAGCCCTACTCTGGACAAGCAGAAATAAATCATTCAGTCTACAGGAAAAGTGTGTAGTCTCGATTCAGGAATTTTGAGATCTGCTTCTATCTGTGCCACTGATAGTCTATATAATCCTTTGCAAGATACTCTATTTTATTTGCTCCTCAGTATTTCTCTCTCACATAAGGATCCTGTTGGGATGCATTCTTTATTTCATAGGTGTTTATATACTGTGATTCCAAGTGCTATAATATATCCTGCAGTTTAGTAACTTACAGTAAATGTTTTGCAAATAACACTCTGATACAAACTGGATTGTTTGAGAAATGTTTTGTTATGCCTTTTTTTGCTGTAAGTTTTCAAGTGATGTTTACTCTTAACAAAAGAGAAAGTAAATAGCTTTAAAATTGACAATGATGAAACAATGCTCTACAGGGAGCCCGATCTCTTGATTGACAGTGAATAGAAGCAAACAGGAGATTCTGACCTGGAGTATCAGGAATGAAGATCATCAAGAGCTGCACCCACGGGCTGTGATAATGAGCCTGGACTGAAGAAGGGGCTGGTCCAAGGGCTCCAGCGCTCTGTACTGTCATTCTGCCTTCGGCAGATCTATAGGTGTGCTCTCATCATACATACTGTACCAAAGTGTAAAATGTATTTAGTTCACAAGTGTTTATTCCACGCGTGCATCCATAGTTGAACTGAAACTCTTCATCCTGAAGGATCTCAAAACATTCTATGTCATCACAAGCAACATTAATGGAATTATATCTGTAATTGTATTCATAGTTTAAAACCCAATTTGGAACAGAAACTACGAGGGGGAAAAAAAACCCTGCAAACCATCAAGATGACAGAACTGAGCCATTTTTGTCATCTACAGTTACTAGTATGCCCTATACCCAATGGTAGATTGGATTGTTTTGTGACTTTCTGGATCCTGTGGTTATAAGACCTTCTCCTCTGTACTGCTTCCAGGCATCCACTAGTATTAAGAGTTTAGATGCTTCTGCTGTAGAAATTACTAATTATGATGTTGCTAACATCTATTTACTTGCAGAAGTGGAAAAATACTTTCTTTCAAAACTAGAAGAAAATACAGAAATTTTGAAAGAACACATAATTGACCATCCCTACTTGTGTGAAAAATATTTTGACATCTTTCATCCAGCCAACAAACATAGATTTTTATGAGCCAGTATGAATCACTTCAGTTTTGGAAGTGTTGGGCTTATGTTAATGAACTAAGCATCTGTCTTTCTATGCTGTAGCTGTGAAAAGGCACAGTATCATCTTGCACAATATTGGGACAGAGTGCTCTTGTTGAAGAAACAGAACCAGTCCCCAAGTCACAGGTGTTTCCTTCTCTTCCAGTGGTTTCTTATTTAAATACTCGTCGGCCCTAACGCAGTCTATGTCATGATAGGGAGATCACAGCCTGGAATACCACGCCTGAAAATTGATCAGTTAAATGCATTCATATCAATTTGCAGGCAAGTTGCACGATACTTTTGGTGATAAGTTTCAAATATTTTCACTCAACAGAAATCAAGGGCAGAATTAGATGGTTTTATACATAATTCAGCATTGTGGACTGATCATTTTAATGCATTATTCACTTTGAGGAGGTCGTAGTTTCCTCAGTATGTCAGGGGCTTTAAGCAGGAAAACTGAAGTTCAAAGCGGCTATTAAATGTTTTCTGAGCCTTCTGTTGAAGAATCAAACATGTTTGTTTAAAATATAACCCAATTATTCCTGAATTATACTGATCACCGTAGTAACCTACATTCGTTGTATTTCGTATTAAGTTATTTAAAGCCATTTAGCTGGAAGAAGTTAAGTGTTGTCAATTATTGATATATGAATGTAGCCTAATTATATTAATGTGAAACATTTTTGTAGGATGAATACTTCTTCATGCGTTGTAGTTTCATGTCATTGTCATAATCAGTGTCAATCATTTAGGTGAACTGTAATTTTGAGGTTTTTTTTTCCATGTCACTCTTACACCATAGGTTGTATTCAGCATTTTTAAATTATTTCAGTTCTTTTTTTGGTCAAGTGTAATTGCAATCTTCCTTCTACTAGAGACACATGAGTTTGGTTTTAGTTCGTGTATCCGCCCACACAGGGTCTGCCTTGGTTGTGCACATGACTTGCAGGAATTTCCCATATTTGAAGACTTCGAAGGGCATGGAAACAGGCCTTTCTCTATAAGTTTTACTATTGCTAGTTATTAGAATATTCTAATATTTAGAATATTTAGAGTTTCTACTCTATGATTTAATTAATATTGAGAACTGTCCTGCGCGCCCTGCCTAGGTGTCTGAGCTGTTAGTGAATCAGTTCCCTGAACCTCTGCAGTTTAGAACTTGGCATTTTAAGACAAATCAAGATCAGTGGTGATTTAGCTTTAAATGTGGTTCAGGAGATGATTTAAGAGCTGCCCAGACATTTTTCTGCCTGCGCAGACTGATAGTGGTGATCTTGCAAGCTATCCCACGTAAACTGTTGGTGCTATTCACTCAGTCTTCAGTTGGTTTGGCTAAATATCCAGGCAGAAGCTAAATCCCTAGGACTTAAGACCTGTGTTAACTGCAGTCCTTGGTTAGTATCAACAACAGGCATTTTGAGCATCTAGGTTGACATCCAGAGATGCATCACTTTTTCGTACAATGTCTCTCACTGTCCTCAGACCATGAGTGCAGACAACTTCAAGCCATTACTTTTACACCTGGTCACTCTCTCTCCTCTTTTCTCTCTGTCACTGCCCAGGGCTGAAATCCATATTGCCTAATTTTGGAAATCTCCTTTTGAACCGTCAAGGACTCGTCTATACTTGGTGGCCGATGAGCACCACTGCTTGTCATGAGACATACTATAGATGTGCATGGGCTATAAAGGAGTCTAAACAACTAACCCAGGTGTAGATGCCTGCTGACATGAATCCTACTGTTGTTTGTGGATTCTATCTTAGCTTCTTAAAACAGACACAAGGGCTCAATCTGTGTTTTGCTTGCAAATACAACGGGGTTGTATTTGAGAAGTGCTAGATGCTTGTTAGGTTCTGTGGTAAAGCTGTAGTCACATGCACATAGATACCTATCTGCAGAATCTCAGTTCTGTTATTTGTCTTTCATTTATTTTCCTGGTAGGTCATTACTGATGTGGTCTTGCAGATCCTGATTGCAAAGCCTCTTGAAGTTGCTGGAAAGGTTTCCTTGATCCTGATTTTTCAATGGCTTTTGCATGGGCACTTGATTAATCAAACTGTTGCTTATTTGTTTAATTAATTAAACCCAGCGGTGTTTGAAGGCTCAAAAAGCAATGAAGTAAACAGTCTATAATTGACTGAAATGGGAATTCCATTTGAAGAACTGCTGGAGAACCAAGTTCACTATGTAATCTTAAAATGCAGAACATTTTTGTTGTTTATGTATGCAACTCCTGCTCATTATGCTGAAATTGAGCTGAAAATTGTTTTCTTTTGCTGCCATTAATTTTAATTTTTAAATTCAAAACAAATTAAGTTGCTAACTTCAACAGCTATAGAGATGACTTCCTACATACGAGATAAACTCGGTCTCCCGCTATGCCTAACAAGCCTCATTTTACTGGGTTGTTTCCAAATACCTGCAGTGAAAGCCGATGTATTTGAAAAAGAATTTGTCATGATTGCTCCAACTAGTATAAAATGCCTGTTGACAGCAGTAGGCAAAAAATCCTAAAGCTCACTGCTGAAATTTTACATGCTGGCTTTACCTCTTTCATTGCTAATCACTTCACCAGCAGCATTCAGTTCACCTAGTAGGGTTGGATAACACAGAAGTTACAGATGGAAAGAGCTAATTACCTCATCTGGCACGTTCGTTTTTGTTTTTCTCTTCCTTTTTCCTGCCAATACAGGATGTTTCCTACGGTGTGTTTCCTATCAGCTTTCTATTACCTCAGTGATGAGACTGTGGCCAGTTGCCTTGAGAGTTTTCCATGTTTCAGCTTTTTCCCTATTTTGATTTGTATCTAACATTCATAGATCTGAGTGATGCCCAAAGTGATGCAGAGGAAAAATACAGTAAGATGAGTGAACAGATGTGCCTGGAGTTCCACTGTTGTGTTTCTTACCCCTGTGACCCTGATTCTTAATCAAAATCATATTTTTTTTATGACTTTCTGTAACAGACACTTATTTTAAACTTAATGGATACTGATCTAAGATGCAAATCTCTTTTCTTTTTTTTTCCTTTCCTCCTGATGGGGATAACAAATCAGACACACTTTTTTTTCTCATGTAGGCAATGTTATTATTTAAACTGTTCTTTGTGATGTAAAAGAAGTAAAAGAGATGCCGTATTACTAATAATTGACAGTTTAAACCTCATTGCCACAGAGATTTAGTTCAGTCTTTTAATACATAGCTATAAATACAAGCAATTACCACATTGTATTTATTTTCTTTCACGACTTCTGTGAAACAATATGGTTTCTTCATTGTAGTAAAGAAAACATCCAGGTAAATACTGTCTTATACAGTAAGTTAGCTTCTGTTGCATATTCTGATTCTAATCTGCTCACTTTCTTACGAAACTAGATGTCCAGCCTTTTAAAATTTTGTTTGACCTTTTACTTCATTAGTGGAGGAAAGAGTGTAAAAAGGAGGAAGTCGACTTTTTTTCTCTTCTTGATCTTAATCAACAGGTTTTTCAATCAGCAGAACTGTGAGCTGCTTCTGATTTTTGTTAGTGATGACTCATTAGCCTAAAAAGAAACCCAGAGGCTACATTAAACATTTGGATGTTGCCTCGAGGGAAAAGAAAAAGGTTATAGTAATAAATGGAGCATATTTGCTCTAGAATCATTTTGAGAATAAATGCAGGGCCTCCTGAGACTCTCCCATACACAGTCATGCTGAGATGATGCTTCCAACAAATACATACACCAGTCCCCAAAATAATACAAATATTCTTAGGTCTTTTGAGTTTAAGTAGATCTGTCAAAGAAGGCGAATAGTTTGGCTTGGGTCAGTTAAATTTGCACTTCAACTTTCAGATCTACACTTAGTCTTTGCTTTTCTGTGTTCGACCATCCATTAATGCTTACTAGGTGCCTACATATAAACTTTAATAGTATCAGTTTCAAGAGTCTGGTTTTGATGCTCATGTTGCTCTTAAAAGACTACTTCTTCTTCTCAGCCTTGCTGTCATTAAATGAAGTGTATTTCCCAAAGTGTTCCATGTTTACATGGAAAATAACTAACAACAGAACTCAACTGACCATCTGAGGATTGGAGAAAAGCTTAGACTCCTGTGTATGCCATGAAGGTGGACATTCTGGAAGAGTACATTAAAGGTAAGAAATATCAGTACTCTTCCAGGGCTAAAGGTGAAGATGAGTAGTGTCAGTTCCTCACCTGCGCCCATGTACGTCAGATCACACGTTCATCAGCTCATTGTTTGTTCAAGACTGTGTTAGTTAATGTGATTTTGGCTTAGTAGCCTCTTCGTGGTAGAAATTATCATTTTGATTTGTTTGCCATAATCCTTAGCATCCGCTGTTTGGTATCAACTGCTCTGGATGAATGCTACTGCTATGAAATAATAAAATAAATAATAATATTCTTAAATAAGAAAGAATTCCCTCTGTTTTATATGTGTCTGTTTTTATAACCTTTGTTGTAAGAGAGAGTTCAGATGCAGCTGAAGGATCTGCATTGACAACTAGAGTGCGGAAAAGCTAAATCCTAGCAAAACTGTGAAGTAAGATTCCTTCCAGATGACCCAGAGCAAGAGAGTTGTATCTGTTAACTGCTTGTGTGAAGTTTTTATTGAGAAGGCAAAAGTTTTATCTGAGGCTTTATCGTACTGCTTGTGTGACAAATTGTACCAGCTTAAGTATATTGGTTTAGAAATGGGTGGAGCATAACTGCTGTCATACACGGACAGACTCTTACCTTGGTTTAACAGTGCCTCACTGTTTTCTTTTAAATTAATTATCACTTCTGTTGTTGTAGCTGTTTTTCATATACAGTTATCTGCACAGTTTTATCCTTTACTCTTTAGCAAAAGAAGTTGCAACACCTTTTAATAAATTGCCTGAACAGTACTGTGCGGGTTGAGATTCTAGCAGTCCGTAGGTCTCCAAAGTCAATGAATTTTCACTGTGACAGCAGCCTCAACCACATAAGACTCTCTGATAGTCTCTGAAAATTTCAGAGAAGCTGGAAAACAAGCAATATAGCTCTACTATGTGCAGCATAAATAGTGTTATGATAATGTTCAGTTGTTTGAGAGAGTACTCAATAGAGTCTCAGAAGCTTTAAGGGAAGAGCTCTGGGGGTATGTGGTCAAGTGCGGGTAGATCTGTCATGCTTATCTCCATGGAATGTTTCTTAATATGCTTTGTTATAGTGCCTTGAATTGATAGGATAACTGTAGAGGATGTAAGCCTAATTGGGAGGAGGAAGAAAGTCTCTGAACACTTTCATCTATGACAGTGTCTGTCAGAAAACATGAAAGACTATTCCTGTGGTACTTAATTAAGACTTGAGTCTTTGTAACAAAACCAGCAAACAATTAATTAATGATTACAATTAACTGCGTGTCCTTTGTGTAGTGATTTATATACATAATTAATGCTGTAGCATTTTAAGGTGCTAGCTGTCCTTTACAGGGCCAGGTAATAAATGGTGGCTTCAGAGGGTGTTACTTAAAATTCAAATTAACGTTTACACCAAAAAACTCTTAGTGCTAAGAGGATAACTGGAAGCAAGAGTGAGGCCCCCCTCCAATTTTATAGGTCGGTGAAGAGACATCGATCTTGCATAGGGACTACGTTACTGTAAATACCTGCTTTAGCTAGCTGGATAGGCTATTTCTGTTTCTACTACATGGGTGCTTTATACTGCTTGTGTTCCCAAGCTACCAAGAGGACTGATTCAACAGCCATGTTGAACTATACATATATGTAAGATATTCATGCTCAATTTGAGTTACTCCAGCTTTCCTCAGCTAAGGGTCTGTGTCCTGGTTTTTAAAGGTATTGTTGTGCTTCACATTGCAAGACCTAACTGACCTCAGAGCACAAGTCTTATTTCATAAAAGCACTTGGTTACTTTGGGTTCTTTCTTTGGCTTTCCATGAGATACGAGCTCCCAGAACTGTTGAAATCAGACCAAAGTCCAGAGTCCCAAAAGTTTTGGGTGTTGTCTTTTGTAGTTGTTAAAACTTTTGGATCTACTAAAGCTTGGTTCAGTTAAGCCCTACAGCCTAAACAAAGTAATGTGCACATCTGCATTAAAAACTTGGGCCTTAGCTTTACCTTTCCACATGGTGGACAAAATAGAAGGCTGGAATTCAGAAAACATGAGTACAATGCACTGATCTGCTTACTGAAGTTTTGCTGTATCAGTGATGGATTTAGGAATGATGACCATTTTCTTTTATGTCTAGGCTCTTCATCTGCATTCCAGTTTTGTTTGAAAAAGGTTATTTCAAGGTTCACTCAAAATGCACTTTCAGTTTAACTGTGATATCTTGTATGCTTAACTAGTTTTAAAAATCCTTAGAGCTTAAAGTAGTCTTTGAAAACAGTTTTTTACTTTATAAAGGAATATGCTTTTACGATTCTGCAAATACAGAGTTTCAACTACCAACATTGATTGGAAATATGAAGATATAAAGGAAAGCTGTGATTCAGTGGCTATAAAGTGTTTGAAATATGTGAATTAAGACCACAAGGAAAAATTACTGTAGATGTATGCTTTGGTAGAAGTTGGGAATTTTTAATTATTTTATGTCTTACTGTACCTATGGCCATAGTGTACCTACATTTGCGATAATAAAGAGTTAGATATACGTAATTTGGTAAAGAGGTGATCATTCGTTTCATAAAAATTAATTTGTAAGTACAGGGGATTCTTATATATAGGCATTATAATAAAAAGGCCAGAGTAACATGGTAACCTGGGAGTTTCTGTTCTGGATTAGAACTATGTCTGTTCTCATCCATTCTCCTGTCTTTACCTGGGAGACCTTAGCAATAGAGAAGAAAAACTCATCTTTTTGTAGAAAAGATCTTGCAGAACTTAATATATTTCCTTTATAATATGGCATATGCTCAAAACTTTTTCTTCAAAATCACAAAGAAGATAACAGCACAAAAGGCCAGATTCACCCCCCGTATAACTTTCTGTACCCTGATTGTATTCTTAAGCATTAGGGACAACTTGTGTGGTTTGATTACCTGATATACTGCAAAATGTGGAGAAATTATATCCCACCCTTCTGCGCCCTCATCCCCACCTCCCCGCCAGCCCTTCCATCAAAATTGTTGTTTGTGTGTACCTGAAGCCAGCAGAGTCCAAAAGATGTTGATGGGATGGTTTGTGGTCTTGAGCTGTGACCCTGGACCACAAAGAGTGTGTTGTAGGCAGAATAATTCTGATGGTGTTTATTTGCTTATGTGTCAGTACGTTTAATCTTTACCCACATGTTGTATAATTATTTTAAAATCTTATATGATACTCTTAATTTCAGCAGTAATTAGCAACCTGGTAACAAGGTAATCATGTCTATATAGGCTGTAGTTTTTAAGTGAATGTTTATCGGTATCCCTAAAAAGCCATGCCAATGAAAATAAAATCCAAAAAGAGTATTGCATTTAAAAAAACTACAGTTTTAGTCATATCACTGTAAAATCAACACAGCAAGTTACTGAGAAGCTGAATGATAACTCCTCTCTATCCAGTACCTAATTAATAAAGGTTAATCAGATTCTTAAAGAGCAAATTCTTCTACAAAGTGTACCTCTGCCACCGTTCTCTTTATATATCAGGGTCACGGCCCTGCTTATGCCTTTGCTACACCCTGTGGGATTTTTTTTACAGTGCAAGGTCTCCACAGTATGTGCACTCTGTATCAGGGAGGCAATGGTGCATATCTGTGATCATGGTTTTTTTCTTAGTGAGTCAAAATGCTTTTTGACATTAGCAGTAACTTTGCTGATTAACTATGGGCCCTGAGAGCTAGTTTCTGAATTAACTGAATATTGGATGAATTTCAAAGGTGCAAGGAAAATAAACAGCTAAACATTTTTTTTGTACTTTTACAAACTTTTTTTCATGTTCACATAGAAAAGTAGTACTCAACACTCCACAGAAATGAGCATTTGTTTGCCTATTTTTATTCAGCGTACAAAATGCAGTGCATGCATGTTCTGTGTGCTTTTTTCCTCGCTAATATTAGTAAAATTTTGTACTTGATTTGACTAGAAACTGGAGCTTTCTGAAATAACTGCTCACTTGAATGTGCACCTTAATACACAGTGTAAGCCACTTAAGTGGATTGCTTACTTCTTCATCACTGATTACTAGGTTCTTAAAAATTCAAAGTTAGTGCTGTGTTAATGTAAATTTTACTATGTGAAATTTTTAAATTGACTACTGTTGTTGAATTCCTATCCTAATAGCATTACTAATTTATGTACATGACAAAGCATTTCTGCAAATTATATGCAAGGGCAATTTCTATTATATTGAACTTCAGCATTCTCACACTGTAATAATAGTAACTAAACTGTGAAAATACCTCTCAAGGGAATGCAGCTCCATAGTCAAAACTGTGAAATACCTGTTTAACAGCACAGTAATAGTTTACCTGCAAATACAGCTTGTAACATAGGAAGTACTTCTGTTTTCTCTATAGAAATATTTCTAAGATATTTCCTCCAAATTAATTTCAGCCCTTGCCTTTGTTGTTTGTTCAGTGAAAAATCAGAGAATTTGTTTTAAATAGGCAGTCACATTTTCATAAAAAGCAAGAGCAGAGAGACTCCGTAACTGGGAGGGGAAAGGTCTATTTACTAGATAGAGAAGTGGCAGGAATTGAATGCCTCCTGCTTGCATGTACAGAAATACCGGCTAAAAGGAAACAAGTGGCTGAAACTTCCCATCAGGACTGTGTCCTGCAGCTTGCCAGTTCACTTACCTGTAAAGCTGATGGCATGTGGGAGGGAGCGAGCGAGCCACCTGAGTATGCAACAAATTACTTTCTTTTTGTTGTTAAGTATTCTAAGCAACATACACGATATGCATTAGACAAGCCGTTTCCCAAACAAGTGTAACAGTGGTGAGGTTTCTTGTGTACCTGTTTCTTCTTGTCCCTTTAACATTAAGGAGAGGTTAACTGGGCTCTAAGTTTTCTGTTCAGCGTGTTTGTTATTCTTAGATGTGTGGTAGCATCTGTGGTATGCTATTAACAGGAGTGCCCAGTATTAGACTTCAAATGTCAATATGCATGCATCAATGTAGACTGTACATACAATTTCAGGAAATTCTTGCTCTAGAAAAGTTTTCGTATTCAATTTTTTAGGTAGAACTTATAAAAACTTACAGATGTTTAAGCTATGGCATAGCTATAATTATTATTAAATTAAATATCGTTAAATGCTTAAACATTTTTCATATACTTTTGTAGCAGCTCTGTAAATTTTTGTTTCATGTTAACAATGAAAAGGTAGTGTTGATAAACTTAATATTTGGTATATTGTTGTTATCCATACTCTATCAACATGGAGACCTCAGTCAGAGGGCAGGGCTCTGCTAGCAGGGATCACAACAATATATGGCCAACTTCAAATAATCAAAAAATAATTTAGTTGATAGTGCTGAGATTTTTAAAACGCAGAAGGATTTGTATTTTTGCTTTGCCTTCCAGTTTCAGTGATATACAGAAGTCGTATTTTCAGACTTCACTCACAACCTCAGGTAAGCCTAAAAAAACAAGGAAGAGCTAGACTGAGCCTTCACTCGAAGGCGGATGTAATAAAGCAGCTCAGCACTTCTATTTCCTTCAAAGGTGCCTTGGGGAGCACTGTTGACTTAAAGTAAGAGTTGACCCCTTATTTGCCTTAGCTCAACTGGGCAGAGAAATTTCCTGTAGCCCTTGTCACCATGGCCCTGGCAGCTGGCTCGTGGGGCTGGCGCTACCTGGCCTTGCCTGCTGGCAGGACCATGCCCACCTCTGCCTTACCTGCTGTCAGGAGCAGGCAGTAACCGCCTTGGAGCCTTCTTCCCTCCCAGAACCCAGGCACTGCACATAAAGCTGAGCATCGCTGCAGCGTGTGGTGGGGCCTACAGTCCTTTTCAGTTCTCACTGTTTTCTGGGATTTCTGCTGGGATAAATCTGGAGCAGTACAGCCTTGCGCCAGGAGTATATCTGGTAGTGTTGAAATCCTGGATGTAGACTTTTTCTGGTTTTTTTAGTGTGAGTCTAAACTAACACTTGTGAATCTTTGTTTAAGTACCTGAATAAATGCACTATTTTTTGAAAAAAAAAAAAACAAAACAAAACACATTCAGTTTCTGACAGTAAATGTGATACTAGTTTAGTGTTAAACACTTGGGAAAACAAAAGCATTTATTTTCATGCCTTATATTCACTAGAAAATTGGGCAGGATGTCAAGAGGATTTTCGGCCTTTCCTTTCAGTGGCCTCTAGCAAGCAAAACACCATTCCTGTTGAGATTTCAAAGCAAGAACCTGGAGACTGGAAGACAGTACTACTACTGGAAGATAGTACTACTAACCCAGTAGTTTCTTGCATCTTGGTTATTTAGTTGAGACTTTTACTGTGGAGCCTGTCAAGGGAAACCTCTCTCGTTTGACAAGCTCTTTTAAATCAGTTCATCATTTCCTGCAGTTTTATTTTTACTTGTTTGGAAGGCATTGTGTAAGTATCTGTGTATGTTACCCCAAAATTCATACAAGATGGTTGCATTTTGCCATCTTTCAAGGATGTGTCACTGGAGATGTACCTGTATGACTGCGCAAGTACCCTCCAAATGTCTGTTTTCAGTAGTCGTGTCTTGGCCCACAAACTTTTCTTGTGATGTTTCATTGTCCTCTGAGAAACTATAAAACCCAAAATGCTTGTTACTTCCCTTGTTTTCCACGTGTCAGCAAGGCAGAACCTGGAGACTGCCCAATACATTGCTGTGTGCTGAACTTCAAACTGGTTCTGACTGGTTTATTAGAAATATTTCTTCATTCTCTTTATATTCATGACAAGTTAGATATTCCATAACAAAGGAAGAGACAACAGAGCTAATGCATGTGATAATTGACTGTACAGCCCTCTGCCCATCAGCAGAAGGACCTCAGCACTGCTAACCTCCGCAGCAGACTCCACGTCTTCATGTTACAATCTTTACCTGAGGTGTGGGAAACTCCTACTGAGAACAGCTACTGGGCACAATAGCTGTACCCTGGACTTTACATAAGGTTTTATTTTTTATATGCTTTGTATACACCTTTTCAATTCATTTCCTCATTATTTAGAGGCATAACTGGATGGTTTTAACATTGAGCTCTTTCTGTACAATGAGTACTGAAGTGGAGACTGTATGTTATCTCATGCTTTCTTTCTGGTTTACTAACATTTCTCTTGCTCTCAACATGTTCTTGCAACTAGAAGACAAGCTACCTTCTCTGGCTCCTTCAGGACTATGCCAATGTCAGAAGATCACAGAGAGTAACGTAAGCGTGACCCCCAGAACTGATTAAAGCTTTCTGCCCCTTAGGTTTTAGCTGCTAGGTCAGACACCAAGCTGAGGGCTGTTATTTCTGACTGATACAGGTAGAAATCCTGACTTTCACTGTCCTGAAAAGATACCACTTATTGGCTGCTTTTTTTATAAATACAGTAGTTAAAATAGTTATCTAAGGAAGGAAAGTGTCATGTACCCCACAGCAAATGTGTGTCTTGGAGATCGTCACGGTCAACCTTGATCCCACAATCATCTTGACTCTCAAACTTAGTTTTCAGTCTTTAGCTATTTGTTACATCTTTGAATTTCAAGGGACTGAGGAGGAGTGTTGGTCCTTCTGGCATTCTTGACCTTCCTTGGGAAGCACTGGGGGCTATGTACACCCTATCTGAAGCTGCAGTGAACCATACATTACTGTGCCATCTTTGCTTCCTACTCTATCAGAAGGAATCATGGTTCTGTAAAGTAAGTAATCATTCCTTTCTTTCATGTTTGTGGTCTGACATCATTAATACTGACAGTACAGCTCTGGGAATCGTTTGCTAGTTAGATCCAACAGTCTCTGTGCTGTCTTGGCATTGACAGGTTGCAAAATGTTTAATGTATTACTTCATATTAAAAACACATTTCAGCAACAAACCCATTAGTAGATGTAAAAATCAAAATAGATGCTCAGAATTCAGAAGTACTGTCAATATCAAATTTTAATGTATTGCTCTTTCACAGCATTTTTTTATCTATGGGTAGCCATTCTGTATAAAATCATTACTATCCACATTGCTTGTACAGTTGTACAGAGGCAGATAGGGAATGATAGTTAAATGAAACCTTGGTCAAGTGTTTAATCCCAGGGGACTGCAGCTATCTCATAACAGTATTTTATGCTTTACATTGTTACACTAGACAGTACCTCTGAAACCAAACCTAATAAAGAGAAGCTGAACATATGAAAGAAAACTAAAAGCATACAGGGAGAAATCTTTGTTGAGTAGAAAATGCAGTGCCTGCTTTCTAAATCTAAATGGGTGCTGATGGCCTAAGCACAGTAACTTCAGCACATTTTATGCATGGCATCTCACGTCTGAGTGGTGATGTTTTATATATATTTATTGCAGAGCTATAAAACTGTATTTTGGCAGAAACAGGAGTTACTCTTTCAAATGAAATAATGTTTATTTTAGACAGCTGATTTTCCAGCTTTTTTTATGCTGTTGAGTGCATAAGGCATCTAGCTGGTTTAGATGCCACTGATGGATACAAATTAATCATGTAGGACAATTATGAGCGGTGTTTTTAAGGAGGATGATGTGTTAAGTATGTTTCCTTCAATTTTTGGATCTTTATCTTTTGAATATTATCTTAACTGTAGATTAAATGCAGTACATAACATTTGTATTTAAGATTTTATCAGAAATGAAGTTTTATTTTGATTAATACATATGATATTTAAAATATTGGGTAACTTCCAAATAATTCTTGTTTTTTAAATTGGAGGGCTTTCAACAAATGTCAAGTGTTAATCTTAGGCCTGCTCTTAAATTCCAATCAGCTAAGAGCATAATTGTTCACTAGAGAGTGAAGTAAATCACCTTAAACACAGCGGCTTAAAGCACCAGTCAGAAGGAGGTTCCAGAATTGGTGGTCGTGCGCTCCAAAATACAAGTAAATGCTGTGCATTCTGAAGATCACATTAGTCACCCTGCCTTTGAAGAGACAAGAATAACCTTTGCGCCCTGGTGTCTAGAGTATTCTTGAAGTTAGGTGGGACTCCTTCCAGTGAGTGCTAGGATTTTAAATTAGGTTGTGGAGGTGATGGCTGTTGACATTTGAATGAGAACGGAGCAGTGCCATTACGTGCGTTACATTTTAGAAAGCTGGGAGCTAATTTATCCAGCTTCACTATGTAGGTTAAAATTTTTCTAGAGCCTGGATTTTTGTGTGCATGTGGTGTTTGTGCCTGCCATCCTTTAGGGGCAAGCTACATAAATATGTAGTAAAGGGGAGTATTGTCCCTTGGAAACAAGCAGTGGACACTGATGGATATAGCTAATTTTATATAAGACCAGATTCCCTGGTACTTAGTTGTAGGTGAAAGACATCTCCAAAAACACTGTGGATTAGAAAAAAGTGGTCTATCTTCATTTTTAGGTACCTCTAGAAATCTGGTCCATTCGCACTCTGCTAACTTTCAAAAGGATCTGTTGTACTTGACTGGTTCCTTGGATGCCTCTGGCATGACATCTGAAGTAAAGATTGAAGATTTCCCAAGGGAGGATGGAACGTGGGGCTGTGAATGTGTTCTCACTATTTAAATAGTCATTAGGCCAGATTTTGCTGGATTCACAGATGCACAACCAGTCTTCCATATTCATGAACATTCTTCATCTGCTTTGACAAATGGTGCAATTTCAGAACTGAGCTTTCATCTTTTTGCTTCTATTTAACCAGTTCACCTTGGGTTCAGAAATCCTGAGGTTGACGAATCCACAGAAAGCTCCAGGTGAATTTGACCGTTTACTTTTTATCTTCAGCTGGAGAGTTTTCCTGGGAAAATCAGTAACGTGTGTTTTATTCCTATTTCCTCTGCATCTTCTGCTGTTTTAGAACATAATGATTTTTTTTTTTTTGGAACAGGTTTTCGAGTTATCTTCCTGACAGCACCTACAGAATTTCCCTGTATCCTCTTCTGTATTCAAGAAATTTATGGCCTAGATTATCACCTGGTGGAGTGCAGGAGAAAGAGCATGTAGTTCTTTGCTATCAGGGGAGATGAGGCACAAAAAAATTCAGTGCAGGTCCCAAATCATACTTTAAATAAAACATCATCCTTCCCCTCCAAAAAATATTTACGCTATTCCATCAAGTAAAACCAACAGTATTAGTAACTGTGCCATCACTTGGCATTTGCAGTTCTCTTACTAATATTACCAGCGTAGTCTTGCTTTCAGTTTAAAAGGTGCAGTAAATCTACCTGACCACTAAATGTCACTCTTTCCTTTTCAGAGCCAAAACCAGAGGGACGATGCTTAAATCGAGGTAGAGGGATAATATGCAAATGTATATTTTCTTGTTATCTAGTCTCCAAATCGTTGGTTGCCTATAGAAGAAAAGCGACTTATTTATTCATTCTTTGCTTTGCAGTTGTTATGACTGGTAGAATCTGAAAAGACCCTGATGAATTTGTAATGGCTTGAGTTCAGGTGTTGCATTGGTTCGTAGGTTTGTATTGCTGCGTTCCGTGAAGAACTTCACGTGCAACACGAAACAAGCAAAGAAGCAACTCAGTTTCTTTGCAAGTTAGGTTTTTATTTGATTCATGTTAGGAATTTGAATTACTCCTCATTGGTAAGTTTTCTGACGTTTAATGAGCTTAGAGCATATCTAGTGCAGGCTTGGATGGAGACCACTGAGCTCTGGCTATTCTGCTTCCAGTACAGGTCTACCTGCATGATGCTTCATTGCCCTGTGGCAGCAAGCTCTGAAGTTTTTCAGACATATTTACATATGGGTGCCAAGCGCATGGTCAGTTAACAGAAATCTTCATGTTTTCCAGCATTATGACCTATGCGAAGGAAAATATTTTTGGAAGAAATTAAACCCATGTAGTTCTGTATCTAATTTTCTGATACATGATTCTTCTTTCACTCTGTTGAGCTCTGTGGGGCTGCAGTGTAAATGTCAGTATCATATTTGAAAATTACATGAAAAGGAAAATGTTTTAGATAACTTTCTTAAGGAAAACAGCCTCCAAAATACCTCTATACATGCTAATGTTATTTTGCTTGCCATGACTGCTCGTATAATTAAAACCACTGGTTTACAGGTCAGGATAACTAAAGCATCTATGTCGCACCCTTGTAGTGCGACCTTGAGCAACCGACTTTTGTGACTTTCAGAGTATAGACAGGGGCCTCAATTCATCAAGTCTGGTCTCCTAAAGAGCAAAGCGATTATACTTTGCATAGTTATGCTTGTAATAAACCTTAAAATATAGGCTTGACTAACACACATCTTTCAGAAAGGTATTGGTCTTAATTTCAAATGTGTCTAAAGACAGACAGCAACCAATTTTAAGTCTGGGTGGTTTTTTTATTCCCAATAGTTTAATTACTCTTAAAGCTACAGTTGGACTTCTATTATACATTTCTCTGCTTGTTTAGGGAGGTATGGGATTTTCTCCCATAGAGGATCAAATACAGCATAATGAACACACTTTTCAGTCATCTTTTTAAGATGAGATGGTAACCGAGTTGAACCTGACTTCAGTGATTTCAGTCACTGTCCTGGTTTCAGCTGGGATAGAGTTAATTGTCTTCCTAGTAGCTGGTACAGCGCTGTGTTTTCAGTTTAGTATGAGAAGAATGTT
>JAVKLA010000007.1:3189064-3200181 GCA_034782735.1 Sagittarius serpentarius
TGAGATGGCCGATAGACTAAAGGAATGACGTGTGTGTGTGTGTGTGTGTGTGTGTGTGTGTGTGTGTGTGTGTGTGTGTGTGAGAGTTGATGGTGACATAAATCGTATGGAATAAGGGGTGGATACTGTCCTGGTTTCGGCTGGGTTAGAGTTAATTCTCTTCCTAGTAGCTGGTACGGCGCTGTGTTTTCAGTTTAGTATGAGAAGCATGTTGATAATACCCTGATGTTTCCGGTTGTTGCTCAGTGGTGTTTCAACTAATTCAAGGGCTTTTCAGCTTCTCCTGCCCAGCCAGCAAGGAGTCTGGAGGGGCACAGGAAAGGTGGGAGGGGAGACAGCTGGAACAGCAGATCCAAACTGGCCAAAGGGGTATTCATACCATGGGACGTCATGCCCAGTGTGGGGTGGGGGAGGAGGAGCGTGGCTTGGGCGTCGGTTGGCCAGTGATGAGAAATTGCACTGTGCATCACTTGTCTTGTGTGTTCCAATCCTTTTATTATTACTGTCATTTTCTTGTTGTTATTAGTGTCATTGTTAGTTTTTTCCTTTCTGTTCTATTAAACTGTTCTTATCTCAACCCACGAGCTTTACTTTATTTTCCGATTCTCTCCCCCATCCCACTGGGTGGGGGGAGTGAGTGAATGGCTGCGTGGTGCTGAGTTGCTGGCTGGGGTTAAACCACGACAGTCACCAATTTCATATTTGTACAGCCAAGGCTTGTGTTGGACATTTTTGCAGAGGCAGCACATTGAATTGCTGGTTTGCTGTGAACCAAAACTCCATTTCAGAGGTGTAGTAATAGTCTGCATTCTTTCTTTCTACGTTTGTGATCCTGCATTAGGCTCCATTCAGACACTGTTTGTTAGAATCATCCAGTTTAATGGCTCTTCAAGACCTCTAAGCTTGCTTAACCTGCCTGTCATTTTGACCCTGACCCTTTTTACAAAGCATAATCTATTCCTATTTCAATTTATTTGTCTTTAAAGTAAAATACACTGTCCTCAAAACTTGGTTAGATTTCAAGCCTTAGTGATTTTTTTAGAATATTTGAGACTTTTAGAGGAAATTTGAAAAGGTGTCAGTGTAATAATCAATTGTTTTATTGTTTTATTGTTTTTCAGACAGAGGCATATATTTTACTTGGCATATGCTTTATCTACAGCATAGATGTTTGGCTAGCGGTCTATACTTCTGAAAATCAATTGGAAAAATTATGCTGTTATATTGACCATTAATTGGAAGAACTCAGCAGATCGCTTATGAACCTGGCATAGCAGTGACCTCTACTCTTGAAAGTTTTGCATCAGGACTATAATACCGAACTTTCAGAAGAACCACAGCATGTACCTGTGCCACATATCAGATCAGATGACAACAATAATTTCATTTAGCCTTGAAATCTAGTAAATTATATGCGACAAACACAAAGCATAGCAAAATCTGGAAGCTATGTAAATGGGCAGAATTTTAAAAGTGCAGGCACGACAAATGGACAGACAGTCACATTCTGTTTCCCAGTTTTCTTTGTGGCACGGGAAACTTCGTACCATTCTCTTTCCACAGCTGCCACTGACCTTTCTTGTCGCCTAGCTAACTTGCGAACACCATTTCCCTGATATTGCACGAAAAGCTGTGTGAGCAGCCTAGGAAATTCTTACTCTGATTGTCTTCTGGAGTCCAACTTTTGCTTGCTTTCACAACATAGGAGCGGAGAGCCTTCACTTTCCAATCCTGTGAACATACAAGTGCTTTTACTTCACAGACAGCTTTAGCTGGTGCCTAGCCACAGATGCCCACAAGAGGAAGGTGTGGTGTATTCTGTCTCATCCTGGGGTTTAACATGCTGTTCCTTAAAGCCTTTCATTTCCCTTCTTGGTTCAGAGCTATATCAATAGATGGTCATAATGCTGCTTGCATGTCCCTTTGCTGCTGGTGTATGGAGTGGTAAGACTGTGGGGGATGCTCTACCCGCTTCCCTCATTTCTGCACTGCTTTACAGTTACACTGGAGCAGTCAGCTGGAGTAGCAGCCAGCTGTTTGCTTATGCATGCTGGTACGCAAGGTTGTTAAGTGACTGCAGAGACATTTGAGTTTAATTTGGTTTCCCGTAGGATCCTGTATGAGCGTGGGGGCCAGGCTGCAACTTAGGAAAGGTTTGTAACTACTCCAGAGACAGTCTGAAGAATAAGGTGGAATTGACTTTTCCTAATATCTGTTTATTTTTAGTTTCTGAAGGGCCTGATTTTATTTGGTGTGTGGTGGTGTTAGATTTATTAAATAGTACCAGAAAACCGATTTTATACAATTTAGACAATTTTAGCCCTAAGAAAAACAGAACAAAACCTCAATACCAGTTAAGCACATAGTGATCTTGGAAGTTTCTCAAGGGAGATGTGCAAATATTGGAGTTATTAACTAAGCAAGGCTCCAGAGTTGGAGCAGTTTTAATCGTTAAACAAAAACAATGACAGCAAAATTCCCTCAAGAGTTTTTTTTTAAAAAGGAAAAAGAGGAAAGGAAAGCACTCACCTTAGAGAGGGCAAAGGTGTGAAATATATTGTTTGCATTTTATAATAAGTATGGAAGATGTGTTCCCTGAGAAGAGAGAGGGAGGGCATTTTTGTTAGGGATCCTCTAATCGCTTCAATGTCCGGTGTAAATTTCTAATACGTGGTATATGAGTGACTTCTGTGAAAGGAGGCATGAGTCAGGTATAGCTATGACAAATGTGCTGCTGTAGGGACTGCTCGCTGGGTTGCTTGTCACTGAGGTTGACAAGGGCTGTCATTCTGCAACTGAGAAGACGTACAGCTCTACTGGCAGCTGTACCTCATGCTCCTGCTAGCGGGTGCCAATACAGTTATAATAGAAAGCCAAATAGCCTCATACTCTTGCAAAACAAAACCACCTCACATAATTTTCCTGGTGAGCTTTTGTTGTTAGATACTACAAGGAGAGCTGACATTGTGATTTTATTTAATAATTTCTCTTGGGGAACTCTCCTTTTGGAGGTTTATCCATGTATTAATTCTTTAAATTAATTTCTTGTGACTACAGCCATTCAATACAAACAACAATAAACTAATCTTGCTTGCCTGTCAGTCTTTATTTCAGCCAGGCCAAGAATAATAGTTGAAGCCAAGAGACTATGCTCCTGCAAACGCTTGCTATTGAGTTTTGACAGTTTTACATGCAGTGAGTGACAGTCAAGGATATTGTTGTTAGAGTAGTCATTCCTTTAGGGGCTTGTATTGTGCCTACAGAAATGCCCTGCAGGTCTTTTTCTATTCCTCCTTTTAAGATGCTAGTGTCACAGTCGCTTGGGTTTCTCTCCTTTTCTTGAAGGCATCACATAGCTTAAATAGAAACCCAAATGGGATCAAAACCAGAACTAAAACTATTATTCTTCTCTTGGCTGAAAAGGGAACTTGGAGGCAGCCGGCTTGTGTGGCTGGTGAAATCCCTGTTGGGATTTCCTCCATGTCCTCCTGTAGGAGGAGAGACGAGGGTTTCCCAATTTCTGGTACCTTATGGCTGTTTCCAGGGGGTGGCTTTATGCTTCCATCTGAAATTGGCACTTCTGCATTCTTACTGGAGAAGTGGAGGTTTTGGCTGTTCCATTTTCTTCCATCGTCCCGGACTGCGGTGTTTTTCTTTCTTATTCCCCAGTGAGAGCTCCCGCAGGCAGTCTTGCACTTTGTGGCTCTGTTGGCAAGTCAGGAGTACCAAGCGGTCTGGGAGCTCAGGTTGTGTATAGGCCAAGACCAGCAGATATGCTACTGGCCGAGGAGGTCTGGGTGAGCCTCCTTTGCCCTGTGAACCCACCTGTGGCTGTTTTCTACGGTAGATTGATTTAACCAGTTATCTTCTAAGCCTCTTTGTGAATAAACCAATGCACTTACTTGGATCACACGGTGATGATTACCACGCATCCTAGACAGAATGACTAAGCCTCCACTTTTTATTCTAATGTATATTCATACCGTTCAATTAGGAAAATTCCTGCGGTTTGGCAGAATTAGAAATATTGTTGAGGCTCAGATCATTATTAGCCCTTCATCACCACCTTTCCCTCATTTATGCACGTGGTTTTTATTCATGCCCATTTCACAAAACAAATCAGACACTATGTGCTAAAAATACAAGACTGTGACATCACTCTGACCAATACTGTTGCCAAAAGCTAACGAAAGGTTAGTTGTTATTTTAAAAGTCCTAATGTCAACACTAAAAAAATACTTTTTGATATTGAGAAGCAATACCTACTTGCTGGATATAGGATATGCTTTTATTTTTAAAGGTTGTTTTTTCAATTCTTGTGTAGGCTGCTTGGAACAATGTTTGCTTTTAGTAGTTCACTGTGAATAAGGAAGTATTTTAGAAGCAGCCTCAAGCATAAATAGATATACTTAGACTGTTTTAGGTGTACAGTAGTTACAGCTGAAAAACTAACCTATTGAATTTTCCATGAATGCAGTTACAGTTTCTCCTGGTGTTGCTACAGTGATCCATTATCGCAGGAACTGCAGCAAGGAGTGGTTGTTCATGGAGAGGTTAGCAGGGTAGCCAGGGAGATGGAACAGGTTTTATACTGGAACAAAGGCAGATTCTGCAGCCTGTAAAAGAGATGACTGACAAAGCATCCAAAAGTCTATAAAATCCTGAGTAGAAAGTGAACGGGGAATTGTGCATTGTCTTTTCCAATACTAAAATTGGTGGAGTCAAATGAAACTGGCTGGTAGCAAGTTTAAAGTGGACTAATCAGAATATTTCTTCACATAACCTATAGTTCGCCTTTGGAACTCTACGGGACGTTGTGGATGCTACAAGTTTGCACAAGAACGGAAGTAACTGAACAAATTCACAAAATCCTTGAGGGATTAGTAAATACAGACACAGCCCCTCTGTTTAAGGAAGTCTGCAAGTTGTTGTGAGCTGGGGGAGGCTGCTTGAGAAGACTGAACGGGAGTTAAGGTGCTATCCTGTCCTTCTCAAGAGCGACCAAACTACAGTAGTTCTGTCAATACAGTGTACTTAACAGAAAATGTGCAAGAAGTGGGCCACCAGTGTCACCATTATCTAGGTGATTATTTTAGCAATTGGTGTTTCCATCACTTCCCAGGCCTGCAGCATCCTTAGGTGATCGGGGCATACCCTTCTGTTCAGTATCAACAGTAACAGCAGCATTCCATTAAGCATTAACATTAAAAGAAGCAGCATTTGCTGCTGCTTAGAGTTTAATTTCTTATACATAGATTACAAGTCAGTAGGCCCAAATTTCACATGTGGCTATTACCATATTATCACAGTGGCTTGTGACAACAACCAGCCTTAGGATACTAGAGCAAGGGTGCAGACAATCCTACAGAACTGGCGGTGTGTCAGAAGAATTCCCTGGCTCCTGCTTAATTCCACGTTATTTACCCTTCACCATTGGGTGCCAGTGTGGATAGCACAAAGCAGATATGTATGTGCAGCCTTCATGAATACTACAAAAGAGTCAGGAAATGTAAGAACCTGATAGAAAGTAACTCATTTGCCTGTAATGGGCCTGTAATTGTTGCTATTACAAAATTTCTGATCGTGACTATGCTGTGTTTAAGAATTGGGCCTGTGGTTTTATTGCAGAATTATTACAGCAAACCCTTTGGAGACTGTAAGCGTATAGTCTCATTCTCTTAAGTATTCATTTGGCCAATATTGTGAAATGTAGCTATTTCTAAGGGACAAGAGGCCCTAGAATAACTGTTGAACTAATAATAAAATAGAGATCCTTTTAGTTTCCTTTTTTTCCCGAAGGTCATCATCAAATCTAGAATCAAGCACCAGGAAAATTAGGCTTTTTTTAAAAATTATTATTATTTTTTAATATTAGGCTTTTTTAAAGTAGATAGGCAAAAATGGCTTTCACGCGAAGTACCTTGGCCTTTTGTGTTGCTTTAAAGAGACTGAAAGTCTCCTTGGGCTTTAGGGTTTTAGTAACAAAGTATTAAAAGACTTCATTGTGTTTCTGAGGCTGAGAAAGAAGGTACAGAACTGAAATCATATACTTGTTTTTGGTGAAGTGTTTCATTCAGGTGATGTTTGGGCTTGATGAAGAGACAGGTCTGAACAGTGGTTATTTTATGAGCCCGCTGAGTGGACCAAGAATATCAGGGGACATGTCTGTGTGATGAGGAAGGGATTAGCATGGTGATTAACGACAGTTCTTACTGGAGATGCCAGAAGTAATAGACAAGATTTCAAGATCCTCTCTTATAAACTGTTTCTAGTGTCAGCAGCTTTCCTGGCGCAATAGCTTGAGTTACTTGTTTTAAATGTTGCTTTTTCTTTCCTCAGCTCTTCACTTGTCCTCAAAACTAGACTAATCTACTAAAAAAATTTACAGTAGATCCTCAGAGGGTGGCTCATTGCCTTAGTCTTTTTGTGGCAGAGCCATGTTTAGGAAATAGTGTGCCAAAATGTAAATGCCTGCACTGAAAATTGGTGCTCTGGAGTAATTAAAACACATCTTCTGGCCTTCAGTAGTAACAGGAATCTGTGATTGGATACTTGGGACCCAGACCTTGCTCGCCAATGCTTCAGTCCAGTCTCCCACAATGGCAGTTGACGGATATTTCATGGGAAAGTATTTAGCACCTTCCGTGCTCCTGGCTGGTAGCCTAGTTTTTTACCAAAGCAGAAGGTTATTTGATATAAAACAGCAGTTGTTTCCAGACTTGATCTGTCTCTTGAATGATGAGAGCTGATTATTTTAAACTTTACAGGCACAAGTGTAAATACTTTGAATGTCAAAATAAGTGCCCAGCTTTTTTCAACCCAGAAATACTTCACTGTTTTTTGTCTCCCTGTGTCATGAATCCCTTATGCTTCATTGCACACTGCATGTGAACATTTCCCTTCTGTTTTCTCTAAGCAGGTAGTACTTGCTGCTAATTTCATCTAACCATCACTTGCATCTTGTGTCAAGGGAGACTTTGTTTTTGATAGCGAGTGGTGATAACCAGATTTTCTCCCTCCTCTATTAAAAAAAAAAAAAAAAAGGGGGGGGAATGTGTACAATTACCAGTGTTTGAAAAAGATCCTGTAAATGACACCCCTAGAGCTTAAAAATCTTTTTATTCTCCAGAGAGATACATTCGATTCAGTAGCTGTTGAAAGCTTTCTACTGTCCTACTATTTAGGGAATTTAAAATTTTTCACTGGTTGGTTCAAAGTAGAAGAAAACTGTTTAATTAGTCATTCTCATTGTTCTTGAAAGAAACAGCAAAGGGAAAAAAAGCTAACTTTTTTCTTCTCCAGATGTAGACATCTGTTCTGATAGTGAATGATGTTCTGAGACTGCTTAAACCAACTAGAGTAAATCCAAGCCAGCACTCCTAGTGATAAACATATGGGGTACTTTTAAAACACTTGGCAATGGAAGAAAACAAACTGTGTGCATCATTAAAGCATAAATTGAAGAATCTGGGGAGAAATCATGTAACCCCGAAAGCAGTACAGATCTTTTATAATAGTATTATATGAAGCTAGACTGTTTTCTCTTTTTGTAGAGTTGTCCTTTATATGACTTGTAGTTGGTATGTAGTGTCTTTTATTTCGCTAAGAAAAACATGTTTCTTTAATGGTAATACATAGTAAAGATGTTCCTCCAATTGTATGATTTCACCGCAGTTATTAGCAGGTTCACGTAATGGTTAAATTGTGAATAAGGGAGATGCAATGGTACTGAAAAATACAATCTTACTTGCATGCAAATTACTTATTTTTTCAGACGGTATTCAGTGTATAACACATTCTGAGATACTAAATATTAGTCTCTTAAGCTTAAAGAAATTGCTACAGGTAGTATAAAATTAGCTGATTGTTTTCCTTGACATTGATACCTTGTACAGTTTTTTCCATACTTCAGGAGGTATGCAACAGCAAGTGTGATAATGAACCCCTGCCTACAACACATACTTAATGTTTGTGTGCCATTGTAAAAATGTAGCAGATAGATGGGAAAATTTTCTTTATTGGTTTCTTTATTGCAGCAGTGGATATTGTGTACCATGACTGCAGTAAGGCTTTCAACACTGTCTCCCATAAGATCCTCAAAGACAAGCTGTTGATGTATGGGTTGGATGAGCGGAGAGCGAGGTGGATTGAAAACGGGCTGAATGGCTGGGCACAGAGTGGTGAGCATGGAATTAACTTGCACACTCGTGTCAGGAATAATGTGATAGGCTGGGACAGCTGTTCACATTGACGGCTTTTCCAAACACCAACTCAGATGACTGAAAAGTCTGCTTTTCTCTATTTTCCTTACCATTTCATGTGGTAAGGCTAAATTTGTAAAGTTCTTGCTGGCTGTTAAAATGCAAGTTGGACACAAGAGGGTTTATGGTAAAAAAGGGTAATCCTTTAGTGTAATTGCTTGATATTCTGAGGTTTGTAATATTTTGAGGTTCTAAGAGATTTGGATTCATGAAGAGTATGATATATGGACATCACTAATGGGCTTTTTGGGGGGATAATGTAAGCCACTTGTAGAAAAAAATGAAGGTGTAGGAAAGAAGCTACACTTAAGAGAAGTTTAAAGTGTAAAATGAAAACAGTCTCCTTAAGTAAAACAGTGCCCATCCCCATCAATGTTAAAGTTGAAAGTCCACATTCAAACATATTCTCATTATTTTCATGTTCGTTATGAACAGATAATAAGAGAATACACTCCAGTAGGTGAAAATTACTTGCTGCTGTGCTGTTGCTATTTCGTGACATTTTAGTTAATTATACTGTCCCATAATGACTTATGACTGTGTGCAGAGACTTGAGATAAAAAGGAGGAATTGTAGTGGTTTTCAAAAGCCAGACCAAAGTATCGCTGTCTAGAATGGAAGGATAATAAATTCTGTGGGCTCAGATCACTGGGTGATCACTGGGTTTGTCTTCAACGGTAAATTAGGGGATTACACAACTCCTATATAGCATTAATTATTAAACAAAAGCAATTTCACAGTTCTATTCATTCGTGAAATTTCTGTAAAGGGTAGGAGACTAGCAGTGTCTTCTTTGTTTCCTATTTTATCTTTCTTTGTAACTGCCCTGACAGACAGTGGCTGATCTAGGGAAAATCCTACCCTGTGATGCTTTCATAGTCACCAGACCTCTTACAAGTTCTAAAGTAGTAACTAGGTATTCAAGTGGTACCACAGGTCTTTTAAAGAAAAGTAAGTATTTGCTTCATCCTTTGCTCTCCCTTTTTTATCAGCGTTTCAGGTTAAAATTCAGGTATGGAATATCAGTATCACCCTTTGACAAACCTATCATTTTACATTTCTTTGACTGTAAATCAAGACTCAAATAGACATAAATGTTCTTATTTGCACGTATTCAGTCAGTGGTTGTAATGAGAAGATACTATTTTGTACATCACTTGGTGCCTACCAAATAGCACCTTCTTAGTAGATGGTCTGC
Source organism: Sagittarius serpentarius (assembly GCA_034782735.1). Classification (NCBI taxonomy): domain Eukaryota; kingdom Metazoa; phylum Chordata; class Aves; order Accipitriformes; family Sagittariidae; genus Sagittarius; species Sagittarius serpentarius. The sequence continues at coordinate 3,198,524 of JAVKLA010000007.1, forward strand.
TGGCTACACGTAACATAGTAGGATAAAAATCACCTAACTTTTTTTTTTCTTATGTAGTCTCTCTAGTTTAATGAATTTTGCAGTAGTTCTCTCCTTAATTTGTTATGCATGAAGCTATAATGTATATCCTACTTGCATATGTGTAGGCAATATAGCAAGTTCTCTTTGGGTATGACCATGTTTTGCAGATGGGTGTCTATGATAGTGACAAAGTTTCGAGTAGTGCTGCTTCCATAGAAAAATGAAGGTAAGGTTTCAGGATTGGTCATCTTATGTGTCTTAGTCACTTAGCACAACGTACACATTAATATTTAAAAATATAAGCATAAGCAATGCTGGAGAACACCAAACCCATTAAACATAATTACATGTATTCCACAAAAAGATTTTCTTCCTGCCAGAATCTGCCTGTGCTCCAGTCATTTCTGCTGCTTGCTGAATGGCTCAGAATTGCTCTGAAAACAAAAAGACCTTTGCACTTTTCCAACCTTTGTAGAAATATCCAGCCCTCTTCTGACCTGTTCCTTAAAGTCTGCTCTCTAGCTGCCTTAAAACACCAGTTACTGCTCCAAGTTGTTCGTCGGGCATGCAGTTTACCTTGCTGATGTGCGCTGAATTCATGCTGAATGTAATTTGAGTGCTCAGGGTAAAATACCACTGTTAGTTGTTCTTGACCCAGCCAAGGCAATATGGATGAAGTTTTACTCCAGTTTTGCTTCTCTTGTAAGGGGAGCATAGGCTATGTAAAAGGTATGTTGTCCGAGGGCAATAAGAAGGCACATGATTGTGGAGGATGGAAGGTAGGAAAGTCTTCAGAAGCAAGTTTTCCATTAATATATAAATGCCACAGTTCAGTGTTCCCAGCTGTCACAATCTTGCTTAAATGTATGTACGTGTAAAATAGCTTTTCTGGTTTTGAATTGCTGAGAATTTGTCACAGTCATCCTGCTTTTACAGGCTGTGTTATTGGCTGTGTATGTGCATGTGTACACTCTATAAAATAGTTCTGTATGTTAAACATATAAAATACCACGTGACTTTCTGCTTAAAAGATAGGTCACCACATTTCTTCTTGTTTATATATAATATAATAGTACCATAAATGTATAGTATAAGAAGCTGCTGAACTTTTTTCAATACAACCGACTCCTAATTCCAGCTTTTATTTGTCTCAAAGGTACACCTTGTCTGTAAAGAAAATCTGTATCTTCAAACTCAGTAAGAGTGGTGACTGCTAGGTGCTAAATTACTAGTGACACTTGCAATTGAGAATATTGTCGTGAGTTGACCCTGGCTGGACACCAGGTACCCACCAAAGCCGCTCTGTCACTCCCCCTCCTCGACTAGACAGGAGAGGGAGAATATAATGAAAGACATGTGGCTTGAGATAAGGACAGGGAGAGATCACTTAACCAATTACCATCACAGGCAAAACTGACTCGATTTGGGGAAAATGAGCTTAATTTATTGCCAATCAAACCAGAGTAGGGTAATGAGATATAAAAACCAAATCTTAAAACACCTTCCCTCCACTCCCCTTCTTCCTGGGCACAGCTTCACTCCTGAATTCTTTACCCCGAACGGCACAGGGGGACGGGGAATGGGGATTACGGTCAGTTCATCACACGTTGTCTCTGCCGCTCCTTCCTCCTCAGGGG
>JAVKLA010000007.1:3200281-3212864 GCA_034782735.1 Sagittarius serpentarius
TGGGGGTCTGCGGAGATGTTTCTCTCACATGTTCTCACTCCTCTCCGGCTGTGGCTTCTGCGCCCCAGCACTTTTTTCCTTCTCAAATCTGTTACCCCAGAGGCGCTACCACCGTCACTGATGGGCTCGGCCTTGGCCAGTGGCGGGTCCGTCTTAAAGCCGGCTGGCGTTGGCTGTATCGAACACAGAGGAAGCTTCTAGCAGCTTTTAAAGAAGCCGCCCCTGTGGCCCCCCTGCTACCAAAACCTTGCCATGTAAACCCATTACAAATATGTATAACTTTTAACAAATATAGTTGTCTGTTTGGAGGTCAGGAACTTTTGGGTATTCATTTATTATTGCTAATTGAGCCAGATGCTCAGCTGAAATACATGATAATTCTTCTAGCTCTAAATATAGTCTAAGTCGTATCATCCAGCACGGTAATACATAGATAATTTGTATTAACAGAAAGCATGAATCAGTATCTCAGATATCACTGCTAGAGCATTTGGATTTGGCCTTTTGGATTAAAGTGAGACATAACGGTTGAAGAAAAAAAAAATCACTATCAGATTTTCTCAAATCTATTTTCTTCCAAAGCCAGAAATTTTTGAAGGTGGGAGGTTTGTCTGAAAACCGTCCATAATTTCCACTCTCATTTTCAGTTTGTGATGAAAATGGAAAAAAGAACTGCATCATATTCTGATGTCATTTATGGAAATATGCATCCTTTCAGGACTCAGACACACCAATGAGCTAGAGCAGACTGACATCAGATCTTGTGCTAGCTAAAACTTAGTGAATGATGATAGAGGTATCAGTCTATGGCAAAAAAAGTGCCAAGCAAGCACTTTAGGAAATCTGAAAAACAGTGAAGTTTTCATTGCGGGTGACCACATTGAAGTCTAATTAATCATTTGCATTTTTCTTTATCACAGTATGACTTGATTATGTTTTTTTTTTCTTTAAACATTTAAAATACAAACTCAGTTCATTCTTTAACACTGAGATTTTTTTTATCTTTGCAGTTTGCCGGGAAGACTCATACCAGTCGATAGTCTCATGTGCTGCTGTAGTACTCACCCCTGTAGAGCCGACAGCGGATACAAGGGAAAAAGAACAGACAATAATGCCCGATGTGTCTAAACAGTGAGTTGTTCAAATAACATGATCTTTTACAAATGCAATTTAAACACCAGGCCAGATCCTTTTTTGTGAATATATGCATATACACCTTTCTGTTTCATCAGTGATTACACACGCATTTCCAAAAGCAGAAATTGGCTTCAGGCTAGACTGCTTCTTTTGTTCATTAGCCTACATTTTTTCCAAGGCTTCTGGTAATGAGGTATATAGAGGGAATGGTCTTTTATGCTCTGAGAAACTGACTTTTTAGCAGGCTTAATCAGGCGATTCTTTTTGTTTAAATAGTCCTTTCATTCTTGCACAGTTTTTCCAGTCAGTAGTAGATTTTTAGAAAGAACATAATTCCTAAATGCTCTGCTCATCTGAGATTTTTCAGTATTTTTGTTGCTGTGATATGAGATATGATGGCATCTTCAAAAGTGTGGTAGCAGTCTTCCAAGGAAATTGTATTTAATTAAATAGACTGTAATTTGATATCTTCCATTGGATGAGAATCATAACCACAGCATGCACAGTAACATTTGTCTTGCAATACCAGGCAGGACGGTTTTTTCTTAACAACTGAGTCCTTGGAGAAAGAAAAAACTTTTTTTTCATTAAAAGAAAGAAAATGTAACAGTAATGCTTTATCACAACGCAAACTTGGGGTCTGTGCATTTCGAAGCGTGGAAGGTAATTAAAAACGTGACAATGGATAATACAACATTGTTACTGGTCCTTACCATTTAGGTTTAGTTTTCCATTTTTCTGGGTATATACAAATTTTGATTTGAACGTGTCTATAAAGTCCTAGCTTTTATGCCTATTACTGTAAGAAAATGAAAACATCCCCTCCCTCAAAAAAACCCAACAAAACAACCCCCCAAAACACCACTAGTGGATTGGATTGATTGGATTGGATTAGATTAGATGAGATGGGATGTGATCTTGGTACAGATCTATAGCTTAAGTCTGGATCTGACTGTAGCATCTTTTTCAGTCTGGTGATAAAACTGTTTCATCTAGTCTACCTGTACTTAAAATTTAACACAGTATAGCGCCTATCATCTAGGTATTATTACAATGACTTAATGTTTGATATACTGTTAGCACCTAATTGTTTTAGTGTTTCAGTCGTATGGCTGTCTGAATACTAAGGGATTGGAAAGGCAATGGGCTGCAAAATACTGTGTTGAAATCCAGAATAATTTTTGTGGTTAGTTCAAACAGCATAGTACATTTTTGCCTTCTCTTCACTAAAAAGGCAAGCCTGCACTGTTGTTTGATTGGCTTTTTCCTCTACTATCAGCAGTTCAGCATTTCATAATCCCTTATTAATTCTAAGTAAGGAAACTCCTGTATCTGTTTAGCATGTGCTTGAAAGCTGAGTGATGCCACCTCCTAGATTTTTTTTCCTTCACCTTATTGGTAATAGCAATAATATTAATCTGCTCTCTGGTGTGCTTGCTCTTTTAATTTTTTTTCATTACAACCTGACTAGTGATATCTTCTAAGCACATAGACTTAAATCATGCTTGTCTTATGCACTCATAGGTCTGAGAAACATGCTCTAACCTCTGCTACTCTTCCAATTTTCACATCTAAAAATACGACTTGTGGCTCTGGAATTCTTTCACAAAGAAACAAGCTTGTGCTTAAACAGATTAAATATATTTGAGCTTCTTCACATGAAACAGCATGATTTTATTAGTATCTTTAAACCAACATTTCTTACAAGTATATTGGAAATAAAACAGAATCATCTTGCTGGAAAACTGTTGCATGTTGTTAGAATGGGAATTCAGTAAATATTGTAGAAACCTTCAGAGTAATTGTAGTGGGGTGAAAGCATACTCAGGCATTGTGAAACCTTAGCATACCTTTCACTTCTCTCATTTCACCCTATGCTTTCCACACGTAGATCATTTTCCTCATACACAGTTTTAACAGAAGCAAAACAGATCCCAATTCCTGTGTCTAAATTTCCCAGTGTCATCTGTCTCCAATGTAGCATCAAGTAAGAGGAAGGCCTTGGCAGATGTTGAATTCTATTGACTCAAGTGCAGAGTCCATGTATGGGTTGATCTGCACAGGTGGATTATAATTATTCGTATTAGTAATTACCTCTATGGGAAATAACATCGATGCTTTGATTTTTATGCTTATCTTCGTGTGCCTGAATGGTTTTGACTTGTATGTCCCAAAATTGTGCATATCACAGAGGGCTGAGCGGTGGCCAGTCCTTGAGGTCTTCTAAAGAGAAGTTGCTGCCTTCAGGGCCTTGGACAGAGTATGTTTAGAATAACTAATGCTTGCTAAAACTACATAAGGAAGCAATGTGTAATCCAAAACCAATAAAATACATGTTAATGATAAAAAGATGTTAAACAGTTACAAATAACTAAAAATAATTATATAGTAAACCATAGTGGAATTATATTCAAGACCTTCAGGACACAAGAAACTGAAATCTGGTCAGGGAAAAAAAAAGCGCCTTTAATATGAATTGCATAATATTTGATTAATGATGTTATTTTGTCTTAGAAAGAAACTGTTTACTAGCTTTAAATAATGTACTGTATTTGCTTACTGTAATTTTATTGTAAGCCGTAAGAATCATGCCAGAAGTGATAGCAGCAAAGCTTAATGATTCTTTGAAGTGTCAGTGATCAGATGTTATCAGGATTGGAGGAATAAATGCCAAATTTTTTTCCCTTGTATATTTTCTTGGAAGCTCAAAACATTTCATCAGGAAGTAATTACTTAGTGATATCTAGGCAATTGCTAACTCTTGTGTGCTTGTGCACTGGGCAAAATCTGTACCTCAGTCATTCAGCAGGAATGCACTTGCCTGAGTAATGCAATAGCCATGAAATAAGCAGGGAAGGCTTTGGCCAAGCAAACATCCTATCTTTAGCAGCCTGGGAGTGACATCCCTGTCACAAGCATGAAGGAACCTGTTTGGTGAAGCTGTAGCACCTGCAGGAGGAAGATGAAATCCTTGCTAGGTGCTTTGGCCATTACTCTGTGTTGCCCTAAAGGCTGGTAGAGTACAAAAGGGGTTTGCTGCTCTTCTGTAAATACGCATTGTGGAACAGAGGTATTTCTCTGTTTCTTATAGGAGAACAACGCACAAGACTTCTTGTTTTCTGCACTTGGCAAAGTGTGCTTTCAGTGCTTAGCTGGTAAGAGCAAGAGCACCCCTTTGTAGCTTTTGTCCTTCCACTCTATAACAGACTGTGACGCAGAGAAATACGTAGTCTGAATGTCAGTGTGAGGTCAGGATGAAAAACAAGAAATGTGAGCTCTACCTTACTTCATGCTCTGGGCCCTCCACTTTGTCTAGGATTCTGCATTAATTTTGTTATATTTTGTAGTAATACAAGACTTTAAAACCTCATGCTGTCCTAACAGTTCAAGTTACCAAGGCCTCTTTGTGTTGCTGTAGTGATAAATCAGTCAGTTGCTCTCGAAGGTGCCCAGATGCTAAAACAATTTGAGCATTCTGAATAACGTATTCTGTTTGCATAGTCCTAATTTTAGTCCTTCCTATCTGAATTCAAATATAAATAAATCAGCTGCTGGGACAGAGCAATGACATAAGGAATCCTCTCTTTCATTTCAACTTTTGACAAGGGAGCATGGGAAAGGAGGCATGGCCCACGGAACTAGGTGTTATGCTTTAAAACAGCTTAGCTTCAGCTTCTCTGGCCAAACTATCAGCTGAAAGCTCACACTACAAGGGACAGTGTGGAAAAAGAAGTCTGTCAGACACACGTGTCTGAGCAGACAATGTTCTGCTGCTCTCTACTCTTCATATGTATACACGGAAAACCATTCATGTCCTACTAGTGCTTGAAAAAAGTAGAGTGAAATTCAGGTGCATAATTTTTAATTTATGGGATTTAAAGTTAAGCAGGTGCTTATGTACTTCATTTTATTAGTGTCTTTGGATATGAGTGCCCTGCAGTTCAGAATAGCAATGGCAACGTGTAGCCCTCTGAGCTCGCCAATTTAAAGCTGTTTTGTACATTTGTACTTCAGTTGCCATCACATTTCTGATTTTGATTTTTTTTGAAAGATATTATTTGCTGTTAAATTGTTTCTAGAGCTACAGATCTTGTTATGTCATGAAGCAGACACAGTAATTTGCTAGTTGTTTTCCATGTCAGAAGTATTTTCCTGAGCTTTAGGGGAGATTTCCAGATGAAGATCCTAGGTAAATGATAAGACAAGAGGTAATGGTTTTAAACTAAAAGAGCGTAGATTCAGGCTAGGTATTAGGAAGAAATTTTTTATGATGAGGCTGGTGAAACAGTGGAACAGGTTAGATGCCATATCCCTGGAAAGATTCAGGGTCAGGTTAGATGGGGCTCTGAGCAACCTGATCTAGTTGAAGATGTCCCTGCTCATTGCAGGGAGGTTGGACTAGATGACCTTTAAAGGTCCCTTCCAACCCAAACTATTCTATGATTCTGTGGTTCTAAGTGCTACAGATCCTTTGGCAGTTCTTCAGACTCTTAAGAATCAAGTCAGATTTTTCTCCTGGTAAGTGCATGAATGGGCGTATGTATGAGTCTTTTCAATATTCTGTCTGTGCCAAAGCTGTTTAACTTGTACCTTGCAACTGTACCTACCTGAGCAAGATTCTCATGCAGGAGTTCAACTTCAAATACATGAGAAGCCTCCTTGGAGTCACAGTGACTAGCTGGGTGCTTACTAATGGAAGCAGGGTGGTAAGTGGGAGAGTTATAGCTTTAATGCCATTCCGTGCTGCACTGTTTAGTATAGATACTCAGTTTGGCTCTAGGAAGGTTGTGGTGCATATATATCTTATACTTGCTAGCTGAAGTAAGTATATTCCAAAATGTAGGAGCTTTTTTTCTCTCTGAGATCTTCAAGTTGTAAAAATGTAATTGTTACATCTGAAGACACTGGTAATCTTTTTTTGACTCCCGGAGCCTTGCCTAATTCCTTTCAAAAGGAGTTCAAACCAAGCTGATTATATATTACTCTTCACTTATTTCAGTTGCAGATTTTCTTTTCCTTTTTGTCTCCCCCTCTAATTTTTTGGGGTATTTGGATAAATCTCAGGGAAGACCTTTTTTCCCTCAGAGTGACAGTGTTGTTATTTTACCTCTCATTTTTGGTGCTCCTTAGTGGAGACATGAACTGTGGACTCTAATGCAGCCAGGTTGTCAGGCGGGGGTGCCCCACTGCAAGATTTGTGTCTGCTTTGACGGTCCATTCAATAAGGCATGTTTCAGTAATGTGAAAAATGAACGCTATTCAGACTCGTTTGGAAAACCTGATTAAAGATGGTTGAACTGTTTCCGTTTCCTGGATAACTGGGACAATGCACTATGAAAGCATGTATCACTCTTTGGGTAATATGGAGAGTATAGGTATGCCCAGCGTCACTCTGGAATGACATTGGTTTGAAAGCTGTGGTTCAGGCTCAGCTGAAAAACAAAAGCCACATCAGCTGAATTACAGTATACTTTCCACCGTAACATTTTAGTGATAGGTAAGAGGCAGAGGAGGTAGAATTTTATATCCTTTTCTTTAAAGCAGGTGCTTTGAAATTGAGTAAATATGAGCAATATGCTTATGCTGTCAGTGGTCAAATGCACCATTAAAATCACTTTCTGAACTAGTAGGAATCAAATATATTTCTGCAAGGGCCAAATACTTTCCCGGAATTGCTTGACACACATGGGTACTGGAGGTCCTCCTCGGGGAACCAGCCAGGCCTGAGTCTCCTGAGGGTGCAGGTCAGAATGGTGGGGCGTGCATGCGTGGGTCCAGGTCCTGTCCGTCCCCTCCACGGGCAGCTTCCTCTGCTTCATTGTACCACATCTGCTGCCAGCACCCCTGAGAGCACAGCCGTCCCTCCTCCCTGCCACTCCTGCTCCTTGCAGGACCCTGCAGTCCCCTTGCTTCATGGTCCTTTGCCGGTGGGTGTGTGGCTTTTTCTCCATGTAGATTTAAGGATGGCTAAAACACATTAATGTGTCTGACATGATTGGAGATTTTGGTGTGCTGTCTCCATCTCACACCTGTGGAAACTAGTCATGAGTGCTGCCTGTCTCTCAATGGACAGGACAGATGCAGGTATTACTGGTGAGAAGTGTGACCTAACTTTCCTGTGACAGGCCGCCTGCTACGGCTGGAAATCGCAGTAGGTGTGTTTGGGAAGGTAATTTCCAAAGTACAGCAGGATGTTTGATTTACTTTAGACCATAGCGAACACGTGGGTTTTGCATGTTAGATATACCTATGCTTAGCTAGGTTATATCAAAGTCTTCTGAAGAAACATGGAATGAACTGAATATGTCTTAGTAACAGATGTCAGTTTCCTTTGATAAAGTAATGCTTAATGAAACAAAGGTGGTTTTATTTTTGAAAAAGTAAACATTTATTTGAAAAAACATTTTCTGCTTGATTTTTGAATCGTTAATCTTAGTATTGGCAAGAAGAACATATTAAAAATATTTAACTCCGGCTGTCACTATGCAAAGCATTAATAAATACCCAAAACATAATCAGGGTAACAAACAACAAATTAACTCTTTGTTTAAAAGGCACTACTAAGCTGTTACATTTGATTAAAAACTCATTTTTTATTATTCTGATTCCCTGTCCCTCTGCAATAAAACAGAGAAAAAACAAACCGTAGCCCATGGCCATAACAATTCCATGGTCTCCTTGTATATCTTGTATTGCTTTTTGCACGTAATGGGAAAATGAGTTATTTTGCTGTACTCATGTCTTCCCTGAAATGGGGAACATTTCAGAAAATAGGAAAAATATAATACTTACACTCCTTTTATTGTCTACTATTCCCTAACCCTAACTAGCTGAAACTCCTGCCTGACATTGCCTCTTGTCTAGGCTGCTCAAATTGGTAACCTCTTTCTGCTTGCTTTGAGGAAAAACAAAACAACAAACCAGACTCTGATGTTTCCATTTTTTTCCTCTGTGTCTGGCCACTGCGAAAATGAGAATGATTTTGTAGAAACAATTATAAAATAAATAACAGTTACGCAAAGGAAATATAGTTGCACTGCAAAGTGAATATGGAAGAACCTTTGTATCTGGTTATAGAATGGGAGCATCATCAGTTCCCACGTTCCTTCTCAGTCACAACAACCAGTAATTTATAGGAAAGATTGATAGGAAAACAATCTACGTAAGTATTTAAATATCTTAGGCAATTGTTTGCAGCCGAAGGATTAAGAAGTTCAGTAAAGCTTAGTTTGATCTTTAGTTGCAAATATTGAATAAGTTGGTTTTTGAGAGCCACTAACTAATTGCAGTTACAGGACTTAACATTTTTAATATTTTGTAGTTCAAGTCCTGTCTTTTCCTGTGCGGTAGTGAATAATGCAGGAAGCAGAAGAATGATGGCAATTGTCCTATGGAGGAAAGGTGTTACGTAGATTTTATCTACAGCCCTGCCAAGAGAGCTCCGATCCTTTGCAAATATGGTCATTGTTTGGAAAGCTTCCTCTTACCTTTGAGAAGAGACTTGGTTTCTAATGGACAATTGACTGTAAGTGTTTCGGTCATTGCCCTTAAAGTATTACCGATGTGATTGAACTTAATGGCATTTCATGAAAAGATACAGGGATGGAATGTTAAGCGAGGTTCTTAGTGAATCAAAGCATGGAGTATCAAGAACACGATGGCATTTCCAAGTTGAGATAATTGTTGTAATTTCACAATAAGATCAGTGCATTGTATCATTGTGTAGCTAATATTTATTAATAAAAGAATATTCACGAAATAAAAATTTGTAGGGATAATACAGCTCTGCTGAAAAGTGTCTGAGCTCCAAATAGTGAAAATTCATATAGAACTTTTGGAGTCAAAATAGATACTGTAATTTACATTGGCAGAGAGTATGACGAAAGCTGACTTAAAGTATTGGACTGTACAAACTAAGGACAAAGCAATTATAGTCATCTGGAACACAAATTTCCCCTCCTTCAGCAGCAAGCAATGGACAACATAATTGCATCAATGACTACACTTTCTTAACTAGACCTGAAGTCATTATAAGAAAAACAGTGTCACCAAATAACAGTTACATTTAGAAAATGGCTCTGGTTTAGCTTGAAGCATGAATAAAAGATCACTTTGTTCCATTCACATCCCTAAACTTACATGCCTTTACGATACCATAATGTCATTCTGGTTTTGGCCAACACTCTAATAAGAATGTCCTTCAGAGTAAGATTATTCATTTATGTATCAGACCCAAGACACTTTTTTTATTCCTAAATTAAATTAAAATCTGTGCATTCCCATGCATCCTTCTTTTCTTTGTTTTCTGTGAATCATCATGTTCTCCACTGGATAGTGGAACCTTCCAATAGTGGAAGCTTTAGTCATCTGATTTGCTCATCCTTCCTGTCCAGAAATTTCAAAAAATAAATACATCAAGATAAATAATTTTGCAGTATTTAATTAGAGATCTTATTTGAAAAGATGCCAGATAGATATACAAAAGCAAGTGCTTAAGATACACTTAGTTCAAGAGTGGAAATTTTATCCCGTGTGTACTGTAGTGTCTAGAAGTTTCTGCTTTACTTGCATTACTGAGAAGTATGAGTCAGACCACCAATATCAACCAAATCCCAAAGGGGGAGCCTAACACTCAGCAACGAAGAACTCTTCTAAGCTAATGGACTTGAATACTCATTGCAAAATATTCTTGGCATATACTTTGTAATTAGAGCAATGAACCATAAGACACAGTTATGACTAGATAGGACATTTGTTTGAATTTGAAGTTTGTGCTGAGATTTTTGTGTGATGAAATGGGAATGATTACATATATATCAAGACTCCTTAATCTCTGGAGCAAGTCTAAAAGGAGATGTAGTCAAAATAAAAAAAAATCTTACCTGGTTTCTTGAAAAAGATGGTTACTGTACGCAATGCAGGCAGAGATGGTTGAGAGGTTCTAGGAAGCTGAGCCACTGGAACAGGCTAAGGCAATTGAACATCAATTATTTTATCTGGAGGTGCACATCTGAAGAGTTGCTGTTCTAAATGGTAGCATTAGTCACTTACAGGGTTTGTTATTCTAATAAAATTATGATGTTTTCCATTATCCTACATGGCAGCTGCCTAAAGCCTGTAGACCACACCCATTGTGTGCTGGGATGACTGCGTAAAGCCCCTCAGACATAATGTCTTTCTGAGCCAGGGTTACAGTTGGGCATGTGGAAAATGACTCACTCGTTTACTTGGGATATTAAAAAAAAAAATAAAAAAATCTTCCCTGTGGAAAGCAGACTTCATTTTCGTCCAGCCTAAATTAATGTCTAACATAGACCCTCAGAACAAGCATCATTTCTTCCTCAGCTTCATGTATTAAAGGAGATCTAAAGTTTTTATTTAGCAGGTACTTATTCAAGGGGCTGAAGAACTTGATTTCAAGTGGGCAGCGCGATGAAACTTCAAAACAATTGCTGTGGTCTTACTGTCTGGTCTTTTTCCTCATTTCAAAAATGCCATTTTTATGATAGTCTAAGCATAAAGTTAGTTCATACGCACTTATGTTGTATAGTGGTCGTTAAATTTGTATTTCAATAATCAATTCTTGTAGCACACTGCAGCACTTGGGAAGGCAATGTTAAATCCCATTGTTAACCTCAATGCCCCGTTTTGCCTGATGAGAATTTACAGTCTCTGTGAGGCTTCACTGAAGGAACATGCTTTTAAAGTACAGATCTGAGAGCTTTAGGAGAAAGCCTGTTTAATTCAAATGGGGAGAAAGGGAGAAGTGCCAGCTGTGCCCATTTATTCCTTCTTCTTGTACACTAGTATGGTCCAAAATCTTGAAAGGATACAGAAGTTATGTTGCTGTAAATGCAGGGCAAAAATATTTGTTAAACTTGACTTCTTTGACTCAAGCTTGCACAAAATTAAGTGGAAGGGCTTAGTCATAGGTAACCACTCCAGAAACAGAATTACACTTTCTGGTATGTAAAAGCATTGGCTGTTTCTAAACCTTAATTAAAATTCTGTTTGAGCCACAGCCAGCGGTTGTATTTTATCATCTCACAAGGAAATTAAGGGTTGGGTCTGTACTTTTGTGCAGCAGAAACATCAGTCTGAGGTAGCATTCTCTAAATGCTAAAGAGGCAGGCTGGGGTGGGGCTGGTGGGGCAGAAGGGACCAGGGGATAATTTGTTTTGTAATTTTGAAGTCTGTGGTGTTTATATTAAAGTACAACCTCAGTTCTTACAAATTAGATTTCAAAGCATAATTGCAGCTCAAATATAAAAATTAATCAACTATGTTATTACTCGTGAACAATTAAAGCATCATAAAATGGAAAACAAATATGAAGGAAATATGCTTGTACATGTAATGCTAGGATTGCAAAGTCCTTAATTTTGTTAGATAAATGCATTGTAGATTAAAACTAGAAAAAACAGATCAAGTACATAGCAGAGATGTATTTGTTTCACTTTCACAGTAATTTAATAATATCTTTGAAGCATAACAAAGAACAGCGTTTCTTGGTAATTTCTTGCTGTCACTGGAAGGTGGGGGGAAGGAGGGATGTCAGGGAAAAACTAGGTAGAGTTGCATTTATGATTGCATGGTATAGCTATTGGACTACGCTGTGCTGTTTTATAGCTCATTATATGCTTCCATTGTAAATGTTATCAGGTATTCTTTGAACCTGATCAGTGAAAAACAATAGTGTTCTGATGGTGCTGTTATTGGTTTTATTTGAGGGATTTTGTAAACCATGCATTTTGCAGAACTTTTTTAAAAACCATCATCCTGTGAAGTGGCTGTATTAGAGATAACTTTGTTAGAAAATATACTACTCTGAGTCACATTATCGTGACTTAAATAGGAATACCGCTGGAGCAATCCATTCAGTCTGCATACTGCTTAAAAATATCAAAAGTGCTTCATGGTGCTTCAAGTTGAGATATTACCTGCATCCTAGAGGGAATGAATTATGTGAAAAAATATACATACCTGCATGCTGTTTTTCGTATACCATCAGTGGGATTTAACTTTTTATTTTGCAAAACTAAATGGAGAGAGATACTACAGAAGTATGCATAATCTCAGTATTAGTATTTCTAAAAGCAAGGTTTGCTCTGTTTTGCATAGTAAACGAGATATTACGAGAAAGGACAAAAGTAATTTTCAGAAGAATCTCCTTACCCTCATCTCCAGCTTCAGTTTGTTGTGTTCTTACTTGTTTTTTCCTGGAGCAAAGAAGATGTAGAGGCAATATCCCTCTTACTCTTCATAGAATCGTATAATGGTTTGGGTTGGAAGGGACCTTAAAGACCATTTGGTTTCAACCCCCCTGCCATGGGCAGGGACACCTTCCACTAGACCAGGTCGCTCAAAGCCCCATCCAACCTGGCCTGGAACACTTCCAGGGATGGGGCATCCACAGCCTCTCTGGGCAACCTGTTCCAGTGCCTCA
>JAVKLA010000007.1:3214839-3250448 GCA_034782735.1 Sagittarius serpentarius
ATAGGGTATTCACCCAAAAGTATGGTGATGTTCACCTAACTTATACTGACCTACTCCTCCTTCCCCAGCCCTTTATTCAAAATTTTTAATACTGATTTTTCAGTCCCACTTCCAATTATGTGTTTATTATGCCCTTTTGTATAATATACATCTTTATATATAATTTTAGTATGTGCCCAGGCTACTACTTTGGAAGATACTGAGTTGAAAAGGACTCAGTAGTAGGTGCAGAGGTGACAGAGACCTCAAGTAAGAGCCACAAACCAACCTGGAATAAACATTATGAGAACCAACAATGAAAAGCATTCTTTTATTTTAAAATACACTTCTTGTCGTTTTGATCGCATAAATCTAAATGTCTCATGCACACAGTTTAAAGGCAGAACAGGAGAAACGGAAGTCCTTTCTGACCGGTGAACTAAGTAGTAAGGTGATGCCAAGTTGTTTTGTCTTAAAATAGCCCCCTATTAATGTGGCTGTATTTTGAGCCTTATTTTTGTAATCCTATTTTAATCTTAATCTACTGTTGTAATCTTATTTTTCTATTCCTTATCTGGACCTGAATAAATAGAAGTGATTGATACCTTTGACTGGGGAAATTTAAATGTTCTAGATAAACATTTTCAGAGTTACGATCTAGATAAACATTGCTATATTGATTATTTATTGTCAGTTCTGACAAAGTGTGTTACAGCACTCTAAAACGTAAAATGTACCTCCATAGATAAATAAACCCCTCCTCGTTTTCTTGTCTAATGAACAGTGCACTGTATTTGGGATAACTAATGGAGGAGCTAGAAAATAGCCTTTATAGGTCAGTGAGAAAGCACAAGTGTTCAGAAGTAGGATTACCACATTACTTTCTAAATCCTGTGCTGGTTTTGTGGGGGCAAATATACACAAAAATAATATACAAAATATATTTTACTTTACTATCAGATGGAATTGGAGTAATGCAAATATTGCATAATAATAAAAACTATTTCTAATTGTTTTCAAGTTCTCAACTGTGCTGCAGTTTAAAATTATACAGTCATTAAAATTCAGAGAATAAATACAGTGCTGATACAAACCAGATTATTTAAGAAAGCTTAATTACACAAATCGTCATTTTTCAATTATTCTCCCAGAAATTACTTCTATTTTTTTTTTTAAAGATGTCACCTAAAACCAAGAATACATTTAGAGAACTTGGCATTCAGTCCAAGTACAGTACAGAATAAATCACAAAGATGAGCCATAGTTCAGAAAGGAGTCATATCCCCATTTTGATATAAGCACTAGCAAGGCTTGTTTATCCTCATATTTAAAGTTGAAATGGCTAAAACTCACCTGTTCAAAATAATATTTAATGCTTCCAGCTTTGTGCTATCTACATAATTATTCCTGAATTAGTTTTTGAATGTGATACTACATAATAAAATACACTAAATGCTTTAAATTCCAAATTATTGAAAGCAAACTTGAATTTATGAATGCCTGATAGAATTCAGGGAATCCATAATTTAGATGGCAACAGAACAGGCTGACTCCAGCAACAATCATAGATTGTACTTGAAAAGGCAACAATTAAATACATATAATAGAATGGTTTTGGTTACTATGGGAACAGTTAAAGAAAGGGTTTTCAGCATTACAAACCACTGTGTGTATACAAGAGAAATTACGTTCTTCTGAGTCAAAGAGGCTATGAAAGCTTTCCAAGGAAAAGACTAAATAATATGAAATGTTTGAAGCAAAAGCATTTAAATATCTCTCTACAATATGTCGGTGTTTTTGTGTTCCCTCTTCATGCTTTCCCCCCATTTTTCTGCCACTAATTTTTAGAGTTACGAGATTTTGAGTTGTGTAGCAAAAAGCACTTCGCAAAGGGGATTAGTGAATGAAAGAGCAGTGTGGATGAGTTAGTTATTTCTGTGGCCATTTACAAGAGATCTAATCCTATCTCATAAATCTTACTTAGATCAGGGCATCTATACTATAGCTTCACACTTTCTTTGGCGCGTTTTTATTCTCTTAACTTGGAAATAGTGAATGCACAAGCTAGAGGAGGAAGAAGTAGGGAAAATTATCAGTTCTGTATTTCACTAAAGCTTAAGTGCTTTCAGATAGGATTGCACAGTCACCTTATGCACGTTATACTTAATAATCTTACTAAGCCAGGTGTTAACCTTGTTATTTTTATTATTTTTTGGCTCTAAATGTTATCATCTTGTCATGGTTTAACCCCAGCTGGCAATTAAGCACCACGTAGCTGCTTGCTCACTCCCTCTCCAGTGGGATGGAGGAGAGAATCAGGGGGAAAAAAAGTAAAACTTGAGGGTTGAGATAAAGACAGTTTAACAGGACAGAAAATGAAGGGAAAATTCCACTACTACTACTACTAATATACAAAACAAGTGATGCACAATACACTGGCTCACCACCTGCTGACCAATGTCCAGCCAGTTCCTGAGAAGTGGTGCCCCTCCCAGTGAGCTCCCCCCAGTTTATATACTGGGTATGACGTCCCATGGTATGGAATACCCCTTTGGCCAGTTTGGGTCAGCTGTCCTGGCCATGTCCCCTCCTAACTTTCCTGTGTCCCTCCAGCCTTCTTGCTGGCTCGGCCCGAGAAGCTGAAAAGTCCTTGACTTAGTCTAAACACAACTTGGCAACAACTGAAGCCATCAGGGCGTTATCAACATTCTTCTCATGCTAAACCCAAAACACAGCACTGTACCAGCTACTAAGAAGAAAATTAACTTTATTCCAGCGAAAACCAGGACACATCTGTACCTCAAGTTTTATATTTGCTAAAAGAAAGAATGTCAGATAGGGGGAGTACTTATAGCATCAAGTTTGCAGTAGAGAAAATATTAAATAAAAGCATTTAAAACATCTTTTATACTTGATCTAAATCAGAGTTTTTATATATCTCTTGAGGAAGCTTTAAAAGCTTAATCAACAGGAATGCTCACTCCTGTCCTGAAACTGGCACAATCTGCAAGAGTTGGGAACATCTGAAATTTGGTCCCTTGGTGTAAACAAAACTGTAGCTGAAGCCAATTAGCACACTTACTTTAATGATATGACAATGAGTTTAAGAAGGAGATGATTCTTTGCCTTCTTTTAAAACAAACAAACAGTCTGGAAAATATATTATTAACTATTATTTAAATATGTGTTAAAGAATACTGTGTTATTTCTGTGTATCTCTTTCAAACTCCAGATCTGGGAATGTGTTGACATTGAACTACAACCCTGCAGTTATGTAAACTCTGCTAAATATGTTATCTAATTTTCTGTGCTTACTTGCGAAGTGAGAGTGCCTACCTTTCGATGCAAAGTACCATACAGCTTGTTTATTTTTAGTACTGAAGTAAGAGTGCTGTATGTTGAGAAACACATATTTAGGGGTACTAAGGATATGTACTTAAAAGTCTCAACTCTTTTGAATGTAATATTTATTATGAGATTGATATGCAGCATTTTTTACAGTTGTATATGAGAAAAAGAAAGACTGTATTGTTGTGGAAAATGCTGTTATATCATTATTGAGAGACCCAGGGCTAACCAACATACGGGTGTCCAATCACAAGGGGAAAGTCTCTAGATTTAGACTCATTTTTGCTTGTTTGGGACATGTACTGTGCCTGTGTGTGCAGTTCCTGTTCTCTTACAAGTCACCTTTAAAAAGTGAGGAAGTGTTTTATATCTTGCAGTGTTATAGTGTTATAAACTGACATTTTCTGGGTTCTGCATTTTGGGGAGAGAAAACAACTCTTTACAACTGCTTTTCACGTTCACCCAAATTCATTTGTTTAGATAATTTAATAACCTTAAATTTCTCAATCTAACTCCAATTGCTGTCAAGAATGAATGAATAGAAAACTACTAGGGCAAGATAATGCAGGGTACGACTGAGCTCAGTGGCCTTCTCGGCTCCCAAATTGACCTTGACCTTCTCCTCCATGAAGAAGGAGGATTTGGGGGCTGTGAAGCTAGTAAGTTGTGTTACAGATGGTTTTGTTCTGATCTGTGTTAGTAGTCCTCTGTGAAATTCCCACCGAGCACTGCTGCAGAGGCCATACACTCCAAATGTATAGCTGCCATGATTATTATGTGCTGCTTCATTACCATCCTGAGCCTGTTCAAAGCTGTATTGAAAAGCTGATGAAATTGCCTTTCATGGGAATTGAGACAAATCTGTTGTGCTGCCTGCAGACAAATTGCTAACAGAACTGAAATGAGTTCAGGGCTCAGCATTGTCTGTTGGAAATACTTCCTTGCCTGAGCCCTGTTTCCCATCATCTAGCCTGGTAGTATCACTGACAGTCAGGGAACAGAGCAGCGAGTACAGGCACTACTCAGCCCGGCTGTGCCACAGTCTGGAGACGGCTGGGTGGAACGGGCACTGATGTACCTCCTCTGGCAGGAGAATACCTTTTGTAGCACTGACAGAAAGCAAGGGCTGTTTTTCTTCACTTGTTGACAGCTGCTTCAAAGATGACCTCAGCACACGTCCAAAAAAGTAATAAAAGACAGACAAGAAATCCAGCATTAGACCAGAAAAGATAATGAGTATGTTTTTGTAGATTGCTTTCCCCATTTGAGTTGGAGAAAGCTAACTCAAGCTTAGCCATCGCTAAGGCTTCATAAATGGGCTCACAGGTACTCCAGTGATTTTGGGCAGTCAGTATATCATAAAATGATTAGTTTCTTTTTGATGAAGTAAAAGCGGCCTTGCATCCATTATTCTTATATATGGCATTGGCCTGATTTGCCACATCTACCTGTTTTTCTACGTGGAAATGGTAGCAGATTAATTATTTTTAACAGTTTTTTTTGGTTGATACAGTTGATCAGTAGTTAAAATGCTTTTATCAAGTATGGTCTAGATTTTTTTCTCTTATGTTGTAGCCTTCTTTCTATAGATTCTTCATTGATGTTGGAGGGAAAGCATTTGATGTTTTGTATCTATTGTAGTGATTAATGTATCATGTGAATGTTCTTCATTGATGATGAACGGAAGAACACATGCTAATCTTTGTTCAGTCATCATGATTTTGTTACAGGAGAGGTTAGCTGTAGACTATTTTGATAGAGCTACTATGTTTTGTGAGGCATCAGATCCTGAATCTGTACTTGCTTACATTAGGACATTCTTTCTAGGAGGCATATGTATTTTTTGATCAGGACTGCTGCTGAAAAACTGCACTTCAGCCCTGTCTATCCTATCAATGCTGATGAGCAGAAAGCAGGTTTTCTGTCTTGCTGTCTACCCCTCAGGTTTCTTGGGGTTATGAATCCCATTGTATATTGATGACACAGGGATAAACTTGTTCATTCAAGCACACCTATGAAAAATTCATGTCTGTTCTAAAGATCTGTCACCTTGGATGCATATTGGTGGCTATACGAGCACATCACATATTGGTCGAAGGCTGTATTTTTTAAAATTTAGTTCACAATGGCTTTATCCATCTGCCAAAGCAAAAATAAAGAAAAACCTTGGATCAGCCAAAATTTGTAGGGAAACACTGACTGAAGATCATGCCTATCCTGAAGTTGCTACTTCCTCCAGATAGTGATGAATTAAGGTACTTAAAAGTAGGAACTTTAAACCATGAGTTATATACCTAGATAAATATAAAATGTGGCAGCTGTTATACTATCTCCAAAAGACTAATTACAATCTCCCTTTCCATTTCTTATATTAATGCAAATAATTATATATATTAATGCAAATACAGCGGTAAAGCAGTTGAACAGTTGAAATTCGCTTTGTAGACTTCAGTTTCCTGACATTAAAAGGTCTCTGTACTTAATGATAAAATGCCAGATACTGCATTATGCTGAATGTTTTTGCCCAGTAATTCGTACTGCCCAAGAGCAGTGCTGCTGCTTTGACTTCAAAAAACTAGTAGAGAACATGTGTCCTTATACATATGTGTGCTTGTAGAATGGGGTCTTTAGCATGTATGTTTTGAAATCAAGTAGCCATTGATTTTCAGCTCCCATCTTGGAAATTGTTTTTTTTGTTGTGGTGGGGGTGTTTGGGGTTTTTTTTTTGGCTAAAATATAATAGCTATGTATGTTAGAACATTACAAAGTCAACAAAGTTCATGGGAACCAGTTGGATTTGAATAGCTTTGATGCTCAAATCCCCCACTGAAAAGTGAGAAAAAAATAGATATAGAATAAGATTTGAAAATTCTCTTCTGTATTCCTCCCATGCCTGAAAGTCACAGATTTTGATGTATTGAGTTTTGCAGAAAAAGTAACTTACCATAAATGTACTTTTCTCTGAAGTCTGGAAGTGTCATAATGAAGTTAATATATTTTAAAAATTCAACTACAGTGCTATGAAGATCTGCATACTTATTCAAATTCAAGCAAATGAATGGTCCGTTGAAATTGAAGCCTGTGCTTAAGCCTTTGTGGCAAGCTTGTGCTATTTTATCCAGTGTTCTTTCATTCCGTAAAGCAAACTGGGATGATAAATGTCTGTGAAATGTAAATGTAAATACTTTTGCATGGCAATATTTAAAGATGTTGAGGAAAATAAGAACTGAAAACTGAAGGAAAAACAGAAATTAAAGATAAAAGCATTATTTCCAACAGAACTAGTCAGAAATTTTCAGCTATTCAATTGGACGATATAAAGGACAAAGCTGTAATTCAAACAGGTGAAGGTTGTATCCTTGTAAAGAATGGACTCTCATTTCATTTTGAATAATTTAAACTATTTCTTTCTTTTGAGGTGAAGATTGTAGAGCGAAAAAATCTCGTGTACTGTTTTAACCATTAAAAAGAGATTTGGTGATCTCTTACCTTTTCTGTCCTTCATTACATGCACATCTAAAATTCACTTTGGATATTAATCATACTTATAAATCCATTTGCTACCCATAGTGATTTCACTAGGGAAGACTGAAATCTTTCAGGGTAATGGAGTTCTAAGTAAGTATTAGTTATTAGATACTTAAGATCTTACTTTTTCCAGATGGGGTTGCTTAATCTGGATCTTAACCACTTCCGATGGATTAAGATTCCAAATCACATTTTGAAAAAGTGAAGAAGTTATTCTCTGTATTCTAATTGAATCAGGTAGTAGCTCTACACCTTGTACAGAGCTTTCCCAGGCAAGTGTCACCTTCTGCAGGCTCCAGACCTTGTTCATTGTGCTTTGGCACTGCACTGAAACCGTCCAGCAGTGAGGGAGGTTTAACCTGCAGTCTTAAAGCCTACCAGAGCATTTAGGGAAAGGTTTCTCCATACTTGCATGATTTTCTCAAAATGGAAATTGAAAACTGTCAGCAGCGTCCTGAGTTTGCACAGCATTTATTTACAGCATAGTTATTCTCAGCTGTGGATGATAAAAAGTGAGGTTCATGCCTTTCTTATTCCACCATCCCCCTCATCCCAGCCCCACTTTGAAATTAGCATACAACCACCCATCTACTTGCTTCAGCATCACTTGGGAGCAGAAACCTAAAGCAGACAACTGAGGGAGAGGAGTGAATGTCTGGAGCAAGGGAATGAAGCGGAAACTTGCTACAGCATAACTGCTATCAATAGAATAAAAGTGGTTTTTTTAATGGCAAATCTGCTTCAGGAGCTTTTTGCCCTCACAGTCCTAATCCCTAGTCAAGCACTATGTAGCTGATTTATAGCTTTGAGTTTCAAGGAGATGCTTTGGTGAGGACATAGTAACACATGTGTTTTAAGTCGATTAACATGTTTTCAGGCTACAAGGTGTAGTACAAGTTGTTTACAGTTTTTACTGTTCTCAAACGTCTCTTTTCATGGATTTTGAGGTGCTAAAAAATGCTGTAGAAAATTCACCGTGCTACAGTAGATGTTAGTAAGAAGTGGGATTTTTGTAAGAATCCATCCCTGCCAAAGTCAGCACCCTTGAATAACAAAACAGAATAACCAATAGAGTCCACTGCGTTTCACATCTTTTCTTTATATTGCCTATGTAAAACTAATCCTTCTGTGACAATCATTAGGACAAATCCCAACTCATTAGGAACAACCATTAAAATAAATCTCAACTATGAACAAATCTCAATAATCGTTAAAATAGATCTCAGCTCATTAGGAATTTTGGTATACTGGCTGAAAACAGAAGATGAGGACATTTTTAAAAAGAAAAATCAGTGAAAGTAGACTCCTTATCTAGCTGCTGAATTCTGGATTAAACATATTTGTTGGTCCTGCATGAACTAATGATACCACAGCTCTCCGCAACAGTGTTCCTGAGCTGATTTTTGGTGCTGCTGTTTGGAAGAGGACCACAGAAGTGCTGAGTCAAGTCAGGCTAAAATCTTAGCATACGGATACAATTCCATAAAGTGGCAACTCAGAAGTTGCATGTATATTCACTATTATAGCGGTAACATTCACCTTTTCTATTCAAAAAAAGATACTGATACTGACAATTTAGGGGTATATCTTTTATGATATAAAATTCTTCACTTTTAAAAGTTCTATTACATCAAAATCCTAAAGTGTCTTTTAGTCACTCTAGATCAGAATGTTCCCTGAAGTACACTGTTCATATTCACCGCACATTAAATTCACCTCCACCTCACATGGACTTGAACTGTTGGTCATTGTTTCTTTCTTCAAATAAAAGGAAAATTGGTCAATGGGAGTTGAAATCAGTGGCTTAGCTGAATGGGAGTTACCCATGCATACGTGCGGGCAGAGTTCGAACCATTTATGTTTAAATGTAGTAGTCAGAGTGCAAAACAGATCTAATCTCTTGTTTATTACAATGCAGGAATGAGCAAATCCAGTTAAGCAACAGAATAGCAGTACTACGGCGGATCTAAGCATCTGGAGGTATTGTTAGATGTCTAACACTAGAGCTTCATCTACACTGGGAATAAATTGTATAGATGAGTAATTAATGCTGAGTTGTAGATTCTAGTACCAATGAATTTCTAGAATTAATAGAACACTGTTGTGGGAAAGAACGACTGTACAAAAAGCATCAACCAAAGACAGAATGCCTTTGTATTAACTCAGTTTTGAGATAAGCATTTAAAACTACACTAGATATTGTTAAGGTTTTAAAGGCTTAATATCTTCCTTTAATATCTATTTTACTTTGTGGTGAGACTTTCTTGGAAACTCACTGATTATATATATAAATTATAAGAGCATGATTTATGCATTGTTTTTCTAAAGGGCGCAACAGGGAATCTAATGCCATCTTTTTCTCTTAAAATTATAGTAATACTCTTAACCCAAATAATGCACTCTTCTTCAGGTGGTTCAAGGCTGATTTTTTTCAGAATAAAATCCAGATTTTATTCTGAAATCTCATAATCGGTATTTGGCATATCCTAAGAACTTAACCTGAGGAGGGAATATTTATTCCTACTGAGCTCAGAGGTTATGGAAACCAGTCTGTACCCCTAATGTTAGGGATAATCCTTCCAGGTTTCCTCTAAGGAACCTTCCATGGCATCCCATTAGACAGATAATAGAGGACTCAAGTTTTTATTGGTCAAAGCTATTTTGGCAGTATTAAATATGCTTTCTTTATTAAAGTTGCTAAGAAGCCACGTTCTGTGGCTTAAAGTTTCCTGTTGTTCATCTGTATGCAGCATGTTCAACAGTATACAGACAAAACCAAAAAGCAATCCCAACAGAGATGGTTTGTTATTAGGCCAGACACCCCCCTTTAGTTGTTAGACATCAGTCACTTAATTTGCTGAACTCCCTAGTATATTTGATTTACTCAAATAACTGCATAAAAATCATTGTAATAACATCTTGGGATTTTGCAGGGGTGGGATATGGCTGCTTTTTTCTCAGCCTCCTCTGGAATGTATTTCACTTTGGTCTGTGTTTCTACTTCTAAAATACCAGTGGTACAGGAGCTATAGCTATCACATTGTCTTTGCCATGTTCTGTGAAGGGTAGATCTATCACTTTTACTAATTTTTCTTCTGTATAGGTTCATTTATGACAACCTAGTCAAAACTCCAGTTGATGTCCAACGTGCTTGGCAGTAATTGCACAAGTAGAATTTCCTAAAATGTCGCTGCACAAGGAAATACAAATGTATAATTTCATTTATAGAATTGAAATGTGGTTGGGAGCAAAAAAGAGTACCAGAATATTGATTGTAGGGATTGTTGATTTTATTTAATACTTTGCTTACTTAAACTTGGGTTGTTTGGTTTTTTTTGTAACCCATTGTCATTGCTAAGCTAGAAACAATTCTCTTCTTTGTGTTTGGTGTTTTGTTCATTTGTTTGTTTTTTAAACAGAAATCATGAGATGCTAGCTGAAGCAAAGTGATTGTGTTAAGATATTTTTTCAGCTTGTTCCAGTGAACTCATGCTGCTTGAAGCCCAGCAATATTGCTTTAAATCTCATTTTTCTCACTGTTGTAAGCATTTTATTACAAAAACATTAAAGAAAAAAAAATCTTGCTTGGATTATATCACCATGCAAGAAAAGAGTTGTGTTAAAATGTTCCCTTTGAAAGATTTTAGTATTGTCAGTATGCAGTAGTATGCAAAATCTGAGGAGCAGAGAAGTCTTTTGCCAACATAGCAAAATATAAAAACATCATTAGTTTTGCATAGGATTTTTAGATGGTATATGACACCTATAAAAATGTTATATTGGAAAAAGGTGCTTTTAGATGCTTTTAAGTACCCCCTGTCCAGCCAATGGAAGTTGGTTCTTATGATGCAGTGCCTTTAGCTTGCTTACCTGCTTGCGTGAGGATATTGTGCATTTGCTGTAGGGTTGTTTGCTCAGTCCATCAGAAGAATTTTGAGGGGATAGTTTTGTGGAAATCCAACATTTCCTTTCCAGTCGTTTGAAATGATCAGCTGTATAACCTAATGTAGCTCCAGAGAAAAATCTTGTCCTTTCTCCAGAATTATTTGTTTTTTTCTGAGCAGGGCAACATACGTCTAGGATGTTCAAAGCCAATGTGATGATGAACAACGTAAGCAGATGGAATCTCTGGAAAACTGTATGTGTTTTGTTCTGATTTGTGACTAACATCTGATGTAAAATTAATATTTCCAAGTTGTATATCTTTAATTTAGAAGTTGTGTGTGTGTGATAATAAGATACATCACATGAAGACTAGCTTTTGCCTTTTTAGATGCCAGGCATGCATATGCCTATGCAGATAAAACTCCTTGGTGTAATTCTGCTTTTGTTCAGATATATCCAATGCAGTGGAAGCTGTTGAAGATCCGCTTGAGTGATTGAGAATCAAAATTGGCTTCTTTTTTTCCCCTTATGAAAGTAATGTAAAAAATCATCTCCTGTGCAATAATCGTAATTTCATATAAAACCATGAGCTCATGTGGATGTATTTGACTTTAGGGAATATCAACAAAGATTAACAGACAAGATAAATAAACCATTACTTTTTTCACTGTCAAATCCGTGATTGGGCAAGAAGCTCCATTTTGTTATTGAAACATTTTATTGCTCTTAAATTTGTATTTGTATCATAAATTATACTGCCTTCTTATGTTTCCTCAGTATTTCTGTAGTACTGCCAAGTTCTGTAAATAAAAAAATACGGTATTGCAAGGCAGTTTAATATTACTTTAATGAACAGTAGTGCACATTCCTATGTGCAATTGATAGTATTTGCTGCAGTCAGGCAAAAGTGAATGAAAATTCCCAAGCTTTGTCATAAAATATATCACTAAGCCCTCAATATCCACTTCTAACATGGCTATTTTCAAGCTGTCTTCTCACTGCAAGTGCATAGCTGGATCTTTACCTCCAGGTAGTAAAACCTTACTGAAGATGAGAATTAGCTTGTTTTCATATACCTTTTGTGATTACATGGGCACCAGTTCCTGTTCACAGACCTCTTGTTTGAAGTTATGCCAATCATAGATGTAGGCTATGTGTCTACACCTTTATGGTTGTCCTAAATCACATTTTTGCTGCCAGATCGCATTGTCCATCACCAGTGTAGTTTGCGTAAACTCCTTCCTCACACCTCTGCCTCCTCGTGTTCATAGTAAACATAACTCTTGCTGCCACCCACCAGCTTTTCACATTTAAAACCCAGGTTTAGAGGCCTGGCAGTCTTAGGTGCTAGAAACCCGTATACAGTTACTTAAGTGCCCGTTTGTCCATCTTCACTCTCCTAGCCCTGCCTCTCAGCTCCTCCTCATCTGGCCAGGACATACCACTAAAATTTAAGATTGTGTGAAATTTATTTACAAATATGTATTCTATGAATATGTACAGATTACACATTGAGTAAGCTAATTTACATGTCTGCAAAGAGTGTCACACTACTTGTGCATCTGTCCAGACTTCTCAGTTGATGTTTTTTCCTCTGAAGGCATCATGTGTTTTAGAAAGTAAAATCTTTTTAGCTGAACTGATGTTGCTACGACAGTGAGGTGTTCTCTGCCTTGATATTGGTCTTATCTGTTAATCTTGGTGTAGGTTTTCCCAGAAGGGAATGAGGTAAACTTAGCTCATACAGGTCACGTTCACATCACGGGGCATAAAAGGCATTATGTTGCATGTCTGGGAGCATGGGGGTGGAAGTGAAACTCATACATGCAACCCGTGGTTTTGTCCTGGTAGACCCCTCGTGACAGCAGTAGCCTTAGCACAGCTTCTGCTGTGGTGGGTATGTGAAGAAAACTGATGCTGTGAAATTGCACCGGCTGTTGTTAAGCTTGCAGTGAGGACCCTGGTGGTTAAAAGGATTGTGACTGTAGAATTTTTTACCCTTGAATTTTTATTTATCATACACTGATATTTAAAATTTGTAATGGTGATTAAATTTAATCCTGAGTTACAGATGTATATTGTCATAATTTACAAAGAGTGCCAATGATGGTGTTTTGCTTGAGGATCAACATAGTGGCTTTCATGTTTCAAAATATTCTGTATGTAAGCATAAACTCTTTTCCATGAACTGTAATTTCAGTTCACGATAGGAGTCAGATGGAGAGCTGCATTCCTTGTGAAATGATAGGATGGATTCCCAGAGAAGCCTAGGAAATTAATTGTATCCATATGGGATACGGAAACTAAATTTGTAGCACACGTTGAAGGATATAGATGCTGTGGACAAGCGGATGAGAGCAGTTGCGATAGCTGGGTTGCAGTGATGCGGGAGATGTTTTGGGACAGCACAGCAGTACGTTGTAACACAGCAGGCACACTGGCAGAGCTGTGGGAGCAGTCTTGATACTCTGCAAATCCTGAATCTGTTGACTTGGACATACTCAGTTTTTTTGGTAATCATTTCTGTGATAATTACTTTAAAATACAAAAAAATACATTATACCGGTGGGGTAGCATTTCAGGAAATAAAGGTACTTTTGAAGTCAACCATTGATGCCACCCCTTTCCCCCAAAGAAAATGAAGTATTTTGTCTGTATCTTTATGGAACATGTTTTATTAAAGCTTTGCCTGAAGGAATTAATGCTGTGCATCTGCAGTAATGTCAGATTTCCGTGGTTTATTAATCTTACAGTCAGCTGGAATTTAAACAGTTTTCTTATGGTAGTCTCCTTTGTGTTGCCATGTAGTTCTTAATAGTAAGGAAGAAAGCTACAAGCTTTAATGCTGGAAAAGAAAAGAATATTGAAGGCTTCTGTCATGTTTTTTAAAAAGACCCTTCAGTTACATAAGCCTGACAAAAGCAAGAGTAACAAAAAACACCTCAAGAGCTGGAGAAGGCCCACAGTTCAGCAGTGCTGTCATTATTATTATTATTCATTTGAACTGATTAAAATAATTTTGTAAATTACGTGCAGTCAATCAACAACAGGAGGGACAAATCTGGAGGGAAAAGTTGCCTGCTTACTGTGGCTTCTATAAATACCTATGTCCCATCTCTTCACATGACACTATGGGCTGTTTTACACAGCACTTTACATCATGAAACACCAGTTTTGTGTCTGAGTTGCTGGCTGGGGTTCTTCTTGTTCCTATCCATGTGTTACTCCATGGCACTGGCTGTATACCAGCAATATAGCTAAGTTTTGCCTTGCCTCTACGTTTAAAATATACCTGTGAAAGACAACTAAGAATGCTGAAAACCCCACAACATGGGCAAAGAAGGGGAAAAGTTTTGTTAATAGAGACTTGTTTAAAAATACGTATCTTGGAGAAAGAGCGTAGACTAGCTAACGGGCATCGGAGCTTCATGATGTGCATCCAGGATCCAGTCTCCAGTGATGACCTGTGAAGGAATCTTATTATACCTCAGGGAGGGAGGGAGGAAAAAACCCCACACAATTACAGTAGAGAGGATCCTGTTTTCAAGATGATTTGTTTTTTTAATCAAAGGTCTAATGTTTTAGTCTAATACGCTGCATTCATTTAATTGCAAAAGGAAGAGTCGAAGTCTGAGGTCAGATTGCAGGTTGAGAGGTAAAAAGCTTAAAAGTCAGTTTCTGGCTACCAGAGTACTGGATAAAATATATTTTCACCGTACTTAAGGAAAATACATGGAAGCTTCACACCTGTCGTGTCTGTGATGACTTTCCTTGCTGTCTCCTTTGATAGGAAAGGTTAGGAAAGCTTTTGGGGTTTTCTGAGAATTTATACAGACTGAAGTTAAAACACTGATGTTACCTCTTTTCTTGCCTTTTCTCTACAGAAATAAGTGTGATGGCTATTTTTTATAATGGTCCATAATTATTGTTCAATGTGAAGGCTAATGCATTCTTGAATATGTCTGCCATCAGAGAAACTGGTGGTATAAGTGAGTGACTCTCATTAAACCTATCTATTTGCAGTTGCACACACAAAAAAGTCCTTCTTAATTGCCTCCCTGCAAGTGGACAAGAGCTTAAAAAGAGGCAAAATATAAAAGATTAAAAGAGCATAATGATGTATTCAAAAGATGAAAGATATGATCTAAACGTTAAAAAAAAAATTGAGAAAAGCTTGAAATCTCTTTGTGTTTCCCCCAAGTTAAGTAGGAGAACTTTGAAGATGACAGTAATATTCCATTGTTTCATCTTTTTCATAATAACATATTTTGAAATCTGGAATGAGTGTATCACCTAATAATGTTTTTTAGGACTACATAAGTTGTAATATAAAGCACAATATAAGCAAGATTTTCCTCTAGGGTTTTTTTGCCATAATAAGTAAAGATACTATCCTGTTTGACTTTAAATAATTCAGATTGGATGTGCACTTAGGTAAGGCATCCCTATAGAAAAAGGAGATTGATGCTGGGATTTAGCAGGTGTCGTTCTACAACTTAGTTGCAAACTGAAATCTTAAGGGCTCAGAGTCATGAGGTGCTTGGTTTTGAATGAGGTGTAAAATCATGATTCTGACCATTTGTGGTCACTAAAGATCCCATGGTGCTTTTGGGGAAAAACCCTCCTGTCCTGGCCAAATTTTGTTTTGGTGAGTTCCACAGTGACTACCTTATTGTCCCTGCAGTTTCGGTTGGATGTGACATACTTTGCTTCCCATCCTGAATCCCTGGTGTGAGTTGCTTTGATGTTGCTTAGTTCATAGGTTTCAGCCTAAAGGCGATTGCAGTTCGGCAGCCAGCTAAGCGGTACAGCGCGCTTCATGTTTGCTATTCTATTAGGAAGCTGCTGGATTCATTTGGAAAACTTTTTTTGCTACATAGAGAATACAGTTTCAACACCAGCACAAGCAGCATGAACTTACGTATGCCAGGCAAAAGTCTGACCTCTTCTAATTAAAAATCAGATTCTTTGAAATGGTGACCATATTTCTGACAATGGACACACACCATACACTGTCTGATGATATGTGTAATGATCTCAGTCAAGGAGCTGAAAAGAGCTTGTATTATCAAAATGCAAGAGGTTGCTGGAAAATTCTTGACTAACAGTTCAAAAACAGTATTTGATTTTTTTTCTGAACACAGAAGTGTGGACTTCCTATATGACAAATTCCAGTGTTTATGCATGTGCCCACCCAGTATAAAGGGATTTTACAAACACTGATGTGCTATGTCTATAGTAAATGGAATTACTACTTCTGTTTAAGTTATAACGAGAACTCCCCTGATTTCAGAACTCCAAAGAATCTGAAGTTTTTAATTGATTTTTGACACCGTGTCTTTGTAACGTTGTAGTTTGTTTAATTTTCCTTTGTGTTATTTGAAAGGGATGAATGTGACTAGCATACTCATTATCGAGTTTCTCAACTCATTTCCAGCAATTTTATTTCTTGCTAAAGAGATGCCAAATTACTCAATAGCAGAGTAAAACATTTGCCTTATGGTTTCAGAATCACAGTTTGTGTCAGATGGACTTTGTTGGCATTTAGCAAAGAGAGTTTCTGTACTGTTGCTCTGTGTTTTTAAGAATTTTTTTTCTGTACCTCTTAAAGAAAAATATTACATCTTTGCAGTAACAGTGTGTATCTTTGGGGTGAATGGGTTTTGGTATGGAGTGGAAATCCTTTTTCTTGGTACAGCACTGACACAAATAGCTTCGAACAACAGCCTTGTATTTACAGGTTGCTTAGAAGGTACCTAGAAACCATCAACCAAGAAACTTTTCTAGTTGTTACATGTGTTTTTATAATGCATGCTGATGTGTGTTTGTGTGCACATAGGAACACCTGCATTACTGTTGCACGCAGAATTTTTGGTGGAGCGATTTATACATAATTTTGTGTCTGTCTTTGTAAACATGCGGGTAATGATGGATCTGCTTATTTTGAAGCAGTTTGGTGACAGTGCTTCTGTTAAATTGGCCTTGGCAGGAAGAGCCTGAGCTCCACCTCACAGCGTGCGTCTAGGCACTGGGACAGGAGAAATTACAGTCCCCTGGCCATCAGGACTGGGAACTGAAGGCAGTTTGCAGCCATTGCCTTGCTTTTCTTTCCATGGAGACTGGGATATAGGGGTTACACGGGCTAGTTGGCAGCTATAACCTCTGGCACACAGCACTCTAACCAAAGGTGGTTTTACCAAATATATCGTATTCCAACAGAACACAAAGTGTTATTTGCTCTTCCATTGTTGCACAAGCAGGTTTAAAGATGGGGAGAAGTGGTCTGATAACTTGAGAATGCCACCTTCATCTGACTTGGCATGAAGTGAAATGGTTGACCAAATGCTAGGAGGAAAAGGGTTTGTCTCATCATGAGCTGGAGATTTTTGAAGACAGTCATTCTCTTTAATTTATGACACCTCAGGTCTTCAGGCAAGATGTTCAGAATCCCCTTCTTGTAGCTGCCATCTCTATCTAAGAGCAGATAGGGAGCACAGGCACCTGTCTTGGACCATCTGAACTGTGCCTGTATTAGATGCCCCAAACAGATGAGTTGCCTAATCCCCAGGTCTCCAGCTTACAGGAGGAGGCTGTAAGAGCGCATGCAGCCTGACCTGAGGGAACATCTCTGTCGTTCCCGAGAAAGATTTCCATGTTAAGGATACAATTTAGACACGAGGTTGTTGGGGCTAGCCTTTAAGTTGCTTGCTATGGGTAAGGCGTGGCGTGTTTCGTTCTCAGCACGTCCTGTGAGCTTCCTCAAGCTCTAGCTTAGCTGCCTGCATGTTGTGTGTGTGACATTTCAGTTGCCATCCCAGTCCTTCCTGTCTATCCTCATTATCCCCAGCTGGACTGCAACAAGATGTAAGCCTTCTTTCTGGCTAGGAGGATGTTCGTGCATAAGAATCAGGCTTTAAATGGGGAGTGAGCTTAGATCCTATCTTTGCCAAATGCGCTGTTTGACCGTGATGCTATGGAAGAGGAGTAAAGGTTTTGTGTATCTAACATTAATATTTCTGGTGTGAGTTT
Organism: Sagittarius serpentarius; assembly: GCA_034782735.1. Classification (NCBI taxonomy): domain Eukaryota; kingdom Metazoa; phylum Chordata; class Aves; order Accipitriformes; family Sagittariidae; genus Sagittarius; species Sagittarius serpentarius. The sequence goes on from JAVKLA010000007.1 coordinate 3,232,609, forward strand.
CTTTTATCGATATCATTAGCATCTTAACACAGTACTGCTTTTACAGACACTGTGCTTTTCTTAAAAAGATTTTAACAAAACTGCAGATGAAAAATCTCATATTTAATTGTATTGCTCCACGAAACTTTTCAGCTTTTGTTGCTATCACTTGGACCTTTCATCTCTGTCTTAAGCAAAAATAATTGCAGGTCCTCTGAAATGAGTTACATGAAGAAGTCATTATTATTTCATTCAGATGTTTTGAAGCCAGATTTTGGATGTTGTTTGAGGTGCTGACATGAGCACTTTCGGTGAGCTGCAGCAGCTGTTGTGCAGTTACTGCTGCTTAGCTAATGCTTTGAGACCAGCAGATTATTTATATTTCATTAACATTTAATAAGCCCACAGTACCTATGCCTTACTAATGACAGATGAATACAGTGAACTTGAGGACTGTCTGACTTTTTAGAATTTATTATTTTACACCTGTTTTGCTGTCTTTCTTCTTGCCTTCCTTTTAATAACCTGACATTATGATAGCTGTTATTTTATTTTAATCAACTTTTGGATACTTAAACTTGGAGAGCAAAGTAAGCCTCATCGTGTCATTAGAAATCACAAAATGCTGTAAGAGTGCAGCAATTGTATGTTCTTTAACATGTTGTCTCAAAAAGACCTTTCTCAACAGATTATGGTATGGACACACGTTGAATCATTTGAATGACAGGAAATGCAAAGACAGAGTCAGCCATTTCTAATGGGTTGTTTCAAATGTCAGGTTATCGATAAAGTACTAGAAAGCAAATCTGACCAAAGTACTTTGTTTAAAGGAGCATTTTAATTATGTTTTTAGTCCTTTCATGGCATGAGAAGCCTTTATGCTTTTGAGAAAGTGATTTTTAATTTTTTTTTTTTTAAATAACATTGAATTGACATTATAGAAAATAACATGGACCCTTTGCTTTTTGTGGTACGATATTAAAATACAGAAAATTGCTACAGCATTGAATTCAGAAATCTTAAAATATTTTCTAGCATTATGAGGAAAGGAATGAAAAGGCAACACTGCAAAATAAGGAAAAACTGGTTATTGTTCTGAAAAGCAACAAGTCTGATGTGAGACTCTTCATTGATTTTAGAGCGGAAAAGTAACAAGGCACACTTTCTTTCTTGTAATTCTCAGGAATTTAGTAAATATCCAGAGAACTGAAAGAACAGAAGCAACAAACAGTATTGTTGATATCCATCCAGTTTGGGCCCTTTTCCTTATGTCCTTTGTTCTCAGAGGAAAGTCTAGTTTAAATTTGCAATTTATTTTCTGCCTAGAAAAATGGTTTTTATGACTGTTGGATAGAAGTGACTAGAAACAGTAGACTCTCTGCTGACAGAACCTAGAACAGAATTCAAACCACTGTTCCTCAGCCTGCCAGGAAAATCTTTAATAAACGTACATTATGTCCACACACATTTTGTTTGCTTACTACTCAGGTCTGAGAAGTCAATTAAATCCAATGGGACTCATACTCGTAACAAATGCCTAAATACTAAATCTGAATGGTTTTACAAGGACAATGAAAAAGAAGAGCAGTCGTAACATTTGATTTTTATTTTCATGCCCTAGCTCAAGTTTATATTGGTGCCATCAATAAAAAAATACCAATAACTTCTATACACTAAAAGATTGCCTCTTCAGATACGGTCCACGGTATGTACTTGGTTAAATTGATGAGTGGTGACTCCTGCGTGATGAAAACCTATCTTTTAAAAACCACTAGAAGTCAGGTCAATATATCTTTCTCAGCTTCGTGTGGCCAACAAGAACACTGACCCTATCCCAGGAAAGAAGATAATTTGTCAAAGGGAGAAGTTTTGTAAAAACTCTGTATCCTGTAAAGCTGAGGGATGCTGGAAGGACAAAAAACGGTTTGAGCATGTAAAGGTTGGAAAGACATATGTTGCCCTTACCTCTGCCTGTTGGGATCTGTCAGTCAGTTCATTTAACGTTGTTCTTTCATGACTGAAATGGTTCACCTGGGAAGTCAGTAGTGAAAATGTCCTCATAAACCCAGAGTTTGCCTGGCTGCCCTCTGCCATACATCACCTCCTGGCTGTAAGAAAGGGGAGTATATCTGAAGTGACGGAAGACACTGCAAGAAAAGCTGATTTATAAACCTGCATCAGGTATAATGAATTGCTGAGAATGAAGGTGTATGTTGAAACCAGCTGTCTGTCATTTCTGAATGCAGGTGTGAAAACCAAGTGGTAACTGTGTTTTCATACCTCATATGTGAGGTTTGGGAAAAAATGATATTTGAAAAGAAGCTAATACGAAATCGCCACTTTAACCATCCCAGAACTCCTACCTGGAGCAGCACAGGGCATCACTGGTGTTTGTGTCTGCCACAGCAGCACTGAGCTGTTTTCAGTTCCAAGTATGAAGCCAGACACAGAAACTTGTGTTTTGGGAGGATGAATAGTTTCATTCTGAGAATTCCACAGGAGGAACATTTTATTCATTGAAAAACTGAAAGTAACATTCATGGTTGAAAATTTCTATTTTCAGCCCTCAAAAAAGGGAGGAAATGAAGATTAATATATTCTGGATTAAATTTTTTGTTTTCTTTTGTGGGCGTTTTTTTTACAAGGATGAGCTGTATTTCTTTGTAAGTCTCTTAGAGTTGTTCTTCTATCTACTAAAATATCATTATGCGAACTGATGACTGCATACCCCTGGGGATATTGCCGCATAAAAATTCTGGTTTTGTGAAATTAATCTCTGTAAAATTGGATAGTAAACATAAGCAGCAAAGCTCTTGAAGAAAATCTGTTGACTTTAGCAATTACATATGCCGTTTCATTGCTGCCAAAGGATGATTGCAGCTCAAAGGTATTATTTACATGTAGAAATATATCACTTCCTCTGTTTAAAACTCTTGACTAACACAATATTTGTGTATATTCATTTTTGGTAACCGCAGTCTGAAGGGTCTCCTCTTTCTGTTTGCAATTTTCTGTTCATAATGTAATTCATTTTTCACAGTTTTACTTTGAAAAGTATTTTTAAATTTAAAAATATTATTTTGGGAGATGAAAAAAATAACAGCTTCTACACTATCAGTTACTGCCATCTGCATGATGACATTCGAGAATGTAGAAGTGGAACTACACTAGTGAGCAGGGCTTAATTTCTTACATTCAAATCTTACATAGTCGACCTAATTTTTACCCCCCAAATTTATGTTAATTCTGCCATTCACACATTAGTCTGTACAGTTGTGATAGCAGGTGCGAATGCATGAATCCTTGTGTTTCTGACAGAATCTGTGTTTTCAGGTACTCAGAATAAATTACATTAAGATGATCTATATGATATTACAAATGATGAGGAAGGATATTCAGCCTTGATTGCTAATTCCAATAAAATTGTGAGTGATTGATTTTGTGATTCTACTTTAAAATATGTGAAAGCAGCCTGATAATAGACATTATTTCTGAACTAAAGTTTTTGTGCGAAGTTTGAGTAGGGAGAAGAAACTTTATCAAGTTATTTATATCAAAGTTTTTGAAGAGAATATCATATGTCACAATAAATTGGTGTCATTGTTTGGACACGAACTGAAAAATGAAAGCACAATGCTTTTGAAACAACTACCCAAAATTATACAACTCTCTTAAAAAGTAAAGCACACTTTTTAAATCTATTTCTTTATCACTATATTAAATCTCCTTTCTGACAGCTAAAAGGAAATTACTGTGATTTAGGGAGTGAATCTTTATCAGTAGCTGACAGGTAGAATAAAATGATAAGGCCATACAAACAGTTATTTATAATAGCATTTAGCTGGGAAGTGGCAATTGCTTAGCATTTGATTTATGTAATTTTCCAGGACAGCAGAAATATCTTCTGCAGTCCATCAGCCACTTTTTATGAGCCTGTTACTGAAGCATGAAAGTTTGCCTGCTCACCATAGAAAGAACAAGATAAATGGAAAACTGGGTACCGTTGTGTCGCAGATAATGCAATTACAGATTCTTGTCTTGCTTAGACATGATAATTCCTTTATAACATCAAGTTGAGTTGGTATTTAACTGTTCTGGCTTATTTTTTCTTTTCTTTTTTTCCCCCCTCTTTTTTTCTCTTTTTTTTTCCTGAAGTCCACATAGTGGCTAAACTCTGCCTGCAGAATTTAGTCTGCTACAATAAATGGGAGCTTTGCACAGCCATTGAGGATTTGCCTGGTAGAGACAGAGCGGTGGAATTAATTTCACTCTCTTTTCCAGCTTTTTTTTGTGTTCCTGCTGTCCCATCCTACTTGAGGAACTCCTCCTCATGTCACTAGATCCTTTTATTTAGCTGGTGGTTAAGGTGGAAAAATGAATGCCCTATCTCTGTAATGTGTTTCTAAGAAACACTGGTAAAACAGATTCTTTGAAAAATCTAAAACTGCTCTGTGCCATGTTATGTTGCTTTCTAGCCGGGATCAACTGGAAAAGCCAAAATGTGGTGAGGCTGTCTTTTCCTTTTGCTGGTGTTCCTGGCAAGTACTGAGAGCACCAATGTGAGTCTTAAATGGAAAATCATCTTATGCCAGAATTTTATAGTTTTGAAAAGATAGGAACAAGGACCTGAATTTTTAGAGGTTCAGCTGAACAAGCTGCTATGCTTTGGGATTTTTTCCGTTCTTTCCTGTTTGCTTCCTCTCAATATGCAGGTGACCATACAAAACTAGTATTTTGCTTGTGCTACGTTACTCCAGCTGTTGAGCAAAACTGCTCCATTTTGCAGGTATCCAGTCAAAAGTGGGTAGACCATCAAAACCTCCAGCAGCCCTGGCGTGGCTCTGTTGGAGGCTGACCTCTGTGGTGCTGGAAAGCTGGTAGTTAGTCCAGGGTTACAGCAAATGCATCCCTGGGCGATTCTCTAACAGGGAAATTGATGTGAATACCCACAAGTCAGAGAGATGATATCAAGCTACTTCAGCAGAAGAGCTGTCCTGACCAGGATTAAATCCTTAAAAATGAATTGCTGAAAGTTAAAGACAAAAATTAATCATTCAGTAATCATAGCCAAGGATGACTCACTATGAATTAACTTTCCTGTCAACAAACCTGTGTTTTACATTTTTTTCCTGCTAGTTTACACCCTCCACCAGCTCCTTTTGTCTGTGAGCAGTGCCTTATATAGTAATGGTGAATTAATATAAAGTTGCCCGAAAAGGTTTACGGAAGAAGTCAGCCTTTGCTACACTTTAAAGAAGTGAGGCCTTAGGTCAACATTATTGTGCCTTACAAGAAAGCAATAGCATCCTAAAAACCTATTATTATTGTTGCATGAAGGGTATAGGAGAAATTTGTATTTGACCTTTGCCTCCACATGCAGATCTCGACTAAATGTGGTCCCGCTCACTGCAGGTTTTTTTTATTTGTTTGTTAAAGTCTTCCTCTGCTGTGCCACTGCAATTGATGATTTTACAGTGCCTTCCCTGGCAAGCACCAGTTAATCATAAGGTGCTTAGATTTAGAGTTAGATTTTTTTGTTAAGTCTCTTAGTACAGAAATTTAATAGGGGTTTCAGTGCTTCAAGGAAGAAATGTTAAGTAGCCTGCTAGCTGAGCTTCCTCATTTTGTTACCTTATGCTTAGCTGCTCAGATGAAATGAATAATAAATTTCTGCCTTGGCTGGATTAGCTCTACAGAAGCACCATAAGCATCCAGACAGGCAATTCTGCATGTTGAACTGTTTTTAATACATCCATTTGAATACCAGTTTAATGTGGTTTACTATGATGTTGCCATCACACATAAAATGGCATATCTTTTAACAATTTTTTTTAAATTAATTTTGAGCTCAGTATGTGTTAGGGTGTATATATGTAACTAATGATTCGTGGAGGTGTACATCTCTGTTGCACAATATGCATCAGTTGTTTGAATAATTAGATAGAGGCACTGAATGTAGACTATGAAATAGAAATATTCAAGCGGAAATCCTAATCTGCCACAATAATTTAAAGAAAAGGCTTGTTATTGCCTCTTGTACATCTCGAACAGACTGTTATCTTGCAAAGCCACAACAGCATAAAATTTAGCTCAATGAAAAAGAGATGCTTTTCTAATATCCTCGGTTTTATCAGCTATGGAAATAGGCATTTTAGAAACTAAAAAAAAAAGCACCGAAGATTTAATAATGGAAAATACTTTCTTCTGAAATGCATGGTGTTTTAAGCAGGGGATTAAAGAGATCTAGAAACCAGGAAATGAGGTGGGAAAGCCCTAAGTGCATTGGCGTTACCAGTGGACAAGACTTCAGTATATATCAAAATAACTAGAAAAAAATGTAATAACTCCTCCTATTCCCTGCACCCACCACAATATATTTCCTACCTCTTGGTTATATGGCTTTTCTGGGAGAGAAATTTTCAAGATTCTTCTGTAGTCAGGTATTTTTCTTTCGTGCTTCAGTCTCACATTTTGGCTTTAGCAGCGATAACTCAGAAAACAGAGCAATTTGGACAGATGGAACGAACTGATCTCATTGGATCAAAACTCCACAACTTTCTCACCTAGGTTATTTTTGATCCCTGTGCAGAGTTGTACTTCCATGCGGTATACAGCCCTGTGCTGAAGGAAATGGCTCTGTCCTTGTCTTCAACTATGAGCTGACTCTGTAGCTGTATTCTTTTTTCCATATTTTTAGATTACATCTTCCTGTGCACTATCGTGTTAAAGATCCTTTGGACTTGAGACAGGGGGAAGTGTTTGTCATTTCTTAACATCTTAGCATATTACTGCCAATTCTTCATGTCGCATGGCATCCTGTGACGGGATGATGAAGATCAAACATTACTTGTCAGAGTCATACGACAAACCCCTGCGAAATTATTGAGTCTTGGTTGACAGCACTTAGTAGTGGAGAAAGCCTTTGAGTCATCAATTTCAAAACCTAAGAGTGTTAAAAGAAGGCATTCCTTGCCAGGGAAAACTGTGAAATAAATCATTATGTCGACTCTGCTGGCTTATGTGACATGTTGATTAGCTTTTCTGTCTTTGTCTCTTTTTTTTTCTCCCCCATGTTCTTAATTCATGATTTCTTTCATTCATCAGTATTTTACCATTCTCAGATGAGCATAAGTAATTATCATGCTAACAATTGGATGATTGCTTTCCAAGGTTCTTACGGCTACAATCTCCTTTCTATGATGAAAAGTCATGATGGAAGGAGCTGAGTTAACAAATTACAAGATTTATAGGTGCTAGGAAGAATCAAGGTTTGCCTCTCCTGAATGCTTTTGTTAACTTCACCATCATGAGCTAGGTAAGGTTTCCAGTGTCTGTTGGAGAATGACAAGGGATGTCCATTTTGAACATGGCATTTATGTGGTGGCTTTTAGAGTAGTTTTTCTGCTACTTTTGTCTGTAATGCAGTATAATTTTGCTTTCTGTGAACTTCTCTAAATATTTACTGGTTTTGCTGAGTATTCTTCGCATTGAACTTACTTGGAAGGAGACTGGGGAGAAATGGCTACATTAAGTATGCAAAGAAAAGCAAAGGGAGTCATGGTTTTCTTTTCTGTTTGTTTCTATTTTTGTGTATGATTCTGAAAGAATTAAAGATATTCCCCTGGGCTAGGAAAGCATTTTGCTTCTCTGAATAGGAGCAGTTGCTTGGAATCAGTGAGGGCTCTGTCATTGATACCAGCTGGAGCATTAGTTGACTTGTTGCAAGATTTGCCAACAAAACCTGGCCATGTTAAAATACAATTTATATCTCCAAATATTTCTGGTATAAGGCATGTCAGATATATTTTTCAGTTCAGCTTGCTCATTTTTTTGCCACTATTTGAGAATTACAGATTCACTTGCAATTTTTTTCCAAAATACTGTGGCTTGACTATATTGTTCCTGTGGTATGATATATTAAACTAATTTCTGCAAAAGTCTAAGCATTTTATTTTTTAAAAGTAGTATTTTATCATGGTTATGAAACAAACTACACTATAGATTAATAATTCCATTTTTCACATTTGAGATAATACTGCGCTATCTCTCAAACACATCCAGTGTTTATCTGGCAGTTAATTTTTTTTGTGTGAATGAAATTGTATTCACGCTTACAATTTTAAACCTGTAAAATAAGTTATATAATAACATATATATTTTACTATTAATTTTGTTTTAGAAAGGATTCAAGTAATTCCAAATTTAAAAATGACAAAACAGAAAGTTTTATTCAGTTAGGTTTTTATGCCTTTGCTTTATTATTTTTCTGTTGTTCGTGTAAGAGAGACAACAGGAATATTTTTGCAACCTAGTGATATTTCATCAGTGTGTAAATTAATGTATTATTTGACACTGAACTTACTTTCAGTGTCATATTTTAGACAGTTATCTGGGATTATTGTGGTGGTTACATATGGTATATGTGCTCATATTAACCAGTAGGCTAATCAAAATAATTGAGTTAAGATTCACTATTAGCAATTCAGTACAGAATATAAGATATTGAATGGTTAGCCCTTAATTTTTATCTATTTTTATGTACTCACATAGTAGAAATCATTAGAGAAACAAGGAAATAAAGAAGACGGAAAGAGAGAGAAGTTACACAGTAAGCAGATGGCCAAAGCACAAGTGGCTTTGGATTTTTCTAATCCAGAATTTTAGTTGAACATAATTTTGGTTTTGGAAAGAACACAAAGTGTGTGGAGTCTAAGTGTCTGTGGTCTGTCGTGATGGACAGTATCAGGCAGCGGTACTTCCAGCAGAGAATGATGAATTGCTCAAGGCAATAGGGAGAGAAGAATTATTGGTGAAGTGAGAAGTAGCTGGATATTCAGAACTATGTTCATATCCACAAAAAAGATTTAGGAAGAATTTAGGTATCTCAGTCTATGTCTAATAATAATAATACATTAAAAAAAACCCAACTCTGAGCTCAGTCATAGAATCATAGAATAGTTTAGGTGGGGAGGGGTCTCTGGAGCTCTCTAGTCCAACCCTTTGCTCAGAGCAGGTCCGTTTGGAGCAGGTTACTCCAGGCCTTGTCCATCTGAGTTGTGAGTATCTCCAAGGATGGAGGTCTGACAGCCTCTCTGAGACCCTCTCCTAGTGTTTGATGCCCCTCATGAAAAACAATTTTTTTCATATATCTAACAAGAATTTATTATGTTCTGCACCTGCATGTTACGTTCTCCATCATCTGTGCACCTGGCACTAGGTAGTTTTAGACAGCAAAGAGACTCTTTTTAAGACTGAACGAACCCTGTTCTCTCAGCTTCCCCTCATACATCGTGGTATTCCAGCCCCTGGTTCCAGTGGCCATCCACTGGCCTTGCTTCAGTAGGTACATGTCCATCTCACTGTCAGAAGCCCAAAACTGGGCATAGTAACACAGTGGTGGTCTCACCAGTGCTGAACGGATAAAAGGAATCGCTTCCCTCAACCTTCTGGCTTCACTATTGCAGCTCGGTATGCGGTTGGCCTTCGTCACTGTTGCGGCGTGCTCTGACGACTGTTCGCTTGTTGTCCGCCTGAAGTCGTTTTCTGCAAAGCTGCTTTCCATCTAGTCAGTGCCCACTCTGTATTGGTGCATGGCGTAATCATGGCGGTAGGAAACCAGCTGTATTCTTGCTTCCTCCCTCTGGCTTGCACTCATTTGGCAAAATAAATGGTGGAGCATGTTCTGGTGGTTTAGATGCCTAAATACAATAAACAAAATATGAGTGTCAATCTGACAATTGTAATCTGTAACGGAGCAGCTGTTGGAAAATGCGGATTGCAGTCTTAGTTTTGGATGTCTCTGCCATCCAGTTTAGTCACCTTAAATGGAAAAGATTTAAGGCAGTCTTCTCCCATGAGTGTTTCACACGGGTTGCTTAGGGGTTTCTGTTCCGAGCCTGTTCTACTTTCCAGCAACTTCTTTTTCTCCACCCACTTTATAATAACTTTAGGCACCCAAGTTAGGGCTGTGGTTTCTGCTCCAGGAGCTGGTTCTCAGCATCTGTTACCATGTTCAATGTCACAACCTTTAAGTATCTTTTGGATCTCACCACAAGTGACTGGATCGCTCTGCATAATTTACTTGACATATTCAGCTTGTTTTTCTGGCTTAATGTTTGTGAAGAGAGTACATTTTAGATGAGCTATCTGAATAGCCTCAAAGAATGGCTTTGTCAAGTATTTTTAAAATCACAGGCTTAATTGTATGAAATTCATACCCCAGATTCAAAATGTGTGCTATTTTGCCAAGTTGTTCTTATTCCTTTCATTATGGCTTATATTCCTTTTACTGTGTTAAAGTACTTCCCATGCTTGCAAGCTGAAGACCACAATCTGGCATAGCATATTTCCTGTGAGATTTGGCTGGCTCTTTATAAGAGTAAATCATTCTTTCTTTCTAGTAAGGCAGGTTAGTGCCCAGTATTCCTCACAATAATGTGTCTTAATGTCACCTTTTTGTTTAAACATATAGTCTGGATATTTCATTCTTTGTTCTTTACAATTATGTTGCTGTGCAAGTGCATATGTAGAGCTATCAAAGGAAAAGAAATATATTCAAAATCCAGTTGTTACTGTTGCTAGTGGAAAAGAAGTCAGAGCTGACTGGCAGACTAATAACCTGACATGACAAGTATTACTGTGCTTTTTAGATACTGACAAATTATATTGAATCACTACTTATGTGAATAAACTTTTACTACCTTACATCAGGTTTCTTGGTGGGTTTTTTGTTGTTAGTTTTTTTTCTTAGCTTCTGTTTACAGTCATGGTGTCTCATACATCTGTGTGTATATATATGTAAGTGCCAATGTTATAGTTACAAAGCGATAAAAGAAAATTGAGTTTTTGTAGGCACCTTGTTAGACCCTTTTAATGCTGGGCATACTAAAATGTTCTGCTATTGCATATTAAAATATTGACTTTCAGATGATTTTTCATGGGGAATTTTTGGGTTGTTTATTTTTTGTTTTGAATATAGGCAAGATGTAAGAACAAATCTAAACCAGGAGCCATTTATGTTCCTCATTTTCTATTCATAAAGAGAGCTGAAATTCAAGGGGATCTCTAAGATTCATTTGGGTTGGGGGGTAGAGGGATAAGCAGAAATATTCTTTTGTATAAAGGGAAGGAAAAAGTTGAGAAGAAGGTGGTGTTAAAGTACAGTTTCTTAAAAAAAGAAGGAGGAATGAAAAAACATATGAACAGTTACCACTTCCCGTGTCCTCTAAAATGCAACCCAAAACAGATAAATAAAGCCCTGAGGAAACAGAGCCTTGCAGCAGCAGATGCCAGGAGGAGTGACATTTATCCAAACTGTCCCTGTTTTGAACACAGTAGGCAACGCAAGCTTCCAAAAATGTAGGAATCCATGCCTGAGGGAGAGTCAGAGGTGAATGGTGGGGTTAGCATATAGAAGGAAGAAGGCTGTGTTTAAAAGAAGGTGCCTTCCTGGGAAGAATGCTCTCCAGCTGTGTCCTGTCTCTGTGCAGAGGTGGCGACTGTGCGTATACATCATCCCCGTTCTCTCCCATATGTGCCATGGTTTTTGTGGAAATCACACAAACCTAAGCACAAAGGCTGGAGTGCTCCAGGACTGACTGCAAATCGCCTCTGGCCTGCAGTTTACATATAACATATGTATCTCAGAGGAAATCTGAACGGTCACCAGTTAGGATATAGTCCATATGTCAGCTACAGCGTGTCAATTTTTATGATTTACTTTCGTCTTTGGTTGCAGATGAAATGTATCACTGTGGGCAGTCTGAAAAAATTATGTTTAAAAGAAGTTAATTTAGCAGATCTGAAGATCTACTGCAGGCAAAATATTAAACTGGCAAACATGCAAAATGTCTTACCTTATCTTGGAGTCTGAACTACATTCAGAAGAGTTTGCTCTATGCAAAAACCAGTATTTTGTGCTGTAGCTTTTCTAAAAAAATGTTAGTAAACAGTAATGCTGTTTCGTAAATACTGCCTGTCCGGTTTTTAGGAACAACAGAATTTGTGCAGTGAGTATGTTACGTTGTGACAGCTCTTACCAGTACTTGGCACTAATTGAAATGAATCTTTGGAACAGGAGTGTTCAAAACTGGTTAGCACAAGAGGATGTTTTGATGGACAGGTACTCTAGGTAACAAAGACTGGTTATGATAGTAAAGATACTTGTTATATGATATTAGTGAAAATTATGTTTAATTTGTAGATCTCTTCCTCATTCTTCTTAGTCTGGCTTTAGACATACATTACATGCAAGTATGATGCGCAAACCCCTTGTTTTTAGTATTAGCCTAGCTTTGCATCCTCTGTATTTAGTAGCATTTTCTGCCAAAAGAGAGTTGTTGTGATGCAAAATCAGTTCCAGACAGGTCTGATGTAAAAATATCTTTCAAGAAGTTGATGAAAAAATCCCTACAATTTTCTAAAATGCTTTTAAAATCAGGTATTGAAATAAAATGATAAAACGTATATTATAGTTGCTAGAGGTACTGTTTTCCAAAATGCCTCAAAGTACAAGAAAAAATAAATAGTCTGCTTCAGATACTTGAGCTGCTTTATAACGCTGGGTTTCTTTGCACACAATGAAGTGTACAGTGCAGACATAGCCTAGATCCCAGCTGATTGTCATTCTTTAAGTAAGAAATTTTTGAGTGTATGATTAGAGTGTATACTTATCTGTACGTGTGTTGTGGCTGAATGGGAGGCTGCAAAATCATCCAAGCTTCTAGGTGCGTGTAAATGCCATTTACTACCCTACTGAAGTACTTCTGGAAATAGAAGATCCATCCTCAAAGTTTTTAAAGTTTGTTTGTCTGGTCAGTCTTATTGACACTTCATGGAATTTAGATCCATAAAAAAGGCAGATTTTCAAAGAAAGAATAGGATTTTAAAAATGCTGCCTTTTACTATTTTTAGTGTGGGCAAGGAATTAAGACAATTTTTAGATTTTGACCTAGGTCTTGGTTTTTTTAGGCACCGAAGATATTTATAAGGTTGTCATAAGCCACAGGAGACTTAGCTAGTGTCTCAGCCACTTAAGCTTTGCTTTACAGGTACAGTGCTCAAGAGGAACAATGTCTGTCACCGTGCTCCACATCCCTTGAAGTGCTTTTGTCTTGATTCTGGAAATAAAAACCTGTAGGATTGAAGGCAGGACATATTCAGCAGAGCTTTTTGGTTTATGAAATCATTCTTCCCCCAGGCAGTTCAGGGGGAAGTGACTCCAGCACGCCATGGGGCACAGTGCTTACAGGCATTTGTGTGGCATATTGCTGAATGCTTTGATTGATCCTTTCATGTGATAGTGCGATTGCTTTCTGTAAATATCCTCTAAAAAATGGCAAAGTGGCCCAATGGTTACCCATTGCATCAGAAATACCAATTCATTACTAAGGGATGGATTTCAAGAAAGATTGTAGAAATTATTAAGCACTGTTTTCAGTGAATGGTTGTGTAATATATTAGATTTGAAAAGAATTATAGAACGGTTTGGGTTGGAAGGGACCTTAGAGATCATGTAGTTCCAACCCTGCTGCCATGGGCAGGGACATCTTCCACTAGACCAGGTCACTCAAAGCCCCATCCGACCTGGCCTGGAACACCTCCAGGGATGGGGCATCCACAGCCTCTCTGGGCAACCTGTTCCAGTGCCTCACCGCCCTCACAGTAAAGACCTTCTTCCTTACATCTAGGCTACATGCACCCTCTTTCAGTTTAAAGCCATTACCCCTTCTCCTATCACTACGTGCCCTTGTAAAAAGTCCCTCTCTAGCTTTCCTGTAGGCCCCCATTAGGTACTGGAAGGCTGCTCTAAGGTCTCCCCAGAGCCTTCTCTCCTCCAGGCTGAAAAAACCCAACTCTCTCGTTGGCCTATCTTCAAAGGAGAGGTGCTCCAGCCCTATACAACTTCCTGAAAGTATGATAGCTAATACAGTGTGTAAGGGGTTTTTTTTTTTCCCTTTTGTATATAATGACACAATTTAAGATTAGCTGTCGGATCACATTAGATTCTCTGAAATATTCTGTAGTTTATATGAAAACAAGTCTTCACACAGCAGGAAGAAAGTGAGAAGAGCATTTATGCCAGTCAATCTTATAGACATTGTACTTACTCTCACACATTTTCTTCTCCTCCCCCTCTCTCCCTCCCTCCTTTTCTTTCCCCATTGCTGGTAACAATTGCATCAATAATAGGAAAGCTATTGAGTTAAGCTTCATGCACTGCAGTGAAGTTATTTTGATGCAAATAGGGCTCAGTTGCTTTACTTTCTCATTTGTGGCAATCTTTAGTAACAAACCTGATAAATCAAACTGAAGCTGGAAAGCGAGTGTGTAAAGCAAGATAAAAAAAATAGTCTTCCTTCTTGAATAATGGCCTTGGGGATTATTTTTTTTTTTATATAATTTGAAGGACATTTAATGAAGTTTAGAGTAACATCTTTTTCTAACTGTAGCTGAAATAAAATCTGAAATGCTTCAGGATCACCAGCTATACTGCGATGCTTTGAATGAAGTTCAGACAACTGGAGAGACTCCCTCCCATACCTCCTCATGCATTTTCTTTGAAGCCAAGTGGTGTCCTCAGGGTTAGACCCTCAAAGTATGAATTTGGAACATGGCATTTGTGCGGCTGAGGGGCACATCCATTCACATCTCTCTGCTTACCCAAGAGATTTGTGCATTCCCTAAAAGCATTTGCCTTAACAGCACTGTGACGAACAGTTTCTGTCATTTCAGACAGAAACTAGGTACTAAATTGTGGTTCCAGCAAACAAATCAGTTGGCCACACGGAGAGATACAGTCTTGGTAGAGACTCTGGGAACATGGGGAAAACACCTGTTAGTTGGCATAATCAGATCCTTTACAAATTGTGTAAGTTTCACATTACAGAATAATTTTTAATGTGCCTATGGGATTATCATTTCTGACAAAGATGGTTCTAACAGTACATAGAAAGACAGTATGCGTCACCATAGGCAGGAAAATAATCTTCTGTTGGCACAATTCCAACAAGGAGCTTCCAAGGGTTTCTTCTCCAGCTTCACACCCATTTAAAGCTAAGCTTTCATTTTTCATAGTCACGTTTGTGTAATGTTTCATTTCTACCCAGGAGACTATAATGGGCTAAGGCATATCATTCTATGCTTTTGGGGAATACAAATGTTAACTTTTATGTATACAGGTCAGCAGTGCTTATTTAATGGTGAATTGGTGGCTGACTCCTCACTATTAAAAGTTTCAGATAGAGAATACGTGTAGAAAATCCAGTCATTAATGAAAATAAACTTTTCAAGCCCTTAGTGGGTGGTATTTCCTAATTAGGTTGAGGAGTGAGCCTGAGAAACACATAGTAAATAGGTTCTGTCACTTTATATTGCCATTCACACAATGTTAAAGTCTGTCAGCAACTTTATAGACCTTCACATCATCAAATGAGATTGTCTATTGAGCATGGAAGGAAATGTTTCTGTGCATTGCCAGTGGTGTTCAAATTTCTGCTTTTTTGGCCTGCAGGATTCTCTTCTGCATCTGGAGAAGTTTCAATGAAGGTGGTACCATACTGGGCACTGGCTGGCCCAACGCTCAGATCTGTTTCCCAGTAAAAGCCTTTGCAAAGCTCTGGAGATGGAGGAATCACTTTTCCTTAAATCTTTGGCCCCATTAAAATCCAGAAACTTAGTATTTTACTGTCTCGCTGACAAAAATAATATCATTCACTGTTATTTCATGCTTATCAGTTTTAAAAGCAGAAACAACTGGGTAGTCAGCACTGAGGTAGAGACAGATGAGAAGAGGCTAACATTATATTAAAACTGGGTACTCTAGATTTAAAGCAGTGAACTGTCAGTTTAGTTCATTTTCTGGATCTGCTCTGCATTAAAAATTACAAGTTTACATTTGCCTTTATTTGCCTTCGTTGCATATACTTAAACTGAGAGCTGATAAGTGAAGTTTTCCTGTAAATAATACAATTTTGTAACTTCCATATTATGAGCTGATACAGAGCTTTATTTGCACAGTGATATCAAATTTATTTTCACTGTACAAGTTCCAGTTTAAATACCTGAGTTACCTAACTCTCATCATTTTCTACAACACTCAATGTTCTCCATAGTCAGCTTACAGCATTTGAATAAACAGTTCAGAAAACTTAAGTATAACGCAATTGCATTATTATGCTTTGGTTAGTTGGCAGTTTAAAACTATTTTCTTCCAATTTGGAATTAAAGCCATTATTGGCAGATGTGAAACTAAGGATAAACTGGATACCCTCAAAATATTTTGCTTCTGTTTCAAGCTTGTAATGGTTTCTCTTGGCCTTCTTAAAAATAAAATGCAATTTTAGTAACAAGAATTACTTCCAACTGTAAGTTGCATTTTTTTTGAAATTATAAGAACTAGCTATTTCAATTTTTTTGCAAAGGATTTCCTATAAAATTGGCTAAGAGCTGTAATTCTTTTTGCATTTGATTGAATCCATTTTGCATTCCAGTAAAGTTAGAGCAGGTTTTTTTCCTTTTCATTTTTTTATTCTTAATGAAGACTGAGGAGGTAAGTTGAGTAGACAAAAAAATGCTTTCATTGCAGTAGCTTAGAGTTATAAATCTGCAGCAAAGAGCCAAATTCTTGGCTTCTCTGCATGTTTAAAAAACCTAGACTGCATGTTCAAGGTTAGAATGCATATGTGTGTGGGCATATCCAACTATGTAAGCTTATTTGGTTAGATCCTTCCTTTCTGAGCATTGTACTTGTTGCAGGAGTTTTTAATTGAGTCCCTGTCCCCAGACAAATCCCCTTTCTCGTCTTGCATTAACTTGTTCAGTTATTCACTGTTACCTGCAATAACAATGAAAGAAATCATCGCATGCTCCTGGGCTGTTGTTAGAGCTGCACCAGCTCCACTGGTTATTACGTCTTCTCTTTTGTTCGAGGAAGCTGTGAAGAGCTTTTATAGAAAAGGAGAAATTTTAAATTTTGCACAACGTTATTTCATTTACTGGACTGTCCTTTCACTTGTGGATCTGGGAAGTGATTACACAGTAATTTGGAGAGTGACTTTCCAGGATGAATTCCATGACACATTTCTGGATAATTCCAAGTTGATCATCTCTTGTATTTTCTACTCTCTTAGAGACGTTCCCTCTTCCTGATGCTGCAGGTGGCAATTTCTCCCAAGTAGCATTTAGTAAGCCTGCCAGCTATTATTGCCTCTCACTTGCATCTTCCAGGAACAAAGATGAGTATTGCCCTTCTGTCTTTCCATTGCCATTGTTAAGAGAAAGGCGGATATTCAGGTAACATTTATAAGAACCAAGGTGCAGTCTCAGTAGTTTTGAGGACTATGGGTCCTCTGAGATCAGCTCTATAAAGACAATAAGCCACAAACAGTTACTTTGGACTGTAAGGGGCATCTAGACAAAATCTGATAGAAAATCAAAGTGAGATGATTTCACAAACTACATCAGGGTTCAGGTGAGCTTCTCCTTACTTTACTCTAATCCCAGAGAGCTTTTTTTAGCAGTCATTATTCACGGCAAAATGCTTCTTCCCCACCGATGTCATGCAGCTTCTGAAGACTTACACTCTCATTTTTAATATTGCCATGTCTGTAGATGTTAAATGCTTGATATTAGCAAAATAGCATGAAACCTTTAATTTACATAAGTTTCAGATCAAACATAAATGTTTACTTTTGTCCTTATTTACAAAGAGAGTGTTAATGTTTGTTTAAAACAAAAAAAAAGAGGAAGGAAATTAAAACCCCAAAGCTTAATTTACTTTGTGCCACATTGTCGTGGTTTAACCCCAGCCAGCAACACAGCACCACGCAGCCGCTCACTCGCTCCCCCCCCACCCAGTGGGA
>JAVKLA010000007.1:3250548-3264666 GCA_034782735.1 Sagittarius serpentarius
TACCACACTGAAAACACAGCGCTGTACCAGCTACTAGGAAGACAATTAACTCTATCCCAGCCGAAACCAGGACACACATCAATTTCTAAAAGTCACCATCTCTCTCCCTATATTTTTTTACCTTCTTTAGAAGCGTTCTTGACCCAGCTCATCAGGAACTATGTCCTCTTTGCTGCCCCAGATAATTCATTTCACTGAAATGTATACTAGCTTTTTTAGTGGAGTTTTACAGGACCTCCATTTAAATGCATTTACATGTCCACAGAGCTCTGTCACTAACTCAGCAGATGGTTTGACAGTGCTAAATGAAGAACTGCCATGTCTCATTGGAGATACAAATACCTTTTCTGTGATCAGGTGTCATCTCCTGTAGTTGCATGGTCTGTTAGTAACTCCTTGACTCAACAGAGTAAATCCCTTCTTCCCCTGTTTCTGGATGACTCAATATTTATACTTTAATATAAAATCTCTCCACTGCTTGAACATTATATTCTGTATTAACCTATAAAGTGAACAACTCTACATGACACAAACATCTAAATTGGATTAATGTGTGAAGCCTATTAACAGCTCTGGACTGAGACCAGACCCAGTGGTAATCAGTTGCTTTCGGATAACATGAAGTTTGTGACTAACTCTAAATCACATCATGTGGTGTTTCAACTGCTGGAGCAAATGAAATGTTGAATGTAACATTCTTTACAGCAATGAAAGTGTGAGGCTTCTTTTGATGGATTCAGCATGCTGTGAAAACATATCAGGAAGCCCTCGTCAGGAGACAGTTTTCTTTTCAAGGTTTTTGATATTCCTTTTCTGTATTTTAGCTCTACTAATACTTGGCACTCTTAGTTTCTTACTGCTAACTTCTCCCTCTCCCCCAAACAATACATTGATGTAATTTTCTCAGTTTGTAAGATCTTGTAGGTTTTAAAAGCAGCTGTTCATAGACTTCATCTAACATGGATTTGACCTGCTAATTATACATAAAATTTAATATTTTGTTTGTGGAAGAAGCATATTGAATTTTTTTACTTAGTACTGACAGGTCAGAGTGATAATAAAAAAGCTTACAGAATTTCATGTGTATTAGGAGGTCATTATTGAAATTAAGTTTCATGGAATTAACAACCTAGTTATACTGAAACTTTGTTTCTCATACTAGAACTTTGCTTGCTCTTATTTCACTCTTCTATTTGACATGGAAGATTTCACAGCTTTGCTCAAAGACTACAGCTGCCAAAACTCACTTTCCAAAAGTATACGTTGTCTACCCCTAAATTCTGTTGACTAGTATAGGAGGACGTAGTCTCTCCTACGTTGAGTGTAAGTACTGTGGATCTTCTGTGTTCTGAATGTTTTAGAAGTCCACATAGACTGACTCATTTTGGTCAAAAGTCCAGAAATCCTGGCCACATTCCCTTCTTCACCCAAACACTTCTTCCACCCACAAATGCAATTTTCAGTAGGAAAAAAGGGGTATGTGCATCTGGTCAAGATGGATTGATGTACAACATGGGAAACAGGACAAAAAAACCTACTTGCTGGGGTTTTTTTTCCCCTCTGCTAGTACTCTTTCCCGCTGAAGCCAGTATAAGTTGTGCAGAGTTTTTTGTAATAATGTAAAATAGCCCTTAAAGTTATTACTGGTGATCATGAGGCACTGCTATGTTTATCTTAAATTCTCTAAGTTTTCTAATGAGCAGAAGTAGTGCCTTTTTTGAGAGATTGTTTACCTAATAAAGATTAATGGCTTGATTCTGTTCAGCAAGGAGTACAATACATTGCCTGTTTTTGCAATCAACCGTAGCACAATTTTATGCCTGTCAGGCAACTGGCTTGAACGTATATGACGTAACATGTTTGTGGATGATAATTCAGGAACAACCCCAATCTGCACAGGAAAATGACTTCAGTAATCACCACCTCAAATGAAGAGGTTTTTAAGTACACCTTGGTGTTGATAGTGTCTTAAAATTTTATTCCAGTTCGACAATATTGTTGTTCTTTTGCTTTCTCTTGCCTGTTGAAATAAAAGGAAAATTCAGGGGAATGTAAGAGCTGTTAATGTAATGATTATCAGACACTGTAAAAATAAGAATATTTTAATACAGTGTTTTGTTAAATTGCTACAACACACAACTCAAAAATTTTGTTAATTTTCCCCTGTAAGTCTTGCTGTAAGACAAAATGCAGGAGAGAAAGACCAGCACCATCTGGTTTTTTCATCTTACAAGTCTTCAATTTGTCAATAAATGGTGCCAACTTCTGCCTTTTTCTTGTATACCAGCAGATTAAATTTGAGGTCATGTGACAAGAAATTTTCCAACACCATTTTCTCCCTCTGCGGACAAGGATCCCTGTCTGAACTATTGCTAACTCAGCTTATCCTCTCTCGATGTGTAAACTCCAGTTTTAAGACATGATGATGACCGAGTTGATGACCATGATGCGATTCACTGAAGTCATGCAGGTTTCCCAGGATAGTTACTAGGAAGCTAGCCTGGTCTTCCCTAACTCTCCGAAGAAGACTCCAGTTTTGAATGAAAAACAGGAAGGTTGTCAGGGATGTTCATTTGGCACTTGATCCTTGGCAGGAATTGTGCCTGTGGGAGACATTCTCTGTCCATTCACTCTAATTACGGATTTCCTAACTTCTCAGGTTCTTTTTTACTTCTAAGGTTAGCAGGGCCTCTTCACTTAAACATCTTCAAAAGAGCTGAAGACTGATAAAAAGTATAGTGCATGCCCCAAAACTGAAGTGCAAAAGAAAGGCAGGGAGAAGTGTTGCTGTACTTTTAATGTAATTTGTATTTGAATAGAAAATGCATTAACTGAAAGCTCGCTGCCTGTTTTATGCAATAGGTTTGTAAGAGATTATGAAGCTTAAAAAAAATCACGTACTCATAAAATGCCTGTGCTAGAGATCTTTGAGGAAGTTTCACAAGACTGTATAGGGGCTTTGTCAGTTTTTATATTTGGACAAAAAATGCATTTGATAAATTAGGAGACAATTTGTTAAAACAAGATGATGAGTGTAGTTGTGAAGGAAAAAGCAAGCATGAAAAAGGGAAAGATGACCACAACAGGTTAAAACCACACAGAAAATACAGGACGAAAGTGGAAGAAAGTAGCAAGAAGTGTGTGAAAATAATTTTAAAATTCCCTAGACATATTTCTCTGTCATTTGAAGCTTAAAATTTATGAAACAAAAGAAGAAAGTCTGAAAGAAAGGTACACTGTGTAGGAAGCCAATAGAAAGCGCATATCACAGCGGATGTCTCTTTCCCAAAGACTTACTTAAAAACTGGATGAAGTGTGCGCTGGAATCAGCGCAGCCCTCGTACCCAGGCTGGTAGCTTACAAGTTATCTGGGTAAATCCTGCATTAGGACTGTATTAACATTGTGTCTCACAGTTCAAACATACCTTCAGGCAGTGATCCTGTGAACTTTCTTCCATGTGTTTAATAAGACACGTATTAACAATTCCATTTAATTACACTGATCTTTATATAGGTTTAATAGACGTCTATGTGTACAGTGACAATTTGAAATAGAAGGAAAATCCATGAAAGTTATAACTAAAATCTTAAATAGAGGGAAGTATTACGACATTTGTAAAATTGCTGACAGATGAATCCTTAATTCAGTAGAGATAATGTCAAAGTCTTACTGTATTCAGTAAAGCCAGACTTCTAAAAACTTTTGAGTGAAATTCTTGGCTTGTATTAAAAGAAATGGATTTTTACATATATATGTTTGAGTTTATGTACATATGTAATCTATATTTAATAACTGAATTATATATGCAACATGCATATGAATTTTCCCTATGGTATGCTGTTAGTGATGCCATGGAAATGTATTTTGATCCCTTCCGTGAATCTGTTTACTGGATTTCTTCCCTGTTCCTGAAACAAGAGCCTAGTGCCAGACCATCAGCCAGCCAGGAAATGTGTCAGGAGAATTATTCCCACAGAAGGGCTGCTGCTGCTTAATCCACCAGACACAAACCACTGCCAGAAAATCCCTTCACCTGTTTTTTTTAATTGAGGAACAAAGAAAAGATGAAGTTTGCAACGCCTTTTTCTTCCTAAGGCTTCAGTAATTGTTATTATTGTTTATTTATTGTTACAGAAGATACCGTAATCTCCTTGAAGCAGGGACTGTCTTCATGTGTGCTGTGATCAGCCACAGCAATCTTTTACTTGTCACACTGCCAGCAGTAGAATGGCTTTATTAATTAAGTAATCTTTTCAATGCAGTATTTGTACTGTTCAGTGTTACTATACATGTGCATATTACTGTCCAAATTTATTAAGAAGCAAATTTGAGGGGGGGAAAAAGGAACACATTTTATATTCTGTGAAGTGTGAATCTAGCACAAATTGAAACAACATCACTGAGAGAATATTCCACTAAAAATGTACAGGTAATATCTCCTGGGGGGCACTAGTTGGTAAATGTGATTTGGGATCTCCCCTGACCTTTGCCATTTGTCTTCAGTTAGCTACTGTTAAATTTAGATTTAAAGAATTAGCAGTTTGCTAAAAAATGGCAATATTTATCTTTGTCAACTAGTAGACATAGGCAAGCGCTATTTCATAAAGGAATTATTTATTACATATATGTGAAGGGCAGACGTCCAATTAAATTAGTTGGAAGGTCCTTTCATGTTCATTCATCCGTACTATATCATATGAGAGAAACAAGAATTGTGAATCCTAAGATACATTGGGCTACAACAGCATAAAGTAATATAGTGACCTACTTGTTATTTTACTCAGAGGCTTTTTTGGGGCATGGTGGTTCACAGGTTAATGTCAAACAAAAAGATGAACATTCACAAGAAAAGCAAATCTGGATGAGAAAGGATAAGAAAATGAGTATGACTTCAGTATCGCTCTAAAGGTGGGAGGAAATAA
Organism: Sagittarius serpentarius; assembly: GCA_034782735.1. Taxonomy (NCBI): domain Eukaryota; kingdom Metazoa; phylum Chordata; class Aves; order Accipitriformes; family Sagittariidae; genus Sagittarius; species Sagittarius serpentarius. The sequence continues at coordinate 3,255,472 of JAVKLA010000007.1, forward strand.
GTAATTATCTTGGAATACTGAAGTTACCCACACAGAAAAAAGCAAAAAGTAGTAATATAAAAGTGAAACACAAGCAAGAAAACCCATCATGACTGACTGGTAAAAGAGATGGGAAAAATAATTGAAAGTAATGGCATGCAGAATAGACCTTATTCTGACATACCATACTAAACACAATGCTTTGCCTAAACTAGAAACGATAAATCACCCATTATTTATGAAATAATAGTAGACACGCTTGAAATGGCTGGGAGGAGTAGGGTGATTATATAGGCAGCATGCTGTCTGAAATGAGGAAAATTCAATGCTGTAATGGATTATGTAAATAAAGTAATATAGATAGTATTTGAATCTAGAGGTGACTAAATCAGTCTAATAATTGTAAAATGGTATTGATTTTCTTTGCAAAAAGACAAGTTTGCAAAGTAATTCTTCTTTGTTTACTAAATATGGTGGATCTTGAGGTGAGGTAGTTGTGTGGATTGTGCTTATATCAACCGAGGTGCAATGAAGCAGTAAAATTTATACCCCCTGTTTTTATTTTTAGCAGTGTACATTAACGGCATTGGTATTTTAGTCCTTATATAACAAATGCTTTTGTAAATATTTGTAAATGCAAGGATAGAGGAAATTATTGTTGTATATTAATAAAGTGAGACTGATTACCTCATCAAAATACTTTTGACAAATTAGTTTTCACTTAAAAGCTGTCGTGAGAAGAACTGATATTATCCACGTCTGCTTTCTGACCAGTCAGCTTTTCTTTACAGTTACTCTCCTGTAATGCTGGACTTTCTGAAGGTGTTGGAATCCAGTAACAACACCGACAGCACTCTGCTCAAAAATATGGTATAGAACTTGGTTTTTGCTCCAGCAAAAAATTGGATCAGGTTCATGGTCAGTGTTAAATTGACAACTATTAGGTTATGCCTGAGTAGAACTATGCATGCATGTAACGGTACTGCAGGGAAACCATGCTTCTCTCTCAACAGTTGCATACATTTATCTCCTTGCCATAGATTTATATATGTGTGAGATACATACCTGTGTGGAGAAGCCCTGGCAGGCACACAGTATGGTACTCCAGCAGTAGCAGTCCCTGAGTCATGTAAGGTCTTCTAGGTTTGACCTTTGACAGTCCCTTCCAGCCCAAGCCATTCTATGATCCTATGATTCTATGATTCACATTTAGTTGTCACAGTTTGCAAAACCCATGTATCACCCTAGGCTGCTGAGAGCTTAATGATCCCCTACTACTTGTAATATTCAGGAGTTTCAGCCAGATTAATTTGCAGCTTCCAGTTCTCTTTCCTGAGGAGTAAGCCCTTGAGGCTTTAGTTGCACTGCAAGAAATTAAAGCTATAGTTATGTTGTGCTTGTCACTTTGCTTTCTGTTATCTAAATAGTGAGAGACAGTCCTTGAGTACAGACTAGAATATAAACTTCCCAATGCACTTGAGTGAGACCAAATACAAATGTGAGTCATTGGCTTGAAGGGAATTTGCCAAAATTGCAGATGAGGTCTGTTAGAAACAAAGTATTTCCCAATGAAAAGGTCTGTAGCTTTTTGCAGATGTCAGTGAGGGCTACAAACACTGAACATACCGGGATTCAATCAAAATGTCTTAATAAATATGTCTCAGAGTGAAGGAAACTGTGAGAAGAATGAACTTCCCTTACTACTTTCTTCCTCATAGTACTGTCTAACTAAATATCAGCAGGAGGATGCACTTACTGTTTATATTTCTACATCTTATCTAGAAATAAGAACTTAGTTTTATGAAACATGATGGGGATTTAGTTGTATAAATAAGTCAATGCACACTTACATAATTTTCAGTCAAAACTCTTGGTTAGATCTTGTAGGTTAAGACATAGCTTTCCTATTTCTTTTTAATGCTGTCCTTGTTCTCTGCTTCAGGAAAACCAAATAGAAAAATCTGGAATAGATTAAGCCTTTTTGTTGACTTCCCCTCCCCCATGTGCATACACAAGATTACTGAATATTGATGAGATTTTATGTCATAGGTTATGACCTCAAAATACAGCAGAATTTCATTCCTGATCAGAAACCTGATATCTGATCAGGTTTTCTTCCAGTTTACATATTTTTGTTTTATTTTGTTACTGCTCATGCAGGTATAAACCCCTGATATGTCAAGTTTCATTCTTACTGTATTTGGCAAAAATAAGACAAGGCCAACAGTACAGATCGTGTCAAAATATACATTCTGGTCATGTAGTAAAGATAGTAAATAATTCATAGAATCTCCTAGCTAATTGGGATCAGCAGGTCATCATGTCTGACCTCTTCCTTAAAATAAGCACAAGAATTTCATTCAAGTACTCTTTTACTAGCAATATTATAGCTGTGTATACTTATAACTAACGTTAATGGATTTGCTACTCCAATCAAAGTGGATCAGATCACTTTTCCTTATGTAATGAAGCCATACACGAAACAGGTAGGAGTTTATTTCAAGCATCAGGAAGCTTAAGACTGTGTCTGGGGTAACATGTACACTACGAAGGGCTTGAGGAAGGCAAGACAATTAGCAGTACTCTGGTTGGGGAAGAAAGTGCCTGGGGGAGGTCACAGATCACTAGTAACAGCATCAAGGGTCATAATTTCTCAAGCACTTTGAATTAAAAATCCTAGTTTCGGAAGTAGCTTATGCATTTAATATTTTAGAAGCAATTAACCATTAATGAGATTTAGGATAAGCATCTAATTGTCTTAAATTAGAGAATACAGGAAAATTAATTACTTAAGACACCTTCTAAATTTTACCCCTCCTTTCTTACAGCCTGTGCTCTGGGAATCTTGAAGATCACACGGGTCAGGTCCTACATTTTGTGTGTTTTTAAATGGAAAGGATACAGAGCAAAAGTGCTTTTTATTTTACTGTAGTGGTTCTGGCACAGGGAATTGCCCCTGACAGCCCCCCAACGCTTTTTCACCGTTTCATGGGGCAAAATGCTCTTCCACCTTTCTGTCTTTCATTTAGATAAACTACAAGAGAAAATAGTCAGAAAGACAGGGGTGGATTTTTTTGAATACTGTGAATAGCACAACCTCAATTATTATTTCTTTTTCAGCTTGAGCCCTGTAAGTTCAGCAAATGTTCCCTGTTCCTGTCTCACTCACGCCTCCCTTCATCCCATTTCCAGCCTATCCCAAAGCAAAGGCTGGAGAACACACTTTTTGGCGTTCGATGGCTGAATGGCTGCTGTGGATTGATGTTCTTTGAATTCAAATCTGAGGTGGACTATCTAAACTAATCTTGGGAGTGTTGAATAACTATTGGCTTATATGAAATTATTTTACTTAATTGTCAGCATCAGTTTCTTCCACACACATGTAATTTGCACACAGTAATGCACTTGAACTGTTAAAATAATGTTTCCTTGATTAGAGTATTACAAATCTACAGGAAAGAGATGGATTTCTGATGCATTTCTAGTTTTGCTTGTGTTAGGAAGATAACTGCAAGCCTTCATGGTGCTATAAACATTGCTGTGACTGACAAATGTGTCAGCAGCTCCAACAAGAAGATTAATTACCTGAATTACATATGGCTATGTCAATGCAGATACTCCAATACTCTGCAGACAACTGAAGCGTTCATGGCATTAGCTTATAGCTATAAACAATGTCAAAACCAGAAGAGGACAATTTCTCAGAGGACTTGAGGATTAGGTTCAGAATTTATACAAGTACTTTTATATGCAAAACCATTCATTTATTGCCTTGATAGATTTCCAGTTTGTTGTTGAACTACTTGGTCTCTGTTGACATCAATGTAACATCTATTACATTTTCAAATTTTTTGCTAAGAAGGAACATTTGGACCTTGAGGATGTTAAAAGCTTATAATGTTATCTTTTCACAGATGATTAAATCCAAAGAACACTTGCATCTTGTGGAAAATAAAAAGCACACAAAAGAGAGAACCTGGAGAAACTATGATACAAAAAATGCTTCTGCAGCTTCTCTATTTCTGTATTTACTTCCCGGACTCAATTACTCCATGAATGTAGTTCTGACTCCAAGTCGACTGGCTTGGCTTGCCTCTCTGTGTCAGCGCCATTTAGAATATCTTTGACTACTCTCAGTTACTCTCTCTTTTCTGTACATCTCCAAGACTAAGGCCTTCACCACACGAACTCCCTCCTTCCTGTGACAATGTCTGAATTTTGAAGCACAAATCTTTCATCCTCCTATTTTTCAAAATACTGCTACCAGCTAGACAGATGCTTTGGAAATATGGGAAGTAGCAAGAATTGTTTAGATCCTTAGTTCAGGTATGCTTCCCTTAAAATTTGGAAATTATTTTTTCCCTGTGTGATCCGTGATTGATATCGTTAGACACAGTAAGGGGATTAGGCATCTAACACCAAAGGAAAACAGCAGAAGTTGGATGCAGAATCCTGGAAAATCACAGTCCATGTGAATTGTACTTTGCCACTCAATTTCGAGTTGCTACTGTCAGTCAGTCAGTCTTAACGCTATGCTATCCTTCATCTTACCAATTTTTATTCAATTACTTAAGAAATTACTATTTTCATGCCTCACTGCTGTTCTCCAGTATGCTGAACCTCCTTTTTTTTTTAAACTACAATTACTTCCTACCTCTTCTAGTCTATATTTCTAACAAAGAAAACAGTTGAATTTATTTACTGCAAACATAGGGGCTAAAAGGGTGTGCTTATCGATATCACAGAACAGGGTCTGAGCCTTTACCAGAAATGATCTCTGAAGTAGTCATTACTTTTCCTGATGAATGTTAGATTCATGTTGGGATATGATTACACGAACAAGTATAGGTAACTTATTTTTTCATATCAAGCAGATATTCCATATGTATGTGAAACCTATTCGTGGCTTTTTCCTGTGGAGAACTAGAATACATAACATAGTAGTGATGTGGTCATATATTTGAGTAGCCCTTACTCTCTCTAGCCTCAACCTTATTTTCCTTGTTGTTATTCCCCTGTGGTATACATGCACTGAGTCTATAATCTCATCAATTCAACAATGATGATTTATTTACCTGTATGGTTCCATGAACATTTATATGTATTAAGAGCCATGTGTGCCTAAAAATACAACAATAATATCATCTGTACTGCCACACAGGTTAAAAAGGATAACATTACACTGCCTGTTGCCTGTCACCTTTGTAAAGTATTGTTCTGCCAGTAGCCATTGATTTTTGTGAATCATTTCGGGCTTATGGAGAGTAGTGATTTGGGAAATGTCAAGACACCAATCACAAGGTGTTATGGAGTAGTTTTGTTCACAACTAGTAATCATTTTTACCAGTAAAACATTTTTATTGTGTAGTCTTATACTGCTGTCAACTGTTGAAAGGTGTGACTGTGGAACATAGATCTGAACATAGACTAGGCATGCTGTATTAGCAAGTCGACCTCTGGTTTCAAGTAGCACCTGCAGCTAAAGAGATTATTGTGATTTTCCTGTTGAAAGGACTTACACCATACAGTATGCATTTAAAAATGCTGATAAAAATCTGGGAGCATGTGAGGGAAAAATTTAAAAAGCTAAGGCTGACGTTTCATTGGGTAACACAAATTTGAATTGTGGCAATATTGTTATTACCTACATCCCAGCAATGAGAGCTTTAAGAATGAAGTGTTAAAGCATTAGTAGTCCAGAAGAAAAGAAACCACAATAATCACAAGAATGAGATGTTACTTTTTAAGGAGATAGAATGGAATCTAGTTTCCGGTTTTATGATTCCTGTTGTGTATTTTTCCTTTGCATTTTATTTCTTTATTTACTTGATATCTCTGTTTTGTAAACAAAGTGATAATTAAAGCAGAACTGTAGGTATTTCAGGCCACTCCGCAACACCTCTTTCCTCTGTAAATGCCATTGGCAGCATCAAGTTACTTATTCAAGCTCTGAAAGGAGACAGTGCTTCCACAGAAAAATCCTTGTAGCAGAAGTGGATCACACTCAGCCCTAGTAAACTCACCACCTTGTATAGAGCTGTGAAAGAAATTAGGTCATTTTGTCTTTGTGGGTCTCTAGACATTATTAAATAGTTGATTGTTAATTTTTATGTGAGTGTAGTGATATGGAGAAGCTCAGTAAGTGGATTCGCCAAAACTATTTAGTGAGTAAGTTCTTTAAGAAGAACCTGCATCTTTCAGTCCTAATAATGCATACGGTGTGGTACTGTGTATTTGAGAGGAAAGACTACCAGAAGTTTGATTTCTCTGTTACTGTTTCCAAGAGACAAAGAACATAGAAACAGAAGAGTAGGCAGGGAATACAAGTAATAAAATGAGATTATTCAGATCAGTATTAGCGTCGTAGTTTGTATGTGTCCAGGAAAATACAGAAATCAATGATGGAAGTTAAAATCAGGATATCACTTGTTGTTTATGACTATTAATTTTTTTAGTAGTATTTTTAAAGCCTTGTGTTATTAGTAGGCAGTTGGGGAAGACATACTGTTTCATCTTTGAGAACAGGGACTTGATGTCCAAAGGTACCAAAAGCCTGAATAAGATAAGAGCGAGAAGTATTTGCCAATTAATTCAGAAGTGAGATGGAATAAATCTGCGATGGAATGAATTAGCCGATGCTAAGGGTTTTCTGGATGCTAGAAACAACTCTTTTACAATACACAGTATTTTCTGAATGTCTTTGAAAATGTCTTTTGGAACTTGACAACTCATTTGGTAGATGTCAGCTTTAAGGTTCAAAAAGCTTGGCATATAAAATTCGGCTTGGAATGGAAAATCTAGAGCAGCTTTCCTGGCAGATGCTCCCAGCAACATCACAGAAAACTTCCACACTATAGGTGATGGGGTTTTAACACAGTTGTCTTAGTGCTAGATTAATTTGTAGACACTATTCCCTAGCCATTTGGCATTAGGGCAAGTTAAGAAAGAAGGAATCAAGTTCACATGAAGAGGTATGTAAATCTTGACAAAAGCAGCTAAGCTAGAGCAGACATAGTGCAAACCTACTCATGCAGTAGCAATCTAGGCAGTTTTCTTGAAAAGGATGTAGAGTTCTATTGATTTTTAGCAGATATCTTTTTTTTTTTTTTTAGTGATGTGAAAGCCAGGGGAGAAGACTGTGTGTAAGCCATTGAATCAGTGATGATTTTCAGACAGAGATAAAAATGTTCAGTTTGTCTGGTTATTCTCATGGAGTGTTCCAGCCATTAGTGGAAGCAGAAGGCAAAGGTTATGTGCCTCTTTCTCAACCCAAATTTCTCAGAGACTTTCAACAAGCCAGTTACTTATTCTGTATACATCATCTTCATGAATGTTACAAAGAATGAAAATACCTGTTGTTTGTTTAAATGAGAAATGCATATATTTTTTCTTAACCTTTCTCACTGATTTCTAGTGTTCTTAATTCTGAATATAATGATAACAGACCGTTTGTTCACTGATGATATCTGTAATATCATGTAATACTACTTATCAAATGGAAGCCCTTTTTTTCCCTAGCACATAAGTTGTTGAATTTAAGGACTGACTTTTTGATTTTTTCTATGCTCCTGGAAAGCAAGTACAAGATCTCTGCTGCTGCTCTCACTTGTAAATGGTGATTTGTAATTCTTTTGGTCTGTTTGAAGACAATTTTTGTTGTCCTTGTGCCATAACAGGTCACGCACAGAATGCTTTATCAGAGATTAGGACCCAGCTGTGCTAGTATGAAACAAGCATACAGGATTAAGATAGGGCACATCACCTACAGAGTTTGCAACAGGGAGGGTGTCTATTCTGTGACTGGGATAGCTGTAAACCACTCTGTTCGGTAGCTGCTAGCTGTGTAGCTACCACACCTGGAGTCTTACGGTAAGAGGAGGGAATATACTCCTCGTATTAGCTCCATCTGGTTTTATCTGCATGGCCATTTTCTTTTCAATGCTGCTTTCTCCAGTTCATTCCTTGTTAAAGATTTACTAGGTATTTACTCAGCTTTTGTGTTTTGCAGCCCATGCTAAGGTCTATACGACACTATATTTAACCAGTTTAAAATTTGACATACATATACATAACCAACACGCCAGCCAACATGCAGCTATTTCATTATGCATTTATATAAAGTAATTTCTCATTAAAAAGTTTTTGTTAGTTGAATAGGTATATTGCGATATATTCATGCCACACTGCTTCTAAGGCAAGTGATTTTTTCAACCTAGTGCTAAAGGAATGAATCTCTTCTAAATTGGCCTACGTGACAGTGGAGACAAGATCAATTGCAGTCTCTTCAGGCTTTGAATTGTGAAGCCTGTAGATATTTGCTCAGTATTTGATAAATAATTTAGTAAAAACATTGCATACTCTATTGCAAATCTATTGATAATATTTTTCAGGGTTTAAAGAATGTTTAACGTCTCTTACATTTGAGTGCATCATTTTCTATAAAATCCTGCAGAATTTAGATGAGAACTATGACTTTTCTACAGAATTGACAAACCACCCATAGAACTAAATAAAGAATATTATTTACAATACCAGAGTAAGAAAAAATGTATAAGAACTCCACCTGAGGCAGTGACTAGGGAAATGTAGGTACCTGAATAGTTTTTAAAAACATAAATAGAACTTCCAGGCACTTCCACTATTCACAAAATCTTTATCTAATTTGTGGTGCCCAACTTTATGCCTCTAGGCATGCTCAGAGCCAGTTAATTTTGACATGAATTTGCTCTGCATCTGGCTCCTTTTTTCAACTCCTTCGGGATTCACAGAATAGGCATTGCCCTGACTTCCTCACCTGTGGAACCAGATGTTAGAAAGATGCTAAAAGTGTTCTTTCAAAGAGCCACTGGAAAAAGTACTAAGGAGCAGTTTCAGGTTTTGTCGACTCTCTTATTATAATCTCTTTCAACTTGACAGAAGTATTTCTACCAGTTTCTTTGCTCAGTGTTTTGGTAGTCTCATAACTCCACTTGTCCACACTGGTTTTCTGCTGGAAAAGAAGGCCATAACTGACCTGACAGAAAATTTTGGAAAAGATGAATCATAGGCTTCTGCTTTATCCAGTAGGTCAATGGCTTGAAAACTGGATTGTGGTTGGGAAACCTCCATTTCAGTCCTTAGGGCTTAGAGAACATGAAGCCCTGTGGGAAACTTTCTGGAAGCTAACGGACATTGTTTTGAGAAAGACTACATAGAGATGGTATGAGTAGGCTGCGT
>JAVKLA010000007.1:3264766-3301309 GCA_034782735.1 Sagittarius serpentarius
CCTTTAGGAGCGTGATAAGGCATGAAAAGTATATAAACCGCTGGAGTGAGATTAATAAACGGCTTCGCTTTATAACTGTCATAGAGTTGTGGAAGTCCATTATTGTCCCGCAAAAGGAGAACAATAGAGGCTTTTTTACTAGTTTGCTTTTACCAAGATTTGATGTCTTGTCGCTTTGTCCGACTCGACCGCGACAAAGCCCTACGTCCAAGGAGAGCTCTTTGACTTAAATTAGTATTCTGAGGATATTTCATTCCCTTCTGTTAGAGCTCTTCTGTTTAAAATGGTCAGAAAATCAGTGGAGCAGTCAACACTTTCTGAAAAACTGCCTGTAGCTTTGTGGCTGAATCATGAGGAGGAGTAGAAACATGTTGGTCAAAACTCCCTCAGGCAGAGGAGGGATTTGAGTACAGGACTTCTAAATGTTATCCCAAGTTCTTATTATCAGGCTTTGGAAGGGAGAGGCTTAGCACCTCATAGATTTCTTTGTCCGCTAATGTGCATGAGTGCTTACCATAATGTTCCTTTAATGCTTTCAAGTGCTTTCTACCTTAGCATGCTTTTCACTAAAGAAGCCATTTAAATGAGTGTTTTCCAAATAGAAGAAGGTGATTTTTGCTGTTGCCTTGATATGTGCAGCCTAAGATCACCATCTGTACGCTGTTGCTACCTCACATAAATTATTGGTTGTTTAATTTAGCTTTTTTCTCATGTCATTTATTTCCACATATGGAGGTAGCAGCTTTACCAGTAGATAATAGGAAGTTATTAACTTGTTTCACCTTACAATCCCACAACCACATGCTGCTATTTCTTATAATAACCTTGGCTTCAGTAATGGGGCCTTTTATGGGATCTTTCGAGTGTGTTGTGTAATTGTATTGCGACTACAGAATGAATGTAGATTGTCATTGCATTACCCTACTAATCTAGTATGGTGATTGGGGTGTTGTTTCTATCATACTTTCCAACTTTTCTCATCTGATAAAATTCTGTTTAAAATTAACTATTTCCTTTTTCTGTAACACTGCTGGATTCTGCTCCACTACACAGCCAGTGTAGGAGTAGGGAAATGTCTGTGAAACTGCTAAAAAGTGAGTGGTAAAATCGATGGAAATAATACTAATTTCCAGGTTTTAAGGGAACACTACCAGCAGCAGAGTCAACAAAAATCTAAACTGTTGTTGGGAATTTTTTCAGTGGCTTTAATGGGGCAGTTTAAAATCACAATTTTTCTGGAATGTTTTAACATAATATGATTACAGGTAATTTTTTAAAGCACTGCAAAAGAAAATAAAGAGGTTTCTTTTCTTTTTAATTATGTATTACTTGCTGTATTCTTAACATTGCAGTTTTCCTTTGCAAATTCCTAAGTAAATTAAATATAGCATAAATCATTCAAAAAATATAAGGGGGAGAGAGGTTGAGAATCTAAAACTAGAGAACATATTCACCATGGGCATTTAAATTCTCTTTGTTAACGTTTAGTGCTGAGTTTGGCTCCTTTTGAGATTATTCTCCTAATTGGCAGACTATGGTACTCTCTGCAAGAAGATGGCAGTAAATGCAATTTGCCATCTGCGGGCAAGTTTTTTTGTGGCAACATACCTGTGTCAAAAATGGATCTTTATCATCATGCTGTGTTTTGAAGTAAATGTCCAAATTTTCTGGTAATGCAATCAGCCTCTTAAAATGAAAATTAATGGAGTTTAGCTAATTAAGCCATGTGAGATCTGACCCTGTTTTTCAAGATATCCCTTATTGTTCATAAAATGACTCATTAGTAATCGTTAAGAAGGATATATTAGTGATTGTTAAAAATAAATGAGTTTCTGGAAGGTGGAAAGTTGAAAAAAGTTAAGACCTAGTACTATTAACAGATGGAGACCTATATGTAGATATTAACTTTATGATAATTACGGTGGATCACAAGTAATATATGCCCCCCGCTCTGTTTTCCAGTATTTGACAGTAGCGGTTACAAATTCTTTGGTATGTCTTAGAAAAGGTCAGCATGTGGCTTTCCTTTTGTTGTAATGAGACACGCATATTTCACACCATGAAAATGCTGCTTGATCTGCCCTTTCTTACCTTGCTCTGAAGCACTTCAATAAAATGAAGATTGTATCTGTTGGAGATGAAGGGAATACTTTTATGGACTGGTGTAATTGTTTCATTGGTTTATGAACCCAAAGTTCTTTAGAGGGTGCCACAAATATTTGTGATGTCCTTGAGCCTTTGATTTTACACTGGATCTGTAAATTAGCTGAAAGATGTGTAAAAATTCATAGAGTCAGACATCTCCCTCCTGGCTACACACATAAAGTGGCTCAGGAGCATAAATTATTCCTGCTGAGGTCAATCATAATTTATGCTATTTTGCTTCTGCATCTGCTATTCTGAGGAAGAAGAATATAAAGAACATTTGCATTTGAAGAAAAATTTCCCTCTTTGCATCAAACTTCATTCACTTTGGGAAATCTGTTGTTACAAATGATAATCTGAACAGCTTCAGCTGAAATTGGCAAGTCACAGAGGAAAAGCGCTTCAGACGGTTTTTTTCAGAAAGCTGAAAGAATGACCACAGCCTGGACAATTGAACCTTAGAGATCTGTAGAGATGTTGTTATTGAGGATGTGCTCTGCTCATTTCACTGTGTAAGTGTGAATAAATATGTGATAGTAAAAGATGGTCACAAGGTGCCCAAGTTAACCTTTGTTCTTCCAGTCTCATGTTAAAAATATAAATACAAAACTGTAAAGAAATTCCAAATTACAGTGTCTAGAGCAATTTAAGTGCAATCACACTGCATGACTGATTTCCCACTGATGGCTGTGTGGAGTTGAAAGACTTGCTTATGACTTAGGAAGTCTTACATGAGCTTGAGGCCCTCCTCTCTTTGCATTTGATAGTGATTAAACCGGAACCTGCTCTTTGAAACAGTTAGGGAGCTATGGGCAGAGCAGTGATCTAATTATATCATTATTCCAAAGTCTTTTACTGTTTCTTGGGCTATAATATTCCAGATTTAGTGAAGGCCCATACAATTTGCAACCACCACCTACTTGGTGGATTTCATTGAACTGAAAACGTAGTTCCCGTTTTCAATGATGTGATATAAAGTGCGATGACAAAATTGCTAAAGAATATATTACTTTGATTTTGCTTAGTATGTGATAGTTGTTGTTTGAAGGTACTGGGTAGAGAGGATGGGAGAGCAACAGAATCTGGCCTTGTCCTGTTGAATGCCCTTGGGCTGCCTCTTCATCACCCTACTGGGATACCTGCTACGATGCCACGATCGGAAAGCTCTGGAGCCTTTTTTGTTTACATTAGTACTAATCCATCCTGTCGGGTATTTTTATTTAAGAGTTTTAGATTTACTACCATCCCTGAGAGTATGAGGACTTCCAAGCAGCTAGCTAGGTGATAGGAGATATCCTTATGTAGTCTGAAGAGTCTGATTTAAAACAACTTAAACTAGCAAATGGTGCTTTAAACTAACTAAAATCCTGACAGTGTATTGCCAGGAAAATGAAGCATGTACAAAAATCCTAGTTTTGTATTTCTTTGTATGTTGAGGAAGGATTTCTACCTTCATTAATCTCACAGGAATTTCATTTGTCCAATATATGTTACATGCATATGAAACCAGAATGAAAAAGAATTTCAGACCAACTCCAATTTCTGTTCTATAGGATGTAGGTGGAAACTGGAATTCATGTCATCAAAGTTGTATTTTGGTGCCAGGCATTGCTTTTGTCTTCCTGATGACAGTGAACACATTTTACAACTCTGTAGTTTTCACATTGTAACTGTTCTTAGCTCATTAAAGAAATTTTTGTGATATACCTGAAGTATAGCTAAAGTATACTTCCTAAGGAATACCTAAAAATACCTGAGGTCCTTTAAGTATGTATGTTGATGATAACTTCCATGGACTAAAGGGTTTGATGGGGTTATAATTTCACTAGCTTGCAGCCTGTAATTCTTTGCCTAATTGTCCTTGCTTTATTTAGGTGAGTAATCTATTTTTTTAGAATGTCTAGCATGAATAAAACTAGCAGATAAGAACTTTAGTAATGCAGGTAGGAGTCAAGAAAGTAAAGTGAGAGAGTTAGACTCTTCCTACTAAATAGTATTTCCTGTATTTGTCTCTTACGCTTCAGGACAATTTTATCTGAAGTTCCACGCATCACATACTATATATAATAATATCTCAAACCCTGAATTAGTTTAAGCATTTTTCTTAATTTCAACTCTCTCTGATATTTATCACTAAATAAAGGTCGATTGTGCAGCCATTGTGAGGAAAAGAATCCAATTTGTCTTTATATCACTTCCAAACTAAAGGAATGTCTGTGGCAAAAGTGGTCAATTTAGGCAAGTATGAACAGGTTATTTAGAAGATCCAGTGGCTGTCTTATCTCCAGTCTATTTTTTTTCTCCTTTTTTTAAAAAAAAAGAACAGGAAGAAAAAAGAAAATATCAGCTTAAATTCACCTTTTTCAGACATAGTAAGACTGGTGGTTTATATTAGAATGGGCTTTGTTAGTTTGAATTCAACAAATGAGGTATTTCCTTGTTAAATTGCTATTTTAATATCTAGCTCCAAAAGCTTATTTAATATCAGTCTAAGAAGGAAAAAACCCAGACACTTAGCTTCCACCCCCGCCTCGCTTTTGTTTAGCCCATTTTTTCTTGTCTAGTTAGCTGTCCTAGGCAGCACATACCATACTTCATTCTGAGAAGTATTTTATAACATGCTTCCTCTAGATGAGCAAAATTATTTGGAAGCCAAATGAATAATAATGATTTTTCTGGTCTTCATTTTGCTGGGCAGATGTGCTATCTCAGGGTAAGGAAAGCTAGCAGTAGAGAATATGAACTGTTGGAAATGCATCAGGATGCCAATAACAACATTATCTTTAATGAACAGGAATGAATGAGTTGGTCTGTATTTTTACTTTCACATATAAATTGTTACATATTAATACTTATGATCAGGCAACCATGCCTAGTGCTTAATCACCCTTTATGAAGAAGTTAGGCAGCCTGACATCAATGCTGTGAAGTGCCAAAGAACTCCCAGAAATACTGAACCCCTTAAGCTGCGAAAACAGCAACTGTGGATTTCTGATGTCAGTACCATCTCTAATGAAGGATGAGCTTTTGCACTCAGATGTAAAAAATTTGCATTTAAAATTATCCTCTGTTTTATTTTTAAAAGGCAGTTTATGTCTGAATAAGTGTCATTTACTGCAGAATGCCAAAACAAAAGCATGTAAATTATACCAGTTTACCTTTTTCATCATGAATGTTGTTACTGCTTGTAGAATGAAGATTTTGCTCCTATTTGCACTCTTTTTTACATACATTTGTGATGTTCAGTATGTTTGATCATAGTTTTCTTCCAAATTTCATTTTCTTTCTCCATAAATAATAAACAATGATAATGAAGCAAAGTGCCTTTTCTAGCATACAATAGCATCTGTTATAATACATTACAGGAATTGCTTCAAATAATATATACTATATTGCACTGTTCTAAGAGATGCACTGGAACAAAAATTGTGTATGTTACTAGCTTTAGGCTCTTTTTGGAAAAAAAAAAAAGAAAAGAAGAAAAGAAAAAAGAAGAAATTATGCATTTGAATATTGCTGCCTGGAATAATTTTTGCATTTTTCTTGCTACTTAGAGAAGAGAATTTAATTCACAAACATAAATGGTTGCTTTTTATTACATTTCCTTAATTCTAAATGTCATTTTTGGTTCTGTTCTTGATGTTTTCAGCCCTTAGTATTCAGTCTCTGTCTGCCTCATATCTGGGTATTTACTGTTTCGAAGCTCAGTACAAATGGAATTCTAAAGACAAATATCTTTAGATTGTATTTTATTGAGATTATTTATACACGAAATATTAAAACCTAGTAGTTTTTACTTTGCAATTGCCATTTTCTGTTGCAAATACTGTAAGTCATGCAGAAATTTAAGAAACGGTAACAGAAAAATTTGAGGGCTTTTGGGCACTGTTTCAGAGTAAATATGGCATGCGACAACTTTTATTTTTAAACATTTTCAGTCATATAGACCTACTTTTTCACAATAAGAAAAAAAGAACTCGATCTGCCTTTTTAATGATTCATACACTCGATTTTATTTTTTTTTTTTTAAACTAAGGAATGCCAAAAACCATATGGTGCTTTCCAGGCTGTTAATACTTCAGACTGAACATAAAATGTGTCCTGTTTCAATTCACCCCAGGACAGATGGAGCAGTGATTCCAGTTTTGCAAAGCCATCGCTTTTTGTCTTTTCTCTGAATGGTTGTTTCTTAGGTACTTTCCTAAAGCAGTAATTTTACTAATAGCAACTGAAAATTGCTGTATAATTTTAGCATTACATTTTCTGACCTTTTTAGTTGATCACACAGGAATTGTAGTGCAGTGTCTTCTGCACAGTAGATTATGGGATTACTGCCCATGGTATCAGTCTCTTCTAATACCATTTCTCTTATGGTCACTGCTATCACAGTTTCATTTCCCCCACAGCTTATCAGCTCTACAAGAGGCTCAGTTACTGTTGGAAGTGGTAGGAGGGCGAGATATTCCCCAACAGCTATAAAAGTTTTCCTGAAGCGCCGGTGTCAAAAGCTATGGCGTACATCCTGTAACTGTAGATCAAGTGAAACCTCTTTAGTTCATAAAGCTGCGCTGGCAGGGCTGAAAGACAGGGTGCTTTACCAGAGGTCTAGCAGAATGACTCTTTGCAGCTGGAAGGTATAAGAGTATAAATGGACCTCTGGTGAGTACTCATGCTGTCTGGAGTAAACCTCAGGGCTGTAATGTTGTCCATGTGGCTGACAGCATCCTCATCCTTCCCACTGCACAGCAAAGGAAAAAAGCGCTGGCTCTGGATATGAAGAACCAAGTTTCGAGTCACTTGAGCAGTATGACCTCTTGTCTTTCATTTGTTGTGCCGCAGACACTTGAGACACTTGTCATTACACTGTTCAGTTTAACTAAACCACCTTTTTGCCCCCATTATCTCTTAGTAACGGCACACGAATTTTGTGAAGGCACAGAAGTGAACATCGAGGTGGGTAACTAAATAGTCTCCATAACCCTTCAAGTGCTACTTTCTAACTGCTCCTGGACTTTTTCTGGCTGTCCCCAAATGTAGGGGAGAAGGAAAGTAAATCAAAGTTTTTGAGCTAAAGGAAGTTAACAGTTGTCCAAAAGCCAGCAAAAGACTGATCTTCATGGTTCTCAACAGAAGGGGATAGAGGTGGATGGACATTAAAAAGCAAATCAGCATTTTATGTACAGAGATGTTAACATGACTGTAGCCTTTTACTGTGCCAATAAATTGATACATCGCCATAAATTTCTAACTGTGAAACATTTGGCTTTGTATCATCATTTACATGAAGAATTTTTAAAACAAGTGTGAACCATGATTCAGCCATTTGGTTTAATTACTCTTGTTTTTCTAAGAGTATGAAAAAATTATTCTAAATTAGATGGGCATTAAGCTTGCTTTTTAAAGGGTTTTTATTGTACAGGCACAAGTCAGAAATAGCGTTAGGCATTTTAATTCAAATTTTCATTGCCTGATAAGCAGCTGAAGAACTGAAACTACTTCTGTAAGATTGGTTCTCACGTAACTTTCCAGAGCTATTTTCCCACAAACTGTTGATACAACTCACTCTGTGCATCTTGCTGTTTAATATCTTTTCATTGTAGAAAGACACGATGCCATTTAAGAAACTAGCAAAGAGATCTGCCAAAAAAGCATTTGTTAAACCACATGACACTTAAACCCAAAATTGATCTCTGTAATGAGTACGAGACCCTTCCTGGGTTTAATTTAACTTATTTCCTCTGTCAGGTTTAGTGTCATGAATTTTCTGTAGCTGAATTTTATTCTCTGCGCTAGTGGCTAGTAAACCTTTTCTATTTTCTATAAATAGGTTCGTAAGTAGACAATCAATGTTCGAACCTACTTATTTCCCCTGTTCATAGAAAACAAAGGAAAGCAACTGCTCCCTGCCATCACTAGTATTAAAAAAAAATAAAAAATAAAAAAAAAGCCTCCTTTCTAAAACTTCAGAACATGACGTATCATACCTAGGTGCCATTTCTGTGCACTTTAAACAGAAAGCTTTAGGTGTGAGAAAAATAGCAGCAGAAGGTGAAATTAAAGGCTCTAAAGTCAGTAGGTGTTGTAGATACAGCCTGGCCTAGAAAAATGTCAGAGACCTGATAGCACGTCTGATACAAAGACCAGTAAATTTCTAATGCCACTTAGGTGACTGTATGTTTTTCTTGAAAGGTATTAGATGGCACAAGATTGGCGATGTAAGGGACAGCGCTACATTTTGTGAGGTAGAAATGGGGAAAGAAAATGAAGGAAGAAATCAAAAGGATATTGATGAAAGCAGACAGTGGAGATTTGGTAAAAGTAAAGAGGAAGGAACTAAAGGGAAAGGACATAAAACCACAAAAAATGCTTTAAAGCCAAGGTAATTAATCAAAAACTAAGGAACTAAGCTTAGAAATGGATTTTAAACTTGGAAAGATAAGGCTAAGGATTAACCTCTTCCCTGGCACAAATTCATCTTCCTTCATTCCTTCCTCAGAAGCCTCAAAATGGTAAAGGGGATGCGAGTGATTTGCTGTCTGTCACTGGGCTTTGTTCAGCCACATCCTCCCATGATCTCTTTCAAACCAGGGTCTAATACCTCCTCTGAAGAAAAAACAAAATTTACTTGACAGGAAAAAAAAAGGATGTAATAATTTTGAAGCTGTTGTTATGGTTTGTTTGTTAAAACCAAACTATCTCCAAACTTCTCATCGGAACATTGTCAGCTGAATTCACCTATATAGAAGAAACTTTTCCTCTTTTTTTTTTTTTAAGAGAACTTTTTTCTTCCACAAACTAGTACTTTAACTGCTTACAAATGGCACTCCTAAGACAGCTGCTATGAATATAGTGCAGATTTAACAGATTAGCCCTTACTTTCTGGTCTTCTCTGCATGTATTGCCCTGCATTGAATCAAGCTTTTAAAATGTTCTCACTCGTTAAAAAAAGCTTGTGGACTGCAGAATTTACACGCACCATATTCTTCCCTTTAAATAGGTTCCTGTGTAGGAAGAATAGTTCAAACACCTGCAGTCATAGTAAGTCATCTCTATCTCTTTTCTCTTGGATATATTGTTGTATTATCTGTCATTCTGTCTGTGTTTGAGTAAATGTTCAATTTCTTTCTTTTTCATTGTTATGAATTTGAGAAGATTACCTGCCCTGATATGTAATATAAATGGTTCCTTATTATTTGGACCATTACACATCATTTCACATCAAACCAGCTGCATGGAAATGTTGCATACACACACACACACAAAAAAAAAGGCATAAAAAATTCCTAATTTGATGGTTCATTTCCTGAAATTATGATGTCTCTCAGAGGTAATAATGATCACTGCTGTATGCATTTCTCAGTTTGGAAATAAGAGGGGGGCATCTGAAGACCATGAGGGTTAATGCAGGACACAAATAGATAAACTCAGTCATAATGCAGTATCAGGGCTGGCCTCCTCTCTCTGGGCAAAATATGTTCAGATTTGAAAATCTCAAACATCAACTGCTTTATTGTTCCCAGTTTTGGTAGAGAGAAAGCTTGGCAGAAGTTTTATTCTCACATTATAAAATTTGATTTAATTGTATGTCCAGAGGCATGTAATATGCATATCTTAAGTGGCTCTTTTTTAGTAGGTGCTTACATTTTACTGTACAGCACGTAGGGTTTCATGATTAATTTCCCACATACACAACAGGCAGCTACATCGCTTAGGGTGTGAATGCATGCTGCTGGCCAGGCAGGGAGAGGGCTTGGAGATTTTTGCGTTTCACCCCCTCTTTTTTTTTTTTTATGAAATATTTAGTACTGGCAAGCCATTTTCTTGGGTGAAGAAATATCATTTGAGTTTATTCAATGAATTAACTCAAACTGGGAGCTGCCACCGAGGCACGATCGGCAGCCGAGTCCCCAGTGCGGGGTACAGGCCGGTTCATCAACGGGGGACGCCTCAGGGGAGCCGAGAGGCCCCGGCGGGAGCCCGCACCTCTCGCGAGAGTGGCTGAGGAGAACTGGGCGGGGCCAGCAGCAACGGCGGCGGGGGGGGGCACCTATAAGAGCAGCCGCTAGGGAGCGCTAGCGAGCAGGGGGCGGGGCGGGCCCTGGGGCGCTGCCGGCTCCTGCAGGGTGCCGTGGTGTGTACCGGGCAGAAGGCCGTGTCCGCAACTGGTGGGGCTGCCCAGGCAGAGCTCAAGAAGGGAACATGCTGCCACTCAGGTGTGAGGCTGTAGGGTGTGCCCTGCTCCTATGCCAGTACCGGATGGCAGCAGTGAGCACACCTGCGGGAGGTGCACCCCCGGGAGAGGAGCTCCTCCGCTTAGTGAGAGAGGCCTGGGAGGAGGTGAGTGGGTTGAGGAGTATCAGGGAGTTCGAGAAGGAGATAGACTACTGGAACTGTACCCTACCATCCCTGGGACAGGCCTGTCAGGCAGACAGGACACATGATATGGAGGATCCCGTATCCTCTCTCCACCTGGCAGAAGGCAGTGAGTTAAGGGATGGGGGGGAGGTTAATGGTGACAAGTTCCTGCCTGGTGCAGCAGTTGCACCTCCTCTGTGACTACCTCACCTTCCCAGGTGCCCTTGACAATAGGTATGAGGCTCTGGAAATGGAAGGAAACGATGAGGACGATGGTCCATCTAGGTTGGAGGTGTCACCAAGGTGAAGTCGGCCTATACCCCACCTCAAAACCACTTCTTTTGAGAAAAAAAAGATGGGTTATTGTCATAGGAGCCTTCTGAGGGGAACAGAAGGCCCAATTTGCTGACCTGACCCACTTCTTAGGGAAGTCTGCTGCCTCCCTGGGGTCTGGGTTAAAGATGTGATGAGAAAACTTCCTGCGCTGGTACAGCCCTCAGATTATTATCTATTATTGCTTTTTCATGTAGGCAGTGATAAAATCGCAAAAAGAAGTCCAAGGGCAATAAAAGAGACTTCAGGGCCTTGGGATGACTGGTTAAGGGTTCAGGAGCACTAGTAATGTTTTCCTTTAACTTTCCAGTTGCAGGGAACAATGGAAGAAATAGGCAGACCCAGCTGATAAATACTTGGCTCTGTGACTGGTGTCACTGGCAGAATTTTGGTTTTTTTGATCACAGGATGGTCTATGTGACACCAGGCCTGCTAGCAACAGATAGGGTACACCTTTCTCAAAGGGCTCATTGAAAGAAATTTAAACTAGATTTGAAGGGGGAAAAAGATAAAACCAGGCTCGCTGGTGGTAAGCCACGGGACAGCATGCCAGTGTTTGAGGGACCGTGTGCTAGCAAGGTCCTTCAGTCTACTCCATGATGTGCTGAGTACACTGGAGCACATTTGAAATGTCTCTATACTAACACACGAAGCATGAGGAATAAACAAGAGGAGCTAGAAGTCTGAGGGAGGCGATTGTCCCACCCTGCATTGGTGCGGCCCCACCTCGAGTACTGTGTGCAGTTTTGAGTGCCTCAATATAGGAAGGACATCAAACAACTAGAGTATGTCCAGAGGAAGGGGACCAAGATGGTGAAAGGCCTCAAGGGCAAGACTGAGGAGCAGCTGAGGTCATTTGGTTTGTTCAGGTTGGAGAATGCTGAGGGGTGACCTCATCACAGTCTACAGCTTCCTCAAGGCGGGCAGCAGAGGGGGAGGTGCTGATCTCCTCTCTCTGATGACTAGCAATAGGTTACGAGGAAATGGTATGAAGCTGTGTCAGGGGAAGCTCAGGTTGGACATTAGGAAAAGGTGCCTCATAAAGAGGGTTGTGGGTCACTGGAACAGGCTCCCCAGTGCAGTGGTCATGGAACCAAGCCTGCCAGAGTTCAAGGAGCATCTGGACGATGCTCTTGGTCACATGGTTTAGTTTTAGGTTGTCCTGTGAGGAACAGGGAGTTGGTACTCAATGATCTTTATGGGTCCCTTCCAACTTGAAATATTCTGTGAATTCTGTTAGCAATTACAATTTTAGCCATGTCTTTCCCTGTAAAAGCATCTCAAACTTTACAGCACGCAAAGCCACCCTGTGTGGCCAGTGGCTACTGCTCTGTGTTTTTTTAATTTTGTTTTTGTTTTTCTGGGTGCTGAATGAGTAACTAGGGAGCGAAACACAAACCCTGCTGGTACAGAGTCTGTTCTGACCAACATTTTTCTCAGTTGTTCTTCATGTGTGTTTTTCAGCTGTGATGATGAACGTGTAGTGCAAAAAAAAGAATGAATAAAAAAAGTCAAAGGTGTTTATTCTTGTAAATATAGGACAGATTTTTAAAGACTTTTTTTTTTTAAGTACCCCAATACAATATATGCATTTTGAACATTTGAAAGAGTTCAAAGAGTCGTGAAACTGAGAGTTGTGAAACTGAGAGCAGCAGAGTTTACACTGCTGCAGCTAAACTCTTGTCTGGCTGTGAGGGTGTTTCTGTTAGGATCTAGATGCCATAAAAATAATGCCCATGCCATGGACTAAAACTTAGGCTTTGTAGGGGTAAACAGCCTCTAAAAATGTTTGTACAGTCAAGGAGACAGTTTTCAATTTAGGAAGTACCAACATCTTTGTGCAGAAAAGAAAACAAAATCTCTCTTCCTGCAAAAAGCAGAAAAGAAAGCTGAGCAAAGAGCTGGAAGCTCTGAAATGGGTTCCCTGCTTGCTCCAGTTGCCTTGCACTAGTCCAAAGCAGAAACTTAGTTCACACAATTAAATTGCTGTTTCTGTAACACCAGAGCAATGGTGATGGCAGAATATAGGAGACTCCATTCATGGGTTGCCTTGAATTTTTCAATGTATGTTTAGTCCGATTCAAGACTGAAAACATTTTTTTTTACATTTTCAGTGAAACAGAGGCTCCAAAAAGTTAGCTCTAACTGTTTAATTACAACACGAACTGGAACACTTGCTTTTACAGTGAAAAATTAGATAATTCAAGTAGTATTAAACAATTGCTGTTACTACTGAGCAATAAAAGACAGACAAATGAAACAGTAGACTATTTCGGCTGTTGTATATTTGATAATGATTCACTTCTCCTCCAAGAAAGCGTACAAAGATAACGTTGACCTGACTGATAAAATTGACCCAGAGCTGAACTTTGTTGAAGGATGACCCTTTTAAGTGCAGCCAGCCATGTAGATTTGAGGGAATTGAGATCCATCAGAACGTGTCCTGGTGAAAATTGTTCATACAAAGATGTGGGACTATGTCTGTTCATGGAACACTGCTGAAGGAGGCAAGGAGGTCAACATGAGGAAGCCATTTCTTGTATTTTGCTAGCAGGTCAGCCTGGTTATTGTGCCATGAACCTCACTTTGGAAAAATTGCAACAACGTTGCCAAGTTTGCCTCAGTTTCGGAGATACCTGCCACATCTGGTAGCTGGAGCAGTAGCTTACCCCTTTTTTTGTCTTACTGATTTTCACATTTTAAATGCATTCTATGCATTTTAGAGTAACACCAAATCCACATCCTACTTCTTGCTGCTTCCTTTTCCTCCCTACTGCTGGCTTTTTGGCATAGCAAGCCCTGCTGGCACACAATGCTGAGAAGCCAATTTACATGCAGGAGAACAAAGGTTTCACAATTTGAACTTCTCAGCTATGTACTTTATACAGAAGAGCATGTTTGGCACATTTTCCACATGGAGCGAACCAAAGCCTCCTGTCTGCTGTCTCCCGTTATTATAACGGGAAGTGTCCCTTTATGTGATCTTTAATATTTATTTTATAAGCTAACATTATGGAGGCTGAAACTCTGTCATTGCTATTTATACTGTATTTGTGCTTTGGGATAAAAAAAAAGCATCTGCATAGAAAAGGCTTATGGGAACTCTTCATACACCGAGATTTTTCATCTTGGGGCATGAAATGCGTTATATAAAAATCATCAAGGAATCTTAATCCTGTTTGTGCTTCTGAAGTTCCCTCTGGGGTTTAAATTTTTTTGAGAGTGGAGACTGAACTCTTCATGAAAACATTAACTGTTCAAAAGGATTTTCACGTTAAGTTAAATAAAATCATTGGATTTTATTCAGAATGCAATTGTATAGAGTGGCTTATATCACGTATTGCTTTTATGCACTTTCACTGCAAGGATTTAAAAAGGCAGGTGTAAATGTCAGTTCTGCAGAGAAACACCATGTGGTAGAGAGTCTTCCATTAATTTCTTCATCAAAATAAAATATTTTACTGATAATGCAATTAGGATGGCAACAGCAATTAGCTATTTATTAAAGTTTCTAAGGTTATTACTATATATATATATTTCTTCTCTTCTTCCCCTGTATTATTTCTATTAAAAAAAAAATCTCCTTAACCAGGTGGCTACTTCTGCCCATTTTGTCCTATTTGCAAGAATGATGTGTAACTTGTATTCCATTGGTTTTTTTTTCTGCTATGCCAGAGGATATTTAAAGAAAATAGACAAATATATGACTGAGTCTTTCTAGATAAGAGCTAAAAATATTACAGCATACTTAGAAGATTAATATGGTGTAATCTGAAAAGATTACAACAAAGGAAGGGTAGAGAAGGAACTACACGTACCGATTGTTAAGTCAGTAGTCTGACTTAATATGACTTTTAATATGTCAAATGTTTTGTTTCTTGAATTGAGAACATTGTAACAGTTGTATACTTATTATTATTTATAGTATGCAAGTTGCAAGTTACTATAAAGCTTGTCTGGGAAAGAGTGAGTGTGAGAGACTACATTTTAATTAACTTCATATGCAGGAGAATGAACTTAGAATTCTTACAAGCTGCTTGACCTAACCATAAAAATTTTGCCAAATTAATTAGCAGGAAGGGTGAGAGTTTCAGGCTCTGGTTCCAGGAGTCATTTTCAAACACTGTAGCCCAGGTAAACTTACAGCTAGATTAAAATAGAACTTTATTACTTCCCAAAGGCAGCTTTCCTGAGGCACGGGTGCATCATTGCTGTCCTTATCTGTGGAAGGCCTGCCTTAGAAAAACCTTAGCTGATAGCTTGGTAAAAAGACTAATTCCCAGTATAGTTCAAATCTCCATTTTCCTAATTCATGCTTTTTTTCTTTTTAATATAGTACCCAATTATATATTTGAGAACTTTTTGTTTTTCTAGACTAAAGCTTATTTATTTTGTAAATTCTCTAGAATGTATAGTGAAATCGTGTAAATCTAAGAGTGATGGTTTCATAAAAGCAATTAATCTGGATAAATTAATGCTGAAGATAAATTCGGGATCTTACCAGGAATTCTTCCTTTTTCTATTTTTTTTTTTTCTTAAGGGATGAAAAGGTATAAAAATGCCAGTTAAACTCTCCCCTTGTTTGTCTACAAGTACAAACACAAATGAGCCCAAATCAGTTCTGTGAACCAGTTTTCACTGATTAACTTGCTTGGCTCATTGAAATGCTTTGGTTTCTTTTTCAAGGTCTGACATCAAACTTCTTCCAGTCAGCTTTGACGAGAAACATAATCTGTTAAAGCCCAGGTTTTCCATCTGTATGCAGGTGACAATAATTCACCATTTTCCTTGGCTGTCAGTCAGAACTTGCCTGCAGCTGTATACTTACATTGTAGTTCTCACTTGGGGTGCTTGGAACTATGTAATAGCAGAGGTGATGCTAACTGAAGTTGAGCCTAAAATACCTACATTTAGTCTGCTTTACCCTGTCACTTACTTACGTGTGCTTGGACTGCAGGACCAGGATATGTAGCATGTAAAGCAGGATCATCATTCTCTCGTCATGGATTTTGGGTGGTCATGAGTGATAAAGTAAGGCACAGATGTGACTGTTGTTCCAGTTGCCACTCATCACTGGGTACTCAATATCTTGTACATATTTACAGTTTCTTTCTGTTCCTCTTCAGAGCTGTCATTCTCTGTTAGACCCAGTCACATTGCTCTTACTGTAAATTTCACTTTTCAGTTGTTGATTTTCTTTTCCATGAATGGTTCATCGTGTATTTATTTGTTAGTGCTTCCGTGAGGGTTTTTATTTCACCTTCTATGCTCCACTTCCTTATGAGATACCAGTCTTGATGTTTATTTGTCTTTCCAGTCATTATTTCTACTAGGAAAGAGTGGTGAGTAGTGAATGGGTGATGTGGTGTAGCTCTTGGGCTTTGGTGCTTGGTAGAGTTTTCAAAGCACAGCAATAACAGGTCTTGCATCACAAGTTTGGGAAGAATATCCAAAACAGAAAAAATATTTCCTGGGTTTTGCATTCAGGCAGCAAAGAATAGACTCTGTTGTTGTCCTTCTTTTCTTCCAAGCAGCTCTCCCTGAAGAGCAGGAAAAAATGTCACTTATGTCTTCAAACAATATTTATATTTTCTTATGACTGTATTGCCTCAGTGAGTTCTAATGCAGAAGCCTCTTCCCATCCCTTTGTCCATTTGCAAGGTTTTGTCTCTTGAAAAAAAGTGCAATGGGGGGAGTGTACATAAATGTTAGAAAACACTAGCAAGGCAAACTGTTCTTGAATGTCTTTGATAGGATCAAGGAAACGAATAAGAAGGCTTTTAGCCAGGTGTGTTCACCTAGAATAACTGAAATCACTCTTTGCCATCTGTCTGGCATTACTGGAATGTGTTTGGAAAGATAGTTTGGGGGATTCACAGCACAAAATGAGGTGATAACTTCTATAGCCTCTGCTTTCAGATACAAGTCCTTGCAGAAGGGAGTATATTTTGATTATATGCCCTTTCTCTTGTTCTGTATGTTTTCTCCTGAGCCCTTGCATTGTTGCTGTGAGTGGCTGAGAGCTTCCTCCTGCTCTCAACTGCCTAAGTGCAGTTTGTACATGTGTGATGTGAATCTTCGATCAGCCAAGAAGCAGCGTTAATTACCTCATGCAGTGAATACAATATGTTGAGATGGTGCAGTGGTACGAGGTAAAACCCACACCCTTACATAAGTGAAACTTGTTTTTTCACCTAGAAAGTTCCCTTCATCAGCAGTAGCCTTTTTCAGATCAGGTAGATCCCAGGGTTCTGCTACATTAAGCTCCTTCTCTTACGTATCTAAATCTTTATCCTAATTTCTGCAACCATGAAATAGAGGGAGGCAATAAAAACATTTTAGCAGGAACACTCTTCTGGATATTCAGAACATCTGTTCACAAATATATTGGGATTAGCTCACTCCTAAAGCAGGAGCAGCTCTTACATTTTCTGTCTGGGATGGATTCACCCTTTCCGTACCTTCCCCTGCCCTGAGGCCACTGCACAGGCACAATACACTTCTGGCTGTGGTGTGCTGTGGTGTTGGGTTTGGCATTGGCATGTCCATTGGGCCTTTAACACGAGTAAAATGATTGAGAAATACTTGACCAAGCTGACCCGCTAATGTTCTGGTAAGGATGGACCCTACAATCCCCAGCTGCCCCTACTCTTCAGGATTTTTTAGTAGAAGATAGCTCTTTTTTTAAAAGTCCCCTGCTTTAACTCTGCTTTGTGACTTCAAACACTGATGGCAGGCTAACTGAAAATGGAATCTTTTTCCACTTAGATGCTGAAATTTGAAATTCAGTGGAGAGAGTCAGGAGAGACCACAGCTGAAGTTACACAAGTAGTGTGATAAGCTCTGAAATGCCTCAGCAGAATATGAAACTGCTTTTGATCTCTTTCTGAGTTGGAACATGCACAGAGATAGACTGCTGGAACACAGGTGAAATAGTGTCCCCCAGGCTGGGAAGAGGATGTCCTTCAACAGTACCTCCCTATATGTTCACTCTACATTATTTCCCTTCCTCTCTAAAAACTTCTCAGGATATATTTTATGTGTTATTAGCCACATTTGGACGTATGACTGCCATGAAATTTACTGCTTCTGTAGCGAGTAGTGCTAATGAGAGGCTCAGTACTTTCTTTTCACATTTAAGGAATAGTTTAGTGTGCTGATAAAATGTGCCAACTTAGGCAGGGATATAAAGTAGAATTCTTGCCTATATTAAGTTATTAAAAGTCCAAATATTTCTTATATAAGACCAGTAGCCCCAGGTATTATTTGTAATTCATGTTTCTAAATTTCTGCTCTTCAGCTAGACAATGTACCGATCAAAAACTTGAAGAGACTTTTGCTAGTTTAGAAATAGAAATTTGCATTTCAGCAGCAAATAGGTTTATGGGTTTTAACTTATGTGTACTGTAATAAGCCTATCCAAGGCTTTAATTTTTTTTCTGCCACTATCAAGAATAAAAGAGGGAGCATGTACCAGATATTCACAAAATGACAAAACTGCTGGCTACCACACATCTCTCATACTCATTTTGCACCTCTATCTATAACCTTATGAGCCTATAAACAAAAGCACTTTCAGTTTGGTTTAGTTTGGTTAAATTCCAGGAATCTAGTGGATAAAGAGTATGTATATATATTCCAGCCTTCCACAGCTTTCACTGGTTTCAGAGATGAGGGAGGAGAGAGAGAAAGAGAGAAGCATAAATCTGTCAATCAAGGTGCAGCATTACTATTTTATCACCGTGGTTATTCCTTGCCGTTTTCAACAGTAGTTACCCACTGTGTGTCTTGAAGTACTGGAATTTAACGCTGATTAAAATACCAAACTTTTTTTTAAAAAAAGGTCTAGCAAATACAAAATTAGAAATAAAATAATTAAGTATGGAATGCTCAGCCTGTTGTTTTAAATGATGCTGTGGGGAAAAATGTCATGTACACAGGTAATGCTACCAGTTGTCTCGCTTAATCAGCCAAGCAGGATAAAAACAAAGAATAGTAGAGACTAATAAAGATACACCATCTTAAACTTTTTTTCTTAAAACTTTTTCTTGTTTCAGTGGCTGCCTCAACAATTATATTGATACTGCAGTCTCTGCAGTAAGTATCCAAGTGACTTCTCCGGTTTGTATTCTGAAGGGACGATCAATTATTCTTATGTAGCTTAATCGTCCTTGTAGGATCCACAGGGTTCCTCTCTGTTGGTAGTGAGCTGATCACCATTTGTAAAAAGCAGTCTTCTAGTCTTCCACTTAAAGGTGTGAGTATTGTAATTATTTCTTTGGTTATTCTCACTTAGTTTGCTTTAAAAATGAAGTTAATATTCCTGTGCCTTCTGCTTTACATTTTCACATTTTCTCTTCTCTTTGTTATTGCTGTGGCAAGAGCACATGACTTGGTACATGCATGTTTTGTATGTCAAAAATGCTTAGTGGCTTATCCTGAGGAGCAAGAGTAAAGATCTACCTTTCACCTTGCGTTTTGGAGAGCTTTGCAAGTGTGAATCAGGTGTCCTGTAGGTTTGGATTGACTCTTCCTCTTTTTCTGACACATGGATAAAGGTGTTAATCATCTGGTTTACTGTTTTTGCCTTCATTTAAATGAGTTGCTTCATTTGTCTCTTCATTATTCTGGTGAAGGGCTTTATTCAGGAGTGATGGGCTGAAGGAGGATCCATGTGCATTAGGTTAATGAATTCTTACTATATTTTCTGTTTTCTAAAAATCATTTGTAATATTACAGAACTTATAAAGTAATTTAGAAGATATTTTTGCTTGAACTGTGCTCCGATCTAGGAATTTCTGTTTCCTTGTCTTTTTCCAATATTGCGTTTGTTCTTGAAAATTAAACAGAAAGCTTGACAAATGATGTTGTGTAAAAAAAAAAAAAGCAGGCTGCAGCCCATCAGGATTCATTTTGTCTGATGGATGATACCAAAATTTCAAAATGCTGCTTCTAGAACTAATAAAAATGCCTCTAAGGGAAAACTTTTTTATTTAATTGTCTGCTGCCATGTTTTGCTGGCAAACGTTGTGTTTTGCCATATGACCCTGGCCAAACTGAAAAGTTATTTCAGCAAAAGATAGACAGTGGCTCTATTGGGAAGGAGAAAAACTTACAGATTATGCTTGGAGTTTTGTTGAAACTCTCATACTAGCAATGGTCAAAGGATTTTCTAAATCAGCCTGTTTTCGGTTTAGCTTGACTGTGCTTAATTACATCAATTTATTATGCTGGCTGCATGAAGCCTTCTAGGAGAAGGCTGGTAGTGGCTTGTTGGGGGTGTGTGTAGGGAGATAATCTTCCTTCCTGGAAACACCTCTGTAGTGCCTTCGAGAGGCTGCTGCTAGGTGTTAAAGTATGGGAGATGCAGGTACACAGACTGCAGCAGAAGGGTTATTAGGAGACCAAAGAAGTGAGATGGAGTAAAAAATTTAAAGGACTGGTATCCCTACTCCTCTATATTGCATCGGAGGAATGTGAACAATTCCTGGCCACTGAAAGAAACAACTAAAAATATGCCTTCTGCATGCCGTAGGTCTTTAGTGCCCTCTTCCCTGCCTGAAGCTTTGACCACACTTTACATCAACTTCCTATTTTAACCAATAAAAATTCTTTTTATTCAGGTGGTAAAAATCTCCACAAATAGCTAGATGCAGACTCAGAGGCATGACATTTCGATTTTTGGGGCTGAAGAACCGTAGATTTAAGTGAATGCTGCTAGCTTCCCTATGGTTTTGTGACATCAAGATTGTTTTAAGAGGTAATTTGATATCTGGCTCATCTTTCTCTATCAACTCCCCACAAAGCAAGTGAAAAAATGTGTATTTGTCAAATATATGATATTTGTCAGTCCTGTCAGAAAAAATTAACTTTATCCCTTTTTGACCAGTGCCCTTCACTATATTCACCAGAAGGAGATTGTCTCTCCTGGGAGATGACAGGGAGGAGAGGAAGACTTTTATCATTTTTACCATCCTTGGACAGAGCAGTATTTGCATTCTGGGCTTTGTTTAAAAGACAATTGAGCAAAGATAGTGATCAGTGTTTATGTGGCTTAGTGTGAATAGAAATCTTCCCCTTTGCTACCAGCCAGCCTTATCTGGTTTTAAATGTCAAGTACCCTTCAGTGTGCACAAAAGAGAAGATGAGATAGTATTCACATAGGCCTATGCTGGAAACAGAGGTATGGCTCCAGGAGATGGGTATTCACACCTCTGTGCAAGCCTTAAGAAGGACACCCACCCAAGTGACCCACAGAGAGCACCTCTGAACACAGTCTGTTCTGTTGTGTGTTGTATTGAAGTTGTGTTATTAGTCTTAAAGCTGAGACATTCCACAATGTCTAATTACAGGCCCAGAGAAAGTCTCTTTATTCCTAGGCATGTTGTCTGTTTCTCTTTTTATTGCAGTCATTCTCAAAATGTCTCATTGCTTCTTCAAATGCATAAAAAGATGAAGTTCTTTTCTAAAAAAGAAAAAAACAACAAAAACAACACACACAAAAAAATAAAAACCCCCAAAAACCCACTCAAGTAAAAAAAAAAAGAAAAAAAAAGAAAAACATTCTGGTAATAGCAGGCAAATTTCTTGTTCATCCTTCTGTTACCCCCTCCTAATTAATCGTGTCTCTTTCTCTTCTTTTCTTTTCTGCCAGTGTCCGATGTGTAGTTGTTCGACATCTTCTCTGTTGATGCATGCACGCCCTAAAGTGTTTTTTGTGTCAGATTTAGAGAAGGACAGCCGGGCCAGTAATATGTATGCTAATGCAAGTGTCATGGATTTCTGGTCCCTGAAAGGAAAGGTGGGATGATGGCCTTGCATTAGCAACACAGAAGTTTCAGAGTCGTAAGTCAAGCGATACTAAACTTCCAAGATTGTACAATGTCTTTATGTGCACAGGCATATCTTTTGAGTTGTTTGTCTTCTGCTTTCAAAATCTATAGGGTGTGCTTAGATAAAAATTTCAAGCTGTATCTCGCCAGAAAGCAACATTTTGTGCAACTTTGATCCTATTTAAAAAAAAAAATTCAACTTACCCCTAAAGCTGGAGGGGTATTGCTAAGTGCCTTGAAAATAAATGAGTTGGCAACTCCAGTTTTAATCTCAATCTGTTGTCCCAAAATGGGGTTCTTCACCTGGTGTGTGAAGAGCCGGTAACACGCAGAGCCGAGATACTTATTTATTTCATGTCTGCGCAGAGATAGGTGCTAGGTGATAACTCCACAAAGCTAGCACACACTTGAAACGCAAACAGGGTCTTACATACACATCAGGATCAAGGAAAAAGTGGTAACAAAATACATAATTGGTTGCAAACAATTTATATAACAAAAGTACTTCTACACATGTCTAGATAATTACCTAACTCATTATATTAAGGTGATCTTACATTTACATACTCATTATGCACAAGCGGGTGTCATTTTTAATATTAAAATCAAGTTAAGTTAGCTAAGGACACACTTCTTTTTTTGACACTACTCCAGAACTGGGCACCTCTGATATAAATCAAAAGTAAGGCAATAGCATTGACAAAACCTCATTGTTTCACCTCCTTGCTTCAATGGATTCAATGTAGGGGCCTTTCATTCTTATTGCTATGGTTTCAATAACAGGTTGTCCTTCCGACATCAAGTCTAGATGTAGCTTCGGACAGCAAGTTTTAACAGACACTCCAACAGTTATTAGGGCTGCATGTTATCAATGCTCTTCTGACAAAGAGTTTGCAAAATTTGTAACTAAAAATATTAATTACTCTTTTATGTAATGTACATTTAATGTTTCACAGAAGAAATGCTATGAATTCTATTATAAATTAATACTCTTACTAAATTTTTAATGATTTACTTAAAGCAACATTTACAAGTGTGTTTTTTCATGATCATATTTGTTGCAACCTTGAATAAATTAATGGTACAGGTTATAACAGTACCATTAAGTTAAAAGAAATGGTGTTCTGAATATTACTGTTATTTACTGCTTAAAATTTGAATATGTGCAGTGCAAAAGAATTCAGAGATCAGACATTAAATTCAAATCATGGGCCATATGTTTTCAATGAGATGCACCTTTACTAAACTTGTATAGTTTTGCACAATTCTGTTCTTCATGTTATTCCCAACCTTAAACAAGCCTGGCATTGCAAACTAGAAGCAGTTACAGTAACTCCAAATATTCAGGTAATTCAAGCAGAGTCCCCAAAGTAGAAAATGTAACAACCAGGGAGTAAACAACTGAAATAAACATTTCATTTTAACATGGCAATCTGAAAAACAAAGTTAAAAGGCAGGGAACCTAATGTTCTGGAAGTGAAGAGAGAGACGAGGCACTGTAGATAGAATGAAGCTTCTGATGGGACATAGCTTGTAAGCACTTACGTATCAAGTAATGCTGCATCAACACAAAAATATTGTAAGCAACAAACAGCTCAGTGCTAGTATTGAAGTTTTAGCATGCTACTTCCTTCTTTGTGCTGGTGTACAAATAAATATCTAGAGAGATTTAAATATGATTCAGAGATCGGAGCTTTGGTCCTTCATAGTCAACCGAATCAAACATTTCTTTTTCAACTGCCTCCAGCCTCAGTTTGTCGATTTTTTAGATTTACTTTTTCACAGCTGGTCACATTATGGGGGAAAGGAGGGAGGAGGAATGTTTTCTTCTATAAGAGAGTAGTATGGAAATGTTACTACAGTGCTTTAGTCAAATTAAGCTAAGTATTCTGATTTTTTTTTAATGAGTTATTTACAATCAAAAAGAAAAACATTGAAGACCATATTGGCAAAGGCAAAGAAATCTCCTGTAGGTGGGCTAGTTTCACCATATGATAAAATAACACGTTTCTGCTGTGGCACTTAGTGATTGATTATGCCTTGTAAGAACAAAGCAATTAGGTTAATTTACACACTAATTAGTTTATTGCTTTCTTTTTGTTTGGTCTCTAATGCCTTTGTTTAAAAAAATCAAGCATGTGCTTTTGGAGGGGTTTAATTTCACTAATCAAAATCTGAGTGCACACATTGCAACGCTTGCCTTGTAAGTAAAACCTGTCTGAATGAATACAAGCCCTCTGGTAGCTTGAGAGGATACTCACAAGGAAATAACACCCAAGGGGTCCCACAACTTCCATGCTTTCAACCCCATATATAGCTGGGAATTTGTTTTTAAGAAGTTATTGGCCTCTATTTATGCCAATGGCTGTTTCTGTAAGTTGATGTGTCGAGCTGTGCAGTATTTAGAGGAGAAGAGGAGGCTTTCAGCCTCTGGAAGGTGAATGGTTCCTGGGACGACTGTGCTTGTGAAGGTCTCGGTCTCTTACTTTTTTTTTTTTTTTTTAAGGTGGAATACGTCTGGATGTGAGCTATTTATTTCATGTTGGTACCTGGCACTCCTCATAGATAGACCCAGCTAACAGTTTAGCTCAAAGTGTTAGACCTGCAGTTCTTGGGTAGCTTTTATGCAGTTACTCTAAAAGGAAGTTTCTTTATTTCTTCTGCTCTATACACTTCATTTACGATCAGTTTTGGCTGGAGCCCAGAAAGTGTATATTATTTAACTGTGGGAAAAAATACATATTATTTCATGTCTGAGTCTGCCAGGAACTGTTTATCATGAACCAACAGATTTCACATCAGTGAATGGACTAAGGAAGATTTCTTTCTCACTTCTTGCTTGAAAATGCTGCTCTTTTTTATAAGTTCAACAACTTCTCTAGCTACATGGTTTAACTTTTAGGTTGCCTTGTGTGGAGTCAGGAGATGTATTTGATGACCCTCGTGGGTCCCTTCTAAGTCAGGATATTCTGAGAGTCTCCTTAATAATATAAACCAAATATATGTACGCACATGCACACACAGATACGTATACACAAGTAATCAGCTAGCAAGAAAACACACTATCTGTAACTGCTGTGCCAGGAACAGCGTGAAGTTTTTTATCAGCAAACTTCACTAAGTAACTGGTGTATTTAATTAGCATTGGTGCTGGATTTCTCATGTAGTTTTGTTACTTTTGTTTAAATCAGGCTTTTGAAGTCACTGTGGCTGTTCATATGTTTGTCAGTGGAACTGGAAATTTTGTAAAAGATTAATTCCATAAAGTTTCCTAAAAACCTTATAGAAGAATCCAATTTAAGCATTAAAAAACCTGTAGTAGACTGCTGTCTCTTAAGAGTGGATATATAGTAACATGCATGTTCTGGATTTCTCTATAAATTATGTCCCTAAATCCATTACATGCTTTCATTTATTGATCATAAAAGAGGATTTAACATAAAAGCTCTTTTAACAATAACATTAGGTTCCAACTATTTTATGTGATAATGAAATAGGATGGGGTTTAAAGTTGCAGTTTCTTCCTGACATATTAATCAAATTCCCTACATAAAGTCGGTGGACGGTATCCTCTGAATTTAAACACAACTCTTCTCTACTTATTATTCTTAAACTGTTAGAGGGCAATGAGAAGGGATACATTTGTTTGATCATATACTTGAACCAAAATGAAGGTCCGTTGTGTTGATTCCATTAAAGAGTATTGAACGCTATCTTCACTTGGAAAGCTGTGTTTGTAATTACTGATTATTTTGGTGGTTATATTACTGATTATATATTTCAGTATGTGAAAATGTACAGAGCTAATGATAAATTTGCGGATTACTAGCTGGAATTTTCTGAACACCTACAGAGTTTTTGCTACCTAATTCTTGTACAGGGCGTCCCTTAACTCTAGCTGCTCAGCTCTGCTGATGTTTTAGTCCTCTTTCTTCTAGTCCCTGGTATTCAGCTGCCATCTAATTCTGTAGGCATGTGCGTTTTTGCTAGTGGAGGAAAGTGTGTGACTATAGGATGATTATTTAGATGTCTGTACATGTTCTCAAGCCCTGGCCCCATCCAGGGAGGGTTCCCTGAATCACCTGCCCAGGATGAAGACAGGTAGGGGTTGGGATGTAAGGAAAGCAAGCAGAATGCTGAAGGTATTCCACTTTGGGTATTTTAGTAAATATTAATTAGACCTTTAAAACTGACTGTTATGCATCTCAGATGAACCTCTCAGCCAACACAAGGTATAATGAATTGCCTGCTTGCCTCACAAAAGTGTTCATAATGCTCAATAGCTTCATCAAAGGTAGTATCTTGGTTTACGCAGTAGTAATGTGGTTAGCTGCTTCCCAAATATTTAGAAACCAAGTCAGACGGGACTCGGAGTGGCTTGTCTCCTTTCTAAAGTATATGAAATTTCCACTTAATTTTCTGGTCTCATTGGAAATCCATCTTACCTGTCTAACTCATGTCTGTGAATTCTGCCAGTCACTAAGCAAATATTTGTTGCAAACCCTGCTGTCCTTTTGTCTTTTAGTGGATTTAACCTTACCTGTTAACATAGCTATCTTCCCACTGAAGCCTATACTAACAGTTCTGTAGCTTCTTACTGGGCACAGAAAATGCCTTAAACTTTTTTTTTTATTTGAAATATACATAATTTTGAGGAGAATTTTGAAAAGCCTTGGTAGCAATAAACGCTGACCTGTAGTAGGAAGTATTTGACAATTTGTTTATAAGGGAAACCAGTTTGGTAACTGAATGAAAGGAGTGCAGTTCCTGTGCTTCTTGGAAAGCAGTCATCATATCCAATATCCATTGTCATTTTCTGGCTTTTTTTTTTGCCATTTTTTAACCTTGTAAAAACTTGAAAGTTTTATGTTGCACTCGCAAATTTCTAAAAGCAGGACTCAAGCATTTAGGCCAGAGAGCAAAGGTGAGGAGAGATGTTTTGATCTAGAAGGTGACAGTGGCAAACCAAATTTATAATTCTCCTTGTCCTCAATACTATAAAGTTTGCTGGGCGCGCTTCAACGCCTGTCTTCTTTAATAGATTAGATGAAAATTTTGTCATTCTAGTCCCAGGTCAGCTGAGTTGGTCAGCTCCGTGGAGTGCATTTGGAGTGAGATGTGGAGAGGACACCAAATGCCTTTAGCTTTTATGTGTGCTGAGGCAATGTCCAGCCAGAAGTACGTAGTGTTTACAAAGGCTGCAATGACTGCAGGTAGATTTATCCTTTGTCCAAATAAAAGGTAGGCCTTCCTTTGTTTATATCCCAACCAGAGATGTAATGTGAGTTATTGCTTGCTTTTGTGCATAATTAAGCTGCAATTTCTATTTTGTATACCAGTTGTAAAATAGTTTCAAGAATTTCTTTTTTTTGGCGCGGCAGGCAGGGGGAGGAAATAATTAAAAAGACTTAAACTCTACTAAACTCTCAATGCCCAGACAGCCTCATTTACTTTTCCTGGTTTGTCTGTAATGCGTTATTTACTACTGTGCTGTTAGTACTTGAAATTGAATAAGGCCCCCCTGGTCTTTCCCAAGTAGCTATTTTTTTGGACGTTATCTGTTTACTGTATGGTGTTACATTATCTTATGTCACATTTAAATTTTCCTAATAGATTCCAGGAAGAAGAAAAGGACTGAAATCAAGTGTTGTGTTTTTGTGTGCTAGATCAGGGGATATAAACAAAGCTTTTGACTCCTGTAGAATTTAGAGAAAGGAAAGAAATGCTTGACATGCCCTTATCAGCTGCACTTTACCAGCAGCTGAAAAATGGAGGGCTTTTTTTTCCCTTTTTTTTTTTTTAATTTGGTTCCATATTTCATGATCATGAGGTTCTAGCCCAAAGGAAGTTTTTATGGCTGTGAGATAAACCTTTGAAAGAAGAGGGGTTATAATGGAAAAGGCTGACAGTCTCTTAACTTATAGCAGCACTAGCCATTAGAGTTTGTGGGCACATTTGTGTGTGGGTGCATAGTTTGATAGTGACAGATACCAAACATCATTTTTCTAAAAGGCTGACCTTGAAAAATCATAGCATCAGAGTACCAATAAATGATACATAGTTCTAAAATCTGTAAAATGTGAAACAGCATGTACCTTATGACACTGCGGTTTAATATTCTGAGTCGTCATCCCTATAACTTCTGAAGCATTCTCTGTTAGAACAGAAGTAACGTTGAGAAATTGTGCAAGATGGAGAGGTGTAAAT
This sequence comes from Sagittarius serpentarius, assembly GCA_034782735.1. Taxonomy (NCBI): domain Eukaryota; kingdom Metazoa; phylum Chordata; class Aves; order Accipitriformes; family Sagittariidae; genus Sagittarius; species Sagittarius serpentarius. Next base: position 3,292,639 of record JAVKLA010000007.1, read on the forward strand.
TTCAATGCCAAAGAATGCTAATATGGGTAATTAGCCAAGTGTTCATGTTCTGGTTACCTTTTTAGCTTCTCAGTATTGCGAAGGCTGCGTCTTCAAAACTGAGTGAGGAGTTTGGCAATTTTTATCCTCCTTGAACAGAGCTTGAGAATATTCAGGCACTTAGCAGTACATTATTTGATATGCTCATTGGAATATTTAAGAACATGCTTTTAAAAGTCTATGCCACAGTTCTGCTAAATATGGGGAAAAGCCTTTCTTTTTTCCAAAATGTGTCCGTATATTTCAGTTGTAAACTGTTTGGGATAGAACATGTCTCTTACGAAGTGAGATTAGTAAGAGATTACTCAGAGATTAAGATTCAGTCTAGGATGATTGTAGGGCTTGACTGTAATGTAGATCCTTGTAAGAGAGCCACAGAATGCTTTGAACTGAATTTTGGAAGTGTTTGAGGTAGGCCGATTTTTCTCTAAAAATCAGAAGTAACTGCTCTCAAGTGTCTTATATGGTCCAACTGAGGGACCTTTCTCAAAATAGTAATTAGTGATTTTTCTGAAAGAGAATCCCTTTCTTCTGTTTGCTGGTGGTGAGAAAAAAAGAAAACTCTGGATAGGAGAAAAAAGTGTGGATAGAAGGCTATCTAGATTTGTATGAAAATGGATTTCAGGATATAACCTCTGTATGGAACTAATAACATTTTTCTAGTATAAAAGGACATATGTTTCCTAGTGAGCCAAGTTATGAACAAATAAGAGTTTTTTTGCTGAAATATTTATGAAGATCAAATTTATGTGTGTTTACATATGAGTGTGTGTATGAATTTTATAACTGTACATATATAAAAATATATGTGTGTATATATGTGATGTATTTATATGTGAATATATACACATACAGCTGCACACTCAAACACTGAAAATAAGTGATTTAACACTTTTTCTAAGACCCTGTTTTAGAAGATAAACCCTCAGAGAAGAAAGAAGGTATGTTCAGCTCTTCCCATAGAGGCTGGGGTCTTTTGCTCTGCTTGCACAGCCTTCCTGATGCCCCACAGTGTTATGTGGGTTCTCTTCTATTAAGCTGCTATCAAGAAGTGCAGACTCTGTGGGACCATTTGTATTAGTTTAGGGTAATTCTGCTGTAGCAACGTCTTCAGCACTGCTGATGAAAACTAAGAAGCTTAAACTCCACATAATCTGGGGATTTTTATGTAAGTGAAGTTCAAATTACCATAAACTCTTCAAATCATTGATCTGAGGATCAGTAAGAAGGGAAGAATACTAGCTGAAGTTGCAAATCTTTGGGTCCTTTTTTTTTTCTTTATCTTTTTTTTTTTTTTTTTCAGTAAAACCCTTTAAAAATGCTTTGGAATAAGAAGGTGGGTTTTGTTCTAACTTCTTAAGGGAAAGAAGCTTAGAAAGAAGCTGCAAAATTGTGTCTCTTCCTCTGTTAGTTAACATGCAGTTGCATTGGATTTATGGAGGCTATTAAAATGCTAAAAGTCACTGATTGATTATTTTAATGCTATCTCACTATTTCAATAAAGATTGCTTTTGAAATAGAACTCTGTCTTAATGGCAATACCGTTTTGCTAAGTGTGGATATTGTAGCTTCTGATATTTGTATGCGTTAGAAATGAGGAAATATATTCATGGAGTTCAGTGGATATGTCCAGATACAACAGCAACAAGCCAGCAGGCCCAAAGTACCATCAAGTTGCACAGGTTTTCACCCTATTTAACATTTACAAATTTGTAACAAATATTCTGTGGATTTTGAGACCTTATGGTGACAGTAATTCTACTGACATTAAGCTTGCTTTTCTCTGTCGTCCTTTGTGATCCCCTTAGATGTAACATTCAGCTGTATAGTAGGTATTCCACAAGCTTTAGGTTGACACCACTTGAGCAACTTGAATTACTTGGTTTCCCTCTGACATTCATCTAGAGGACTGAGCAGTTTTAAGTATGCCATCTGTCAGACTTTGTCTGATCTTCGTCAAACAGAATCTGAGAACCACTTGCTATCTGGGAAGTGAAGTCTGTAATACCTGAGAGAAATTTAAGAGCAGCTTCCTACCACTCTTCTCAGCTGTGATTTTCCACTGCTTCCACAGTTTGTCTTAGACCTTTCAAAACAGGCTGGCTCTTCTCTTGCCTGGGAGTCTGGCTGGGTTTCGCATCTCAGGCTTGGAGCTTCATGACTCCATAGCCATGCTCAGAGGTTAGGAGGTGACATCTATATGGGATGGTTCTTTAGTGCGCAGCTGCACCACTGACATCCTCCAGAATAGAGTAGTCCCATCCAATTTACCTGTACCGACAATCAAACCATGCCAGGGAATCTTTTGAAAGAGCGATAGCTGGGTTGGGTCAAGCCATTTCAGAAGAGCTTTAACACTGACTGACTTCCAGTGCCCAGGAACACTTTCAGGTATAACTTTATTAAAGTAGGGACATAGCTGAAGTGTGTGGCAAATTTAGAGCTCAGACAGGAGCCATATATTTAAAAGTGACCAAATTGCTTTTCTGAAAGATTTTACATTGATAATATCATAGAATTAATATTGTCATTTGAATGAAATACGTTGTCTTTAGTCATTAAAATAGACCTTTTGAGGCTATTTATCCCTAGTTTCAAAAGTCTGTCAAAGATAACATTTGCCTGTGAAATGTCTTTATTACAATAAACGCATCTTTGGAAGGTGGAGGGGGCTGGCAATCTGTAAGGAGCTCCTGCACTACCAGTCGAGGAACCGGTCCCTTCTCCAGCTTCAGAGGTAAAGAGGTCTTTTACTAGTAAGGGGAAACTTCTTATTTTAGTAAGGACTTTTTTTCCTTGCTAAATCTCTACTGCTGCTTTGAGATGAATTGCAGTGGATTACCATAATAATACTGTAATAGACCACGTGGACATTGTTAATAATGAACTTGATGAAATATCAGCTCTGGAATGAATTTTAAATGAGCTTTTTCCTGCAGTGAGTAGAAAGAATTGTATCAGATAGTGAAGAGTTTTTCTGTCACAGATTGGGTATATTATTTTCAGATAGTTCAGAGGTACTATACGATCTGTATGCTTACTGTGTATACCAATGCTGAGTTGCCATTTTCCAGTAGCAATTGAGTTAGATTTTACTCTTATGACCCTGAGTGGTGATATGTTATTATGGTGCTTTTCATACTTCAGTACAAGGTTCTGTATTTGAAAACACGGTAATCTTGTGTGTTGAGCCGTGTGATGTCAACATAAAGCTTCCTGAAGTCACTGAAGGTATTTCCTTCAGTTGAAATTAAGATTTGCTGTATTTGCAGTACATTTATAGCTTACACATAAACACTGTATCCCTTCCATGCAAGAAGGGCTGGTAGTTCTCCAAGAGTACTGCTTGTTTCCTCATCTCTGGGGTAGCAGGGTATTGGTGTTGATAGCAGGTTCTTCTCCCTGATAATGTGCTGTAAAAGACTCCTTCTGGCAGGCATTACGTCTTAAGTTGGTCCTTTCTCACTATTAGGATATCACCTGCATAAGATGACTGTTCAGGAGCATGAGGAAGATGAAACTTTGGTGGGACTCGCAAAAGTGAACATGCAGAATATTCTAAGGAATAATTCATTTCCCAGCCTGCAGGCACTGGGCAGGAAAAAAAGAGGACCTTGTTGTATCATCTTACTCAATTTAAATAATGTGCTTTTCTGGCTACATAAATCTTACTCATGTGAATTCCAATAGTTTGAATATGGCGTCTTTTATAAACCCTTAAAAGTGGCCTATGTTATGAAACTTCAGTTAAAAGTTGTTTTTCTTTGCATGATTTATACCTGAGGCTTCTTTAATAAAGGCTATAAATCAGCAGTGGCTTAATATCCTTCAGTCAAAAGCACCTTTATCATCCACCTCAGATTATTATTTTAAAGGACACAAAATATCCTACTCACAAAGTTGTTTCAATATATTTAAAAATTAAAACAAACTAATTTAATTGAGAGTCTTGAAAAGCCTGCATTAGAAATTTTAGTTCCATTGGCTGTCATGAACATCTGTCTATATCCGTGATCTCTGTGGTGCATTTCGTGATCTAACACATTATCCCTACTGCACATTACATAGCTTGCAAAATATAAAAATGAACCATCCATAAAAGATAATTCTAGTAGCCTCATTTCCAATTTATTAGTATGGCATTGGGAATTGCTTGTCTTGAGAAATCACATTAATCCTTTTTTGTATGTGGTTCCTGTGAAACCAAAGTTAACTAAGGAAAATTTCACGTGGAAAAATATCCTTTGTCCTTCCAAAATATGGCCATGCTTAAAATTCAGACTCAGTTTTGTGTTGCATGAAAATTCAAATGGAACAGAAAATTGGAACTATACATTAAATGAATAATAATTGTCACTTTCTTCACCACTTATGCTAACGTCTTTAATTGTAGTGAATTAATTTTGTATGAATATGGACGTCATGCATTGCTGTTACAACACTTTTGTAATTTAGTAGTAATTAATATACTACATTGCACAGTGCAGCCACTTTCTGGGATTTATTCTCCATTCAGATTGTCCTTTTTCCCCTGCTGGTTGAAGAGAAGTAGGTGCAACATTAAAGTCGTGAATGCTTTCATGCCAGAAAAATCCTTAGTGTTTTTACTTACATTCTGTTCCACCAAAATGTCAAGTAATCTCTATTTAACTTATTTTTCTACGATTAAACTTCTGCCTGGTTGTGGCTGATTTCTGCTGATTGAATCTATGACCTCTAGATCATAGAATCACACAGGTGGGAGCGGACCTCTGCAGGTCTCTGTTCCAAGCCCTTGCTCAAAGCAGGTCCAATTAGAGCAGGTAACACAGGGGCTTGCCCCATCATGTTCTGAATATCTCCAAGGATGGGCGTCCAGCACCTCTGAGCCCCTTTTCCTTTGTTTGACCACCCTCATGGTAATAAGTAAGTAAGTAAAGTTCTTATGTCTGGTCACAATTTCCTGTATTCCAGCTTCTGTCCATCGCCTTTCATCCTGTTGCTGTGCATGCTTAAGGATAGCCTGGCTCCATCATCTCTGCACCCCGCCAGTGGGGACAGTGCTTTCATCAGCAATGAGATTCCCTTCACCTTCTATTTGGAAGACTGAGCAAAGCTGGCTTTCTTAGCCTTTCCTCATTTATTGTGCACTCCAGCCCCCTCACCATCTTCTCGGTCTTCGCTGGACTTGCTCCAGCATGGCAAAGTCTTGTAGATATCTTGTTCTGATATTAAAGGAAGATAGTATGTATACAGCAAAATAATGGTATTCTGTTACCTCCAAAGTTCATAAAAATCTTTCTGAATCTTTCCATTGTCTTTAATGTTGTTTTGTTTCATGTTCTGCTTAAATAGCTTCAATGGTAACTAAATTTCAGAGTGAGTACAGATTAATTAAATTTCAAATTCCATTTTATAGAATAGCAGGTTCATCTTATGTCACTGGGCCAGCCCAGAAGGGAATATTTTCTTTGGCGGTTTTCTTTTCTTTTTGAGTTCTAAGTCAAAGCATATGGAAGAATGTGATTTAGCTTTTGAAAGTGCATGACAGATTCATTTTTTCATAAAGCTGAACAGAAATAAAATAGACCCGTAGCAGTTTTGCCCATAGGATATTTTGTTTTTAAAAAATGACTTTCTTTTGAAGGGTGTGGCATAGAGCATGATTTCAATTCCTGTAGAAAATATTACATTTATAAATGCATATTTTATTGCTAATAGCATATGGCTATATGTACATTATAAATGCCATTCATGCTAGCAGGCTCAAAAAGTGTCTTTAAACTCAAAGGAACTAAAAGCCAAAAATTTAATTCTCTCTCTTTTATATACTTCAGTGTTGATCTTTCTGTTTTCTCTTGTAAGGAGCCTATCCCTGAAGCTGTCGAAGGAGGTAGACCAAGGAGAAGCCAGGTACCCTCGTGTTAGCCAGCTGGCTGGCAGCCCATCTGTGGAGTGGCCTTTTACTGGTCTGGAAGAAGGTGGAGGCATTGAATCTTTGCCCTTCAGACTGATGCTGCAAGATTGCACAGCTGTAAAGACATTGCTTCTGAAAATGAAGAGGGTTCTTCAAGAGGTAATCACCAACTCATTTGTTAAATTAATAGCTTTCAGCACTAATGAGCTAAGCAGCAGAAAAGGGTCAGAAAAGTTTATGGACTTGATGTCTTTTAATATGTCTTGAATATCTGGAATTGATGCAGAAGTATAAATAGTAGTGCCTCAACATGGTGGAGGTCAGAAAGTTTATACTATAGCAGAATTTAACTGATACTGCCCTCTTGGTGTGCAGAGTATAAAGCTTCTCTTGAGCTTTTACCAAAAAGGGGGCAGGGGAGACAAACTGCTTTAGAGCAAAATAAATTGTATTGTTTTCCTCTAGTATTTTAGAGCTGTTCAGTTTTCTTACTATGCATGCAGTTTATTCAGAGGAGAGATGCAAAGGAAAAACATGTTCTCTTAAGTAACAGTACTAAAATTAAAGGTTACTAGCTTGAGTTTGTAAATGATGACTGAAATCAGATTTCTTAGGCCAGTCTAACAATTTCAAGAGTCCTGGCTTGTCCTGTCCTGCTATATTCTCCTGCTTCCCCCATGGACTGCTGGTGTTGCTTTGAAAACTTTCTTTTGCATCCAGTTCCCTTTAGGATTTTGGAAAAAAATCAAATTGTTATTGGGTTGGTTTGGGGTTTTTTTTTGACACTCTCCAGCTGTGGAGCTTTGATTCAGATACATATTTTACAAGACTTCATCTTCGTGTTAGTGGACTGCAGTGTGCGTCATCTTTGAGATCTACAAGAAAAATAACTTTTTTGATTTGTTTTTTATCTATATAGTTCATAGAATTACAGATTAATTTAGGTTCAGAGGGCTTTTGGGAGGTCCAACCCCTCTGGTGAAAGCAATGCCGACTTAGAACAGGTTGCGAGGGTCCTTATCCACTTAAGTTTTTGGTACCTTAATGGGGTTTCCGCATTCCCCATTCCCAGGGGTCTCTGGGCAACGGTTCCAATATTTGACTACATCATTGTAATTTTTTCCCAAAGATATAATTAGAATTTCCCTTGTTGCGACTTCATTGTATGATGAAGTGCTAGTCACTTAACTGAGACATTTAAATACCAAAATAAGGCTTTGGCAAGTTTGGGTTTTTTTACTGTGTACTTCTTGATCATCTGTATCTAAATTCAACCAATTGTTGTCCTGTCTGAGAAGGTTTGTCAAAGGTTTAGCTGTGGCAGTTAACCATTAGTCCTCCTAAACAGCATGTTTTTTGCTGGATGGCAAGCCTTGTGCCTTCCAGTTTCCTTCTGTTCACTAGAAGCTTTATGTATGCTATTGGGCTTCTTAATGGACTTCTGTTTTGCTGAATCCAGAATTGAAATCATTAATTCTCCATCAGTTCCTGCTTATATAATGTCACTCAGAATATAGATTGAATTTAAAGGTTCTTGTCTGCTGAGAAGGATTTGTAACCCTGTTATATATGGGAATAAATAATAAGAATTATAGCATTACATGACATAACAGTTGTAACATTCAGCTGGTAATATTGGCAGCATGCTCTTTGCTTCTAGTGTGAATAATTCTATGTTTTGCTCAGAGAATTTTTCTTACCATGATGGTAAGCATAAGAATTTTATTTTTAACTTGCCAAGTTCCATTAAACCTCTGTAAGAATCTACTGTGATTTTCTGCGTGGAGATCTGTTGTACCTTATAGTACTTCATCTTTAAAAACGTTCACCAGGTGATCTCCACAAAAGGAATGCAAGGTATTTCATATGACTCACTGGAATTTCATGTCCAGTTACTAATACCTCCTTATGTAACTCATTGATTTTATTTTATCGTCTTAATCATTCAGTCTTTTACTTACTTGTTCCTTTGTACCATATAATTTCTGTCTCCCCATCTGACTGTAATACAGTGTGATTCTGTCCTTTCCTTTTCTTTTTGTCTCTCCTTATGAAATCAAAATGGCCTTTTTCTAGTTCTACAGTTGGATGTTATATGCGATCAGTATATAGTATATACATGCTGTAATTTACCTCCCTGTTTTTCAGCACCTTTGAGATGGAATATCCTAGTAGTAGTACACATTGTTCTAGTACACAGCTAAACAAAACCCTTACATAGCTAGAATTAAATGACCAATCTGATGATTGTCAAAAACTTTTGCTACCTTGAGTTGTTGTTTGTATTTTGTTTTCTAATGAGCAACTAGTATAATATCAGTGATAGAAAAGATATGGAGAATGCTGTAAAATGGTATGGTGTCATGGTTTAAGCCCAGCCAGCAACTAAGCACCATGCAGCCGCTCATTCACTTCCCCCCGCCACAGTGGGATGAGGGAGAGAATTGGAAAATAAAGTAAAGCTCGTGGGCTGAGACAAAGACAGTTTAATAAAACAAAAAGGAAGAAACTAACAATGACCCTAATAACAACAATAAAGTGACAAAAATAATAAAAGGATTGGAATACACAAAACAAATGATGCACAATGCAATTGCTTACCACTTGCTGAGCGATGCCCGAGCAGCGCTCCTCCCCAGGCCAACTCCCCCCAGTTTACATACTGGACATGATGTCCCATGGTATGGAATACCCCTTTGGCCAGTTTGGGTCAGCTGTCCTGGCTGTCTCCCCTCC
>JAVKLA010000007.1:3310018-3327900 GCA_034782735.1 Sagittarius serpentarius
CATACTGAACTGAAAACACAGCGCTGTACCAGCTACTAGGAAGACAATTAACTCTATCCCAGCTGAAACCAGGACATTTTCCTAGTGGAAGAAAAGATATGAAAACTGTTGATACAGCCTGCTTACATAAATTCATGATTTTGGCCAAAATAGTAGTGCTGATTTTGTGCAGTCTGGCTCCACTTTAATTCACGAAGATAAAATGGGTTTTTTTTTGAAGGGTGACGTGATGATCCCAGTGACAGAAAAGGTAACCTTTTTTTGGAAAAGGACTAGAAATCACACGTCGGGGACATATCCTACACCTGGTTTTGTAATTGTCCAGAGCCAGTTCGTAGGCACATGTATTTTTTATGAACGTGTGGTGTATATAAAAAACCCATTGCATATGTCTAATAATCTGTATTTCTGTCCTTTATATACCTTAATATTGTAAATGTGGCAGTCCTCTGCCTTCGATCAGAGCCTCAGCTGGGTGTGAAATAGCATAGGTCCATTTAATCCAGCTGGTACTTGATGTCTTTTCAGAAAGCTGCTCTCTTCATCTTTCTTTCTCCTTAGGTTTTCACATTCAACTTGTAGAGACAGTAATTGTCCATGTGATTAAGAGCTTATGTATGAAAAATGCAAAGTTAGCTCATGCATAGGAATTTTTTGTTTGTTTGTTTTAATCAAAAAATCTCCTCTATTTTCACTCCTGGACTTAATAAACAATTTGGGGAATTTGTCAGTTAAAAGCAACATCCTCATTTATGAGCTTAAAAGAGAGGGTTATTCTTTTTATCAACAGTTCTTATGTCAAATCTGTATGAAGATAATCTAGATAGGAACAAAGATATGTTCAGAAATAATTGATGTTACCTCAGTAGAAACTGAATGTGTCATAAAGCAGCTAAGCAAGGATACAGTTTGATGACTTACCTCTTTTAAGCAGGATAGACATAACTAGAATGAATGGCTAGCCAAGGATCACTTATATTCTAGGATTTTTATTTCTCTTATGTGGCTCTGTTTTTCTTATTGGGCAAATAATTGCTGATTTTTTAATTTTTATTTTTTTTTTATATGAGGAAAACAGCTCTCGGGTCACAGCTACAAAATGCCGCTGTGGAAAAAGAGGACCAGGTTTCTATTACTTGCCACTCCATGCAAAATCTCTTCTAAAAATTGTTCTTCACTTTTGATTTAAACTACATTATGAATTTAGATCAGTGATGAAATAAATGCTTGGATCTCTGGTGTATAGCCGTGCCAGCCTTGCTCATCTGTGTAAGACCTTTGTTATTATTAAACTTCTGGCAATAGCATAGAGAAAGCAAAGCAGTGTTTGTGTCAGTCCTTTTGCTATGAGAATAAGCATTTGTTTTCCTCTCTAGTCCCCAGCCCCCTGTGGGGTTAGAAGACCTAGCAGTCTTTTTTTCCGTCTACGCTTTGTGATCCCGCTTGGATCAGATGGTGTCTTCAAATCACACTCATAGCCTGTCTGATACTTAGTTTCTCATGCACAGTGCTATGGAGCAGTAATTGCTTTCCAAATAGGACTAGCATGGTGAGTGTAGAAAGAGACAGTTTAGTGTGTCTGGATTTTTTGTAGATAAAAGACTTAACCAAAATAATCACTTAAGATCTAAGTAAATCATAGTTATTAACTGTTCGGTCCCACTCCTGTGGGACCTTTACTGATTTGCCCCATCAGAAGGAAGAACTTTATATTCCTTTTGTGTAGGCTACTTTGACATTTAAACAGAGAGTTAGCTTTTTTGGAGTACTCAGACTGAACGTTCAAGGTAAAGTTTAAGATAACACAGGATAAAAATACTGCTAATCATACTGACCTTTGTAAAACCGGTCAGCTATCATAAGTATATGCTGGCTAGTTCTCTTTCTCATTAAAGATCTCTTTCAGAGCTCATTGAGGCAATGGAGAGCTCTGTGTTGATGTTGGTGAGCTTTGGGTAACTCCCTGAATGAATAAGACAGTGACATCAAAATGAATTTGTATTCATAGTTTCTATTCGTATGTGGTTGTCATTATAATTTGCATTCTGGTGGTGCCAGACTGCCTTTTTTCATTGTGATTGTATGTGCGTGTCTGTGGGTAAAATGTGGGTATATAGCTGTAAATTATTTATGTATTTTTACAGTAAATTAGTAAGGAAGATACATGTGGCTTTGTAACACGCACATGAGCATACAGTTCTTACAGGTATACCTAAAATAAGCCCATTGTTTCTTGCTAATGACACTGACGGTAGTATTGAATTTGCTGCTAAGAACTGAAACCATGCTAAAAACCCATAATACAATTCCAAATAGAAAGTCTTTTTAAAATCTGTGTTTCTTAGACTGTTGTTTGGATACTGATCTTTCTTACCCTAAGTCATTCCATCTGGCACTGGACTGTTCTTTGCAAAGGATTTTTCTAATGAATATGAACTTTTATATATTTATTTTGACTTCTGTGATTAATCTCTTTCTTAGTTGTGTCTTTTTTTATTGAGATGCCATTATGTTTTGACAATGCAGACTTCGTAAGTATATTTTGTCTGGCGGTTTTGCAGGCTATATTTTACCGTGTACTGTAGTTTGCTCATACAGTATTTGTTGGTTTGTTTATATATTCATATAATTGAATTTTTATTTTCACAAATTAAGCATCTTTCTGTTTATCTCATGGTTTTGGCAGCTTCTTGAACAACTTATTAGGGCAAAATATAATTGTTTACTATTTATATCCCAGCTTTTCTTGACATATAATTATGTAGTATTATTTGGATAAATTATTTTCTCGTATTCTAATGACTTTAGGACTTCCATTACGTGCAACTGAATTGGCTAGAATTAGTAAGAATTAGTATACAATAGTATACTAGTATTAGAATTAGTACACAATATTCTGCTCATTATTTTGATATTGTTCCGTTTCCTTCCCCCATATATTTCCATCTGAATACTGCAGAGGACCTTAGAGTGGCATTTTTTAGTATCTTGACAGCATTAAAGATAGAAAAAACTGAGTTGCGTAAACATCAAGTTTCTGTTGTATCCTTAAGCAAACTTGGATGAACTTTGGTAATATAATATTGTCATAGCATAATACTATGTTCTCCATAGTGTTTAAATTGATACTGGTTATAAGTGATTTTCAGAACTGTGGACAGATAGCTGAAATGCAGTGTGGTCTTACAGATGCTACTGGAAAACAACTGAGATTTTGGTAGTTTGATAGAGTAAGTCTTGCGGAATATGTTTCTATCACAGCTGGAAGGAGGCACCCTGAGCATGTAGTATGGCGGTAGAATCACCCCACGTCTTCAAAGCCAGTGCTTACTTACATTGTTCGCATTTGTTCGTGTAGTAGGAACAGGATATAGTTATATACTGAGTCTTCAGCACAAGGATAATATGCTTTTGAATTTTAAGATCTCATTTAGTTTTGTCTGTGCTGTGCTTACTATTTAGAACTCCATTCCATTTTCTATGGAATGAAGATAGAAATGCGTCTTTTTGACATGCTGGGAACTGAAAATATGTGTTCTTCTATAGCTGTTTCAGTGTGTCAGAATAATCAAAATTTACATAGCTATAAACTAATTTTTCACTCAAATCTTCTTTTTGGGAAATGCAAAACCAGCAGTGATAGCTTTATTCATGTGTGTCATTTAGAAAGGCATCCTGTGCAAGTTACACCAAACAAACCCCTTCATTACATCCATCTTGGTTTTAATGTTAAATTGCAAATTCTTGCCATGATCTGGAATATAGTTGCAGAAAGGAGAGGGCATGAAGCAAAGAGGCAAAAACAGGAACAGGAGAAAAGCGGTGAAATATGAACTGAATGTGTGGAATAGAAACGCTTCGCTGGAAGGGCGGTTGTTTGAGCTAGTCTGGCACTCTGACAGGCCTGCTTCTGTATTTGATATTTGCTGAAGCAAGTAATTTATCCTGACAGTAACTTTGCCAGTACTGCAAGAATCCTGTTTCACTAAGATTAACACCTTCTCCCTTGTTTCTAAGAACAAATACGCTTTATTTCTTGTTTCTGGATCTTCTTGTTTGTCTTGCTGGTCTTGCTGTGGTTTGTGTGTGTATGCTTTAGCAAGTGTTTTTCATGAATGCCAGAAATAACATCTAGTAGCTGAGCTTTTTAGCTTTCTTAAGTCCTTTTTCTATTATTTATTTATTTATTAATTTTATCTTGACAAGGCAATACTGCATCGTGTGACAGTTGAGCCTCTGGTTTGCTGCCCCAATTACTGCTAGTTTTAAAAGTTTTATCACTTTAGCATATCAAGAATTAGTTTTTTTTCTCCTTAATACTGTCTCCTATTGTAAGACTATGAGCTCCAACTGCAAGAGAAAGCAAAAAGACAAAGACTTGGGGCAGCCATTATTCCAAACAGCTTTTGGAGCAATAATGTGGAGTATTCATATACTGTCTGCTGAAATTTTCAAATTGTCCTGAAAGTATAACAAACACCCTTAAAATAAGATGTGTGGATTTTTTCTTCCTTTATTAGGTTTTAGGACAGAGCTTTATTTAGAGAGTTTTCTGCCCAGTGGGACACATTGATAACTGGGAATATTGGCAGTTAGAGTAGAGGACATTGTGCACTGCTGGATACCAGCAAAGAAGCTGCTTGTACCAAAGCACAGTGTTTAGTTTCACACCATGATTGGCAAAGTACATCTGAAATTAAAATAGTTAATGAAAACTGGGCTAAATTTTTAAGTAAACTCAAGCACAAACTGTAGCTTGTGTATTTTTCTGATTTTAATGTGGACTCATTCCAACAATTCTTAATTTTCACTGAAAACAACAAATCTGAAATCTGCCATTTTTCTCAGTACTAGTCTGCTTCATGTCATGGTCTTACAGCGTAAGTAATCAAATAATCACTAGCACAATTTCTGCCATGGATGCCTGAGTTCCAACACACAGCAGTTCAGTTGCAGCATCATGTACAGGCCTTCATGAAACAGATGAAGTCAATCTGGCAACTTGAATTTGCAAGTTGTAAAATAACCAGTGCACAGCAGATGGAGGTACTCCTCATGCACTGACCGTCTAGAAAGGCCCGTAGAGCCTGCCTGGATCAGCCATCCAAGCTGGACTGTGACATGAAATAACTGGGGTGCTGCACAGCAGGCACGTCTATTGACAAAACCTCACGCTTCCATTGCTGTATGTAAAGCAAATGCATGCACTGACTATTCTGGTAACACTGACTTTTTTTTTACATAGACTCTATCTATCTAGAAAATAATGTTTTTGAAGTAACTTAGATTTCAGTAACATTAAATAGTGGACTTACACCAGTGATTGTGGTAATTTAACTTCTGCTGCAGTAGATGAAAATAATGGCTGTATGAATTTACAGCTACATACATTTAGCTGCTCTCCTGCTAAACGTTTTCTCCCCTTCCCGAAAGTACTTTTTTTAAAAAAAGCACTGAAGACCTAGTTTAAATTTTGAGAGCTAGAGATCTGAACAGCTTGACAGAGTTTTCACATATGAGGCCTCTGTGGGCACCAAGAAGCTTCTGTGTCTCCGTGCAGCACAGATGTATTCTGAGCAATGCTGCGTTTATAACTCCGTTCTTTTGCATACTAACAGGGAATAGTGAAGTCATCAGTTTTATTTTTGAAAGTCTGCCTGTTGCAATTGTTTTATCTTTGACTAGACCATGAAAAGATCCTTGGCTGTGAAAATTAAAAAGCTTTGTTGTTGCTGTTGTCATTTGAGTATGGCACAGAAGTGGTACAGTACAGGTTAGCTCAGGCTAATTCTATTTACAAAATTAATCTTTACCTATAACTAGAATAAATATTGTCATGCTTTAATGTAATCTCAAGACTTTCTCAAGCCAAATCAATTCCAGAAGTTAGATGTTTGCAAAGGTAAGTTCATGATGGCCGTGCGGCTCTCACCTGTACTCCTGTACTTCCAGTACACCACTGCATTCCAGATAGAACTTCGGACAAAAGGCTCATTAAGCCTGCTTTCAGAGATATGGGTGATGCTGTTCTTGATCTGCATTTGTCATCTGTGCTTTAAACATTCCTTTTTTTTTTTCTTTTCATGTATGCTCCTAGATGTTGTGAATGTTTGTGAATATTTTGTGAACATTGCAAGATACCAGTATTTTCCTTTTATTTTAGTCCATTCAGGGGTGGAATAATTCATAGTAAATTTCTGCTACCATGTATCACTGGCCTCTTGCTCTGCATATGCTTATCACTTTTTGTAATACCCATCTTTTTCCAGTGGCTGTCTGACATATAAAAGGCCAATTCAAGTCTTTCCATTAACCATAATAGGTGCCAATTAAGAGGAGACTCCAAAAGGGTCTTTCCATCTCTTTTTAAATAAATTTTACAGGGTTTAATGTAGAATGATAAGCTTTCGTTAAGGTGTTTTTTTTCCTATCCTCTAAAAAGTAATAGCTTACTGTACAGTTACTAGAGAATTTTGTAGGACTTGAAAGACCCATTGAAAACTTAGAATTTTCTGTGGAACCCTGTACATTGTCTTTGTTGTGTTTTGACCTTCATTGTTAAAAGACAGAAACAGACCAATCACTAAGGTCATACAGCTGTGTTTAGGGTACATACATGCTTGTTTGCCTAACAGTACTACACCCTGTAAAATCTTTACAGTTTTTTAGGTTTTGCAAGCCACATTGCCAAAATGTTCACATAGTTTTTGTACACAAAGGGTAATGTCGATTGCTTTCAAAGACAAAACTGAAGTGATTTTGAAGTGCATGCATGTATATAGAATGACTTTTGGAAGCAGAAAGAAGGTTGTCTTATGTTCCAGTAAAAGTGGGATAAAAACTGGTGTATATATTCCGAGGTAATACATGGTTTCAAATGAAATCATACCTTTAGGCTCAATTATCAGGAATTTTAGTACTACCTGAAAAATTTGCAGTTGTTTATTTGTCTTTGTGTCCTGTTAGTTTTTTAATAGGGTGGCATAATCAGATGCTGATTATAAGAAGGAATAGGTCTGGAAAGAAAAAGCAAACACAGTCTTGGAGCGAAGGAAAAAAAAATTATAGCATGCAGAGAACAAAAGGATTCTCAGATTACCTGAGATTATCTCTGAGCTGATTTCTTGGTAGGAATAGATTTTTTTTTTTTTTTTTTAAATGAAATACATTTGTGTGGGAGATGAACAAGTTGTATAAAGCTTTCAAGAGGCATTTTTAAGTAGACAGTTTTACATGCTTAGCAGCTGTTAAACTATGTCCACTGTTAAATGCCTTCAGGGAGCAGAAGCAGTTGGTTTAGAAACAATATACAGAATGGCAAGAGCTTGGTGATTTATTCTGCCGAGCTGCTGCTACTTTCTGTTTCAAAACTTCTAACAAATGTTTCCTGTAGTCTTAGTTTTTCATTCTGAAAAAGATAGAAACCCAGGACATTTTCATCTGGTGCTTTCTCATTCTCTCATATTAAAATATTTTTTGCTCTGTACCAAGACTACAGCTGACAAATTGGGATAGCATCAGTCTTTCAGCAGGTGTCAACACAAGGATCAGCTGGTAACTGCTCTTCTTAGGGGAAGCCCAAGGAAGAAACCATGTTTCATCTCCTGCTTTGCCCTTCTTTTTGGCAAGGGAAGGTCAGGAAAGAGAAGGAAACTAGTATAGTCCTTCAAAGAGGGAATCTCCTTTCCTGCCTTGTGCCTGTTCTGCTGCACTGACTTCAAGTCGGGAAACCTAAACCTCTGCCTTCTCTTGATGTATAGCTTCAGCACCTCTATGGCAGGAAGGGAGAATCCACTGGGCAGTCACCGAGGGAGTCATTAGACCAGAGCAATTTCTGGGTAGGACAAGTACGGTTGGAGGAGGAAGTAATTTATTCTTCTACGTGGCTGAGAGCCCACCAGCAAATTCTGACCTCCTTCTGCAGTTTCCACGTACTAAAAAGCCTTTTCAAATTAGGCAACCTTTACTAGCATTTTGCAAACACATAGAACAAGACTGCTTTTTGAGTTTACCTTTGAATGTGATATAAATATGCTTACGTGTTTTACAGTGCCTCTGTGAATGATCTCATATTTGTCAAATACAGGTTTACCTTTAAATATTGAAGAATACATGAGCTAGAACAGACAACTAACTAGACATTTCTTGCTACAAGGAGGGCTAGCGTTTATAAGCCACATATGTCCTACTTGTATTTTCAAATGACAAGCCTTTTCAAATGGTGAACTTGTTTCCTGCTTGATGCTCACACAGACGTTTTATGGTACTTAGTGCATTTGCAGATTGCAGAGCCAAGCAAGTTTCACAGCATGACAGACCAAACTCTAAACACTGTTGCTGAACGTAGGGGGAAGATGAAATTATCCTTTTTAAAATTTCTGTCAGTCATTATACATGATGGCAAGCTTCAACTTTAAATTGGAACTTAGTGGAATAAAAATAGCTGGGAATAAAACTAAAACAGAATATAGTGAATCTAACCTCTTTGCATGGAATACTACTTTTAAAAAGTTTTAAGGAAAAACCCAGAGGTGGCAAAATATATAATTTTCAGTCTGGAGAAAGACTGATAGCCTTAAAATGTGTCTTATCATGCCCAAAATAATCTTTATGCTAATAGACATTCCTTATAATATTGCCTATAGATAATTAGAAATTATGAAAGAGGGCAGGAGACCTTGAGTTCACATTAATAAAGTAGTACAGTGAGGGAGGATAGAGGATAGCTAATATGTACTGCTGTCTGGCAGGCAATATGAAAGATTATTGAAAGGATATTTAATTTTGATACTAACTAAAAATTGTGGTAGGAAATGGAAGACAAACTTCTTTCCTTCCTAAAAAAAGGATAAAATTAGATCTTCTTCAGCTGTTTTTAATTATAGGTTCAAGAACAGTAAAGGTTCTTGTTATAGCTGCTTCCCTCACTGAGAAGAGTCTCCCAAAGAGGTAGAGACATTTGCATTTGGTTTTGAGTATCATAGATGGTACTTTCTATTTATCAGAGAGAATGGAGAGGAAAATACCCAAGTGCATGTGAGGGGAAAGAGAATGTCATAGGCAATGACATGGATAGCAGTGGTAAGATGTGGGCAACGGAAAATTAAATATATCCATCAGTATCAGACTATAAGGAATAGGAACCATCCTTCCTGGAGCAGTTTGCTAATATGTACACGGGATGGAAATGAGAATACAAGAACTGAAAGAGATTTTTTGAAGCAGTATTAAGGTATAATAGGAATGGTGGAACCATTTCTTTACATTCAGGCATAATACACTGAATTCTGAGGAACACAATGTTAGGGGTAGTAGTGTGTGTCCTCAAGCTTTCTCGTGTGATTTCTGTAAGTAAAAAATAACATATGATAGGATTGAGTGACAGTGGCATTTTGAGTTCATCCATCTGTGAGAAATGCTGTGCCAGTGCCACTTTCAGTCTTTGGTCCTGCTGGAACTCTGACAGGTTTGGGTGAAATTACCCTGGTTTGCTGTAGTCAAGAATATATAAACTTGAATAAACACCATGGTGGCTCAGCCACCTTCAATTTCTTCTGGAAATTCAGAGCTTCCACTGGCTTCAGGAGCATAATGTGGACCCTGCATGTATGTGTATAAGAATTGAAGGGGGAGTGTGAGTGAGATGAGATTTTTGTGCTCTATTTTCATAATTCCGTACATAGCAAGAAGTAAAAAATGAACAGATGAAGACAAAGGCAAGATGAATAATGTAATATAAGACTCAGTAGGGATTATACTTTTTGATTAGCTATTCTTAAGTTTTCTCTTGAAGGTCGACAGTGTCACAGTTGCCCACGTTGTTTCAGTTTTGATGAGAGCTTCCTAGGTGCGCCTCCTGAGGTGGCAAAACTTCACTCCAAGTTCAGGGTGTTTTAGGGGAAGAACGCTGTCTTCCTACAAAGGTTCTTGCAGACTTCTACCTTATCATAAACTGCACTCTTTGAAATTATGTACACTAGCAAGGCATAAAGTAAATACTTTTAAATATTTAAAAGGCTTGATTCGGTTCCTTTACTGTAGATGTTGAGTGCCATTTAATATGCCTTATGGTAATCTCATCTAGCTTCTACTTGCAGCTCTTGAAGAGCATGGGTCTCCTACAGGTGCTGTGTCATATCTGCCGGCCTATGCATATGACTTAAATACCTTAGGATATCTCAGAGATACTTCTATTTAGACAACTGAACTGCTCCCAGAATCTCAAATCAGAAACCAAACAGGTCAAGGCAACTGCAACCTACCGTGTTTGAATTTTTGTAGCACTGTAGAGAGCAACTGAATATAAAGCTGGAGTAATGTTTGCGCTAAATGTATTTGCTGTGGTAAGGCTACTCACGTGGAGGTATGTATTCTATTTTCCATATACAAAAAAAGAAAGAGATAATTGTTTTCCCTTATGCTGCTTTCATCGTTGTAGCCTTTCTTTTTAAGGAAAAGATCTTGCACAGGCATTAAAAAAACCTCCAAAAAACCACAAGCAAAAGAATCAAATCCAGCTTATGCAGAAGTCTCCTTACTTTTTAGACAAGAAAACCTAAATCTCCATTTTTCAGCATTGTTAAGCATGCAGTAAAATAATGCAGTTACGAGACTTAATGGCAGTATCAAGCCCACACAGCTTGGCTCTATCTTTCAGAAGAAACTTTTCATGTGAGGCAAGAATGACACTGAAATAGTATATCTAACAGCACCATCAGTGCTTTTCTGCTAGGTTTAATCTCTGAAGTTGTGGGCTGTTGCTTTTGAAGCTCAAATTTCAGCTGGAGTGTGTATTAGATTTAGTGAGCTGTTTGATTTCATCACAAGGCATAGGTCTCCTGCGTTTCTCTGACTGCACAATCCACCTGCCTTTGCAGAGAGCACTCCCGTGGGAATCAGAGCATTCGTACAATGATGAAAAATTAAACCTTCCGTTTGATGCTCCTTTTATTGAGGCTCTGCAAGAGGATGTTGAAATACCTTCCAAGTAATAGGCAGCTGGAGTAAAGTATTATCCATCAGTGTGGGCATAATGATTTATGTGAATACATATTTATCACTGTATCTGGTGACAAGCTCCAGTGAAGCTCGTGGTTACCCAAGGAGCGTTGTTACTGCATTTCCTGTTAGACTTTGATGCTTTTTTTTTTTTTTTTTTTTGTCTAACACTTGTTTTTATTAGTTTCTCTGTATGCCAAGTGAAGGAGCACTACTCTTAGCCAGCTAATCCTTCTTTCTGTGTAGGAGACGTAACCTCCTCAGAGCAGCTCTCTACACACCTGAAAATACAAACCTGTCTAAAAGAACTGTCAACACTGAACCGGAAAGGAACAGACATAGGATGTATCTGCAGTGCAGTGGCTGCAGCTTGTGTAGATGCAGCAGAGTTTGTTTTAAACTTGAAGTAGCTCGTAATGTATCTGCCACAACATTAAGCGTAACATGAGCTTCAAAAGCTGCTGGAGGCTTTGAATAGGCTCTAAGGCAGCCTTAGTGCCAACGTGAAATTCAGGCTGCTCTAGCCTCTTTGCTGGCAGTGCCCAGATTAGCTCGTCGAATGTTGGGGGCGGAGGTGTCCTGCTGAGCAACAGTGATTTCAGTACAGCCTTCCCTATGGCTTCAATGCTGTATTGTCTTAAAGAACTTCCCTTTTCATTTTTGGAAAGAAATATGAAAGTGGCTTATACAAACTCATTGGAGTTGTTTCAGTTCTGTTATTTTTTTCCGTGTTGAACCGTGTTACTTGCAATGCAGCAGGTGCTCCCCACCTCACGTTGGTCTGTGTTTCTGCAGAACTCTGGCAATGTATATTGCTGATTCCTCCTCTCTGAGGTTTGGGTTGTTGGTTTTTGGTTTTTTTTTTGTTGTTTTTTTTTTTTTTGGAAAGAACATTAAGCCTACTAGATTTTAAGTTGGGCAGGCTGCTATTAACAATTTTTTACGTATTGGTACTAAGATCTTTTTAATGTTCTTGTTCATAAACTCTTTAGCCTCTGAAGCTATTATTCCATAATGAGTGAATTGCCTCATCATTTCTTTCTGAGGCAACGGTGTTGTCACAGCTGTGTGATCTTTTCAGGATATTCCCAAAGAAAGAAAAAAAAATTAGCAACAAGGTCAAAAACCCTCCCGGATTTCCCACTAGCTATTACATTCATCATCTGCAGCTCTCTGGTGGCCTCTTGGCCTCACTAATTGCCTGTGGTGCAAAGTAATTTTATGTCTAAAATAGCTTATATGCCTCTAGCTTGGGTGAAGGCCAGAAACCAGGCCAAAAATTATAACTGATAAATCTGAACAAAATCCAAGCTAGTGAAGAAATAAATTGGCTCGTCCCATCCTCTGCCTGTCACATCTGAAGCTCCTGTCTTTCTTCTTTCTTTTCTTAAGATGAGTTAGTGGTTTTAAACCAACCAGTTGGCATTCTGCAAAGGCACATGGTTTCCCAGCTGCCGTCTGTGAACTGGGATGGGTTTGTGTTTGAGTGCTGGTACCATCCAGAGGGACCCATGGGCGACCTTCCCTCCTCCAGGTACCGCAGCTTAGCTAGTAAGCATCAGACCATGACGTACGACATACTAATGTGTTACTCGTAAGAGTCTGAAGACTGGTACATCTCCTGACAAAGTTCTCTGTTTCAGAATGCTCTGCTTCCCCAGACAGTGAGGAAAACCAGATTCATGCCACACAAATAGGCTATTGGGCAGTGTGAATCTACATCATACCTTCTGTGTGTACATACATGCACATGCACATAACCACATGTGCTCTGTCACTCACTCCTATTCCTTAGTCAACACAGGAGGCATCGCTTTTTTTGGCAATGATTTTAGTATGTTTAAAAGCATTAAAAGAAATTAAGTGTCCTGGTTTTCATTGTATTTTATTAATAAAGAAACAAGTGCGCACCACAAACAAACAGTCTTCCTTTCTAATTTCGTCCTCCTTTCCCTTCTCTTTCCCATTGCCTGGTGGCTCCCTGGGAAGAATTAACAGTCTAAGGAGTAACACTTCCTGGAATGATGCAGATTATGGGTTTTCCGTTAATTCAGGTCAATCCGTAAAGTGGTTTTGTTGTTGTTTTTTTTTCTTCTTCTTCTAAAACTAGGTCTAACTCACAGCTCGTACTATCCATGTAGGCAAGATGGATATCCTGAACAGTTTATTTTTTAATATTTCAGGATAGCAGCTCCTGGAATATAATAGAGTGTTTTCCCATAAATCAAGTCAAATTGGAAGCATTTGGCAATGACATTTCCCTGTGTATGTGTATAGAAAAGCTTTTTTTTTATCCTCCATCTGGATGCTATAGGTATAAATTACTATAAATTAGAAGATGCTGTGTTTCTCTGATGGCATCTTTTATTCTAGATCCTGAAAAATAAGTATAATTTTCATTTTTAGTGTTATGCCAAGATATCACATCTTCTTTACTAAACAGGGCTTGTCTGCTGAAATGAAGGATGCATTTTCTGTTCGGCTTGCCAGAGTGCCCTTTGCTATCATTCAGTGTGACATAGTAATCGCTTGGATGTCTTTTGCTTTGCCTACACTATTTGTAGTATGGGAAAATTAAGAAATCATGGTTTTAGTGTTGCTTGTCAAGAAGTCCTGAAACTCTCTCTTATTTTATACCTTCACTTCTCACCTTGCGAACAACAGAGTCCTCGTGTAGTCACTTAGTTTACTAAAAGAGCAAAAATGTTTTACATTTTGAGTGGAAGTGTGGCATAAAATAGCATTTAGAAAAATGCCAACACAGCTTTTTAAATGGAAAAGTTCTAAAATAATGTGTAGGGTTTTCATGCTAAAGAAGCTTTCAGCGTGAGTTGTCTTAATTATAATTTAGGAGTCTCCAGCAATTTAGGACTGTAAAATTTGGATTCTGAAAGAGCATAGTTCAGTGGTGGTTTATGTTTACTATCTAAGAGGAAGCGCTAACTTTTTGCTAGTTTTATGGGACATGTAGGTCTAGACTCTCAGCAGCTGCCCATAAACTCACATTGTCTTCCTCACAACTCCTTAAGTACTTCTTCTTGCTTTGTCTTTTAAATTTCTCTGCTTACTTAATCTTTCTAAGTACTGCACACAATTGTCGTTTGATTAAAATAGTTTTATGGAAAGAAATCAGTATTGAACTATTCTGAAGCATTCTCATGATTATTTATCTATGAGTAATATAAAGCAAGAAAGTTGCACTTGTGCACATAGTTTATTTAAATTTATTCTGAGAATTGGACCCAAACCAGTCTCCTAAATCCAATCTTGAAATTACGCAGTAGCTGGGATGTTGATCTGAAAACTGTTACTGGGTCAGGCTCTCTGAGGATACGTTCAAGCCCTGAAGTCAAAGCTAGGCTCTTCGCTGGGGAAGGGAGTGGGTGTAGGGTTGGACAATGTTCTGAGCCTCATGATGCTGGCTCACCCCTTCTCCTTGTGCCTGCTTGTAAGGACCACTCTTGTCTAACCTGAATCATTCCAGCAGCCAGATGGCATTGGCTGATTAGAGTAAGTGCGTATTATTAGCGTTAGGTAGTATATTGCCTAATGACAGCAGTTGGGCCAAGCCAGTCTGTCAAATTGATCAGAAGTAAAATTTTCAGTAGCTTCTCTTAATAATGTGAACATGTAGTAGTTACTATTTTAATCTATATCTCTTATCTTTTAATTTCTGACCTAATTGCTCACCTTCCTGCATATAAATGTCACAATGAGGTAGGAAAATGCTTTTTAATTTCAGCTTGTCTGTTGAAAATAAAGCCTATCTAATAGAGAATTAAGTCCCAAAGACCCTTTTTAGTTTGTTTTCTAAATTACTGACAGCCAAACTGAATGTCATACTGAATTTAACTTAAAAGTCTATTCCACTATCTTTTTTAGATGAGAGGATAAAAAGTCAACGCAGTGATGATCAAGTCAGCTAGACTTGGAATAACTACTCAAACCCTGGCTTATTTTCAGATTTCTGCTCTGGAATTCGTGGAGTTACATAGAGCATGATCTAAAACACTGTAGAGGTCAATTAAATGTCCTTAACCACCTATATGGCCACATGTATAGTCCACGTAATTCTTGAAAATGCTTTTGTTTACAGTAGCATGCGAGCACGTTTTAAAATCTTTTGGAAGTCAATGGGATGCAAACACTTGCTTAGATTTAATTTGTTTGTCTAAGGAGGGAGTAATGTTAGGACCTCAGTTTATGATTTTGTGCAGAAAAGGCCTGCCCACTAACCAGGAATCTGTTTATATGAACATCAATACTGTAAGCATCTTATTTTAACTTCAACCTGTAAGAATTAATGTAACACAAGGAAGAAAGGAAGGACTGCTTATTGGTCTAATTATCTGTTTATAGTCTTGTATTTTCTTCTTCTCTTCTTTAATGTTCAGAAAGTCAATAGTGAAGCATCTTTTTTGGGAAAGTATTGTCTGAAATTAAGATAAGTATGTTAATATCAGCATATCTGCCCATCTCTTAATTTTTAAGAGTGCTATCTGAAGATGTCAAAATATGACAACATTGCAGTCACACCAGTGACTGCACTTTATTATCAAGTATTTGTTAGTATTGTGTATGAAGAGTTACCTATAAAGTACTGATACAAAATTGATAATTGTTTACCTGAAACTACAGGGAGTTACATGTGGGTTGTGAAACACCCCCCGAGAATCAGGAAAAACTTGTCCTAGCTGGTCACTCTTAACAATAGTATATACAAGAAAGAAACCAGACCCTGTCTTGTCTATCCTGAGGTTAATGTTTGAAGACAATGAAAAATATTCTTTAATGTGATGCTAATATTTAGGCTAAAAGTGACCCTTCCTTTTTTAGCCCCGAAATGCTTCTCACTTCTGTTTCTCAAATAACTGTTACTTATGTCAGGAATTAAAAACTGTTATGTAATTCACCTGTAAAAAAGGAGGCAGATATGAAGGCCTTTCTCTTTTGCCAGAGGTGTATAAAAGTGATCTTTGCAGTCTTGTTCTTTGCACAGCTTCATGCACCAGTCTGTTAATCCAGCCTGGAGAATGCCTTGGGCTTGTCGTAGGCTTCCCTGGTGCCAGAGGAGTGCTTGCTTTCTCCTGAACCAACCTGCCAAAATAGTGACAGTTCTAAAATCTGGGTTTTCGAACAAGCCAAACTAGGCTTGCAACAGTGCGTAACCAGGTCTCCATATTACTGTGGTGCCAAGTGATGGCATGAAGATGAAGCTACCTTGGCATGCCCCTCCAGGACTGTGAGATTCTGTGATGAAGTTGTTTTTAGCTGTGGCATATACGAATGATATGAACGTGGTGTAGTGATTAGCCATTATTAGAAAGATTTATCTTCATTTCTGGATTTGTTTTAAAGAATATAGGTTTCAGATCTATCCTGGCCATTGCTGACTGTTCAACAAAAGAATAAAATCAAAATGTGTCCGCATAAAGTAAAACAGAAATTTGATGTAGATGTGTAAGTAGGTAGTTACTTATTTATAAGAACACCTACTGGCCCTTCAATAAATTATTTTAATCTATATTCATTAGGTTGAATCTAAAATCCAAAGCACAAAATCTTAGTCTGTTTTGAGATATAGTTAGATGACATTCAAAGCAGTTTAATTGCGTAACTGTTGTTGACAATAAGAAAAAACAGCTGCATTGAAGGTTATCAGATTTCATTTCAAAACCAAGAAGCACTTCAAGTTTCTGAATTGAGTTAAAATAAAGGAACAATATTTGACTTATGTGTCATATATGTCAAAGTATGAAAAACACGTTTAAAACTTATGTATATGCATCAGTGTGCGTATGTGTATATTAATATGCATTATATATATGTGTGTGTGTGCGCATGCAAAATTACTCATGTTCTTACAAAATATGGTACAGGGTAAGGTGTATACTGTTGGCTGTATAGTGGGCGTATTAGAAAATCTCATTTTGGCTCTAAATTTATTATCCATTTTAAGTGGGTGACTTTGTAACTGGGAATATTACTGAACTTATTTTTACTGCATACTTGGGTTTGGATTATGTAGGCATATTCTGAATCAAGCATGTGCCCTGCCAAATGGCTAGTACAGTTTGCCAGTCATGTGGAAAAGCAAAAATCTCTATTTGATTAGGCGCTGACAGATATTTACATATATATTTCACCATTTCCAAATATGTTCATACAGTTTTAAGCACTTCTATTTTTATAAAGCTAGCTCTTACTGATCATGCAGAACTGTTAATGGTCCAGATCCAAAGAAACTTAAATCATTTAAGAGTGACTTGGGAATTTTGTTGCTGAAATGCTAAACTGGAGTCTAGCAAATGTCGTCTACTATATTATGAGGTTACCAGAATGCTGCCCTTGCTTATGCAAGGTCTAGCTCAATGTTGGGAAATGAAGCCTGTCTTCATCTCACTGTACTCAAGGGTCTCTCTTATACATGTTTTCCATGGTCATGTTTGCCAAACTGTGGTGGGTTGACCCTGGCTGGATGCCAGGTGCCCACCAAAGCTGCTCTATCACTCCCCCTCCGTCTTCCTTGGACAGGGGAGAGAGAATATAACGAAAGGCTTGTGGGTCGAGATAAGGACAGGGAGATGATTCAGCAATTACTGTCATGGGCGAAACAGACCCAACTTGGGGAAAAATTAACTTAATTGATTGCCAATCAAACCAGAGTAGGGTAATGAGAAATAAAAACCAAATCTTAAAACACCTTCCCCCCACCCCACCCCCATTCTTCCTGGGCACAGCTTCACTCCCAAATTCTCTACCTAACCCCGCTCCCCCAAAGCGGCACAGGGGGACGCAGAATGGGGGTTACGGTCAGTTCATCACACATTGTCTCTGCCGCTCCTTCCTCTTCAGGGGCAGGACAGCTCACACTCTTCCCCAGC
>JAVKLA010000007.1:3328000-3455539 GCA_034782735.1 Sagittarius serpentarius
AGGGGAAGCTTCTAGCAGCTTTTAAAGAAGCCGCCCCTGTGGCCCCCCCGCTACCAAAACCTTGCCACGTAAACCCAATACACAAACAGCAATAAAACTGGATCTCCTCAACAATCCCACTGATATCATTTTAGTAAGCCACCAGAGAAAGTGGTAGCAGTGGCACCTCTCTTTCACTACAGCAGGGTGGGAAGGGATGCTTGGAAGGTGTGATTATGTCTTTCTTGTACCAAGGAAATTCAGACCCATTTCTGGCAATTGAGCAAATGGCTCATGAAGGCAGGAGGCGAATGCTCTCTATTCCTCTCTTCAGCATTGTTTCTCTGTGCAGAAAAGTATCCAAGATTCGTTGGTTCAGGGAGAGAGGAAAAAAACCCAACAAACATTGTGTGAGTATTAGTGGTGTGATTTTGTATTGGTCTTTGTTCAACACTTGCCTAAGAAGGAAAAGGTTTGTTTTTTTTTTTTTGTTCTGGATCCAGGGACTCTCTCTGTATTTAATGTAGTGCTTTTAATGTAAATTATGTTCTTAGGAATGACTAACGTATCAAGAAGAGTTACCATAAAAATACTGAAGTAATTTAATGCATTGCAGAAATGATTTTGGATCACTGTGCTAGACTAATGTGGAAAGCAGACAGTTGGCTTCGAGTAAAACATTAATATATTGGCATTGGAAGTTAATAAGCCTTTTTCAGTGACTTGAATAACAAAAAAGCAAAGAATACCTCAGAAATCCAATTAGAAGAACAATTCGAAGTTCCCTGTTTCTGAAGCAGGCATCTTAGAAAATGTTATTTTCGTCTGTCTCGCCTTTCAGTTTTCCCTTGGCACTTAGCAAACTGCAGGTCATGTATTATGAACATAGTCTAATACCTAAGTCAGGATCTTGACTTCATTAACTTCCACCTAAGGAGAGATGCCTCTAGCTGATACACTCATTCATTTGGCAGTTTCATCAATTCTGGGAGAATTACTGCTTTTTCTTCTGGTCTGAAGCATTAAATTGGTCACTGAAATTGAATCTCAGGTTCCTAAAGAAGTGAAAAATATTCCATAATGTGCAGTTTCTATACTAACCAGCAGAGATTTTGCCATAGCCTTTATTTTGATGTAACAGTGATATACAGGTTTTAAGAAATATACAACCTACAGGACTTAAAGTTTCAAGTCAATTTAATTGACTTGAATTAGGAAGATAAAGTAATGTATGCATACAAATTTATTGAAGAGTCTCCCCACTTCCTCTCACCAGAAAGAGTAAGAATCTGTCTTAACTATGCACAATTTTGCATTTTGAGCATCAGTTCTCCCCCTTCTTCTTTATAATCCCCATAAGCTTCTCCATGATCAAATTTGAATCTCCACAGCACTTTCTCTCTGTTCCCCAAATACACACTAGTTTTGTAGTTGTATGAAACCTGCCAGCACTGGTTTCCATCCTGCAGTGCATTAACTACAAATGTAGAGACTGTCAGTGGAATTTCTAGAAGTACTTGGCATCAAGCAGAAGTGAAAGGAAGCAGAAAGCCTCCTTTTCTGGTCTGCCTCCTGAATGGCCCTGTGCGATACCCTGTGATTTGAAACTCGTCGTTCCTCTTACCAGTCTGATGTGTCCTTCCAAGGGAACCTATACAGTCCAAAGTTCCTAGGAGCACTTTCTGTGGAAGGATTTGTTCTTATTTTTACTGATTTTCCCCTCTTATTCTAAAGCAAATCAGTTTTAAGATCAAGTTTCTTGTCTCTTTTATGTCCCTCAAAGCTGCTGGCAGCAGCTTCACTCTGTCCTTCCTTCCCTCCCTCCTACCCTTCCTGTTTTGTTCCCATAACCTGGAGGCATTTACTCATCTGATGTATAGTTTTCCCCTCTTCTATGGATCTTTGATTATGTTATTGATCGTAGTTAAGGTCACACTCCTTCACCAAAGATTGACATGAATAAGCATTTTTGGATGTCCACTGAAAAAGACTTATGTTGCTGAAAGAAAGAAGATTTCCTTTTGCTCTGTTGGAAGACTCTGCCTTTTCTCGAAACAAGGTTTCTGGTGAAGGTAAGGCATTTTCTTTAAGTGAGTTATGGAATGTTTGGGGCATTTGCACAGTTCAAGTTATATCACTACACAGCTCTAGAATATTTGGATGTCTTAAAGAAAAAAAAGTAGTCTGTCTACAATTACAACATTCACTCCGCACTCTTCTTTCCAGAGCATAATAAGGCTTTGGTCTTGACAGTTCAAGAGTGAGAGGAAATGAAAGCTGACCTGCCTAAGGATTGGGGTCTATTTCTATAACTAGTAAAAACTGGGAAGTCCTGTGAGTGTATTGTACTTGAACAGAACAATTAAAAATAATAACCATAAGCTATATACATTAGGATGTATGATATGTAGCAGAAGTATGGCAATAACAGATTTATATGTAGAAACCAGATTACAAATGCGAGGTGAATGTGCTTATGTAACAGGAAAAATGAACTGGAATGTTCATTATTCTTTTAAGGCAGTCAAGACAATGTCACATTATACGTTAGCTTGCTCTCATTATTCATTGGGTGTATGAATTATGGAAGTTACATAACATATAACTGCACATTGTCATGCATTTTGATGATGTATTTTTTTAATGGTTGTATATATTGTATATATTCTATAAATTGTGCATAGGCTGCAGTTGTCAGAGAATACTTACTGATCCTGGGCTTTCACCAGTGAAATAAACTAAAATTTAAACATTGATAGTTACTAATAAAGTTGAGGTGGAAAGTGTAGGATTATTTCACTCTCTATTAAAAAAAAGAATTTTCAAAAGAAGACAGAATTTAAAAGCCTCATTCTTTTTCTCTCTTCATGTGCACAAGTTTATGGCTAACTACTCTAGGGCCTGATCTTTTCGTTCTGTTTTTGTAGACCTCATATAATAATGTTGTGGTCCGCTATACAGTCAGTCTTTGCTGCTCTTCCAGTGCATATAACGAAAGAACCTTGTCAATATACATTTGAGGCCCTTAGTTCTAAAATTAGTTTTCAAGACTGGTGTCTTGAAATGTGCTGGTGAAAAGGAGTTCTGATTCAGTTGATGAGTTACTGAGGGTACACTTTTGCACTTTGATTTCTTTTAATGTCATTTTAATGTTTAGTTTTCACACATTATGCTCGTTGCATAGAGCCTTTAATTTTAATTTTTCATGAGGAACAGTTTTTTAAGTCTTTGGAATTTTATCTGTATTATGATGTTCCTCTTCACAATTTCGTGTTGTCGGTCCATTTCACTTGCATACAATTGGCCATCTGTCTAGATACTCTCCCTTGGAATGATGCTTAACATTGCATCCACTTTGGGCGTAGTCCTTTTCAAATATTATTTTGTTGTTATCTACTGCATAGCTGATGGTGAAAGCAGACACCTGTCAACTGGAGCTTTGTCAAAGATCTTTCCAAATAAAAGGGCCTATTCCAGTCTTTCCACAACAAATCAGAATTTCTTCAGCTCTGTACGTTCTTAATCCTGATTTTTATGGCATGGTGCAATATTCTTGTGGGTTGACCTTGGCTGACTGCCAGGTGCCCACCAAGCTGCTCTATTACTTCCCCTCCATCAACAGGACTAGGGGAGAAAAATGCAGTTAAAAGCTCATGGGTCAAAATACGAGCAGGGAGATCTCGTACTAATTACCAACACGGGCAAAACAGACTTGACTCAAGGTAATTAATTTATTTTATTTAATTGCCAACTAATTGTAACAGAATACAATAGTGAGAAATAAAGCAAAACTAAAACCACCTTCCTCCTTCCCCTTCCTTCTTCCCAGGCTCAATGTTCTCCCGAGACTTCTGTCTCCTCCCCCCGAGTGGTGCAGAGAGGTGGGGAATGGAGGTTGCAGTCAGTTCATAATGTTCCATCTGTGCCGCTCCTTCCTCCTGATACTCTTCCTCTGCTCCAACTTGGGGTCCCTCCCATG
This sequence comes from Sagittarius serpentarius, assembly GCA_034782735.1. Classification (NCBI taxonomy): domain Eukaryota; kingdom Metazoa; phylum Chordata; class Aves; order Accipitriformes; family Sagittariidae; genus Sagittarius; species Sagittarius serpentarius. The sequence continues at coordinate 3,331,959 of JAVKLA010000007.1, forward strand.
GGATACAGTCCTTCATTAAGTTCTCCAGCATGGATCCTTCCCATGAGCTGCAGTTCTTCATGAATTGCTCCAGTGTGGACCCTTTCCATCGGGTGCAGTCCTACAGGAACAGACTGTTCCAGCGTGGGCTTTCCACAGGCTTCAGCTTCCTTCAGGGCATATCCACCTGCTCCAGCATGGGGACCTCCATGGGCTGCAGGTTGGATATCTGCTTTGACGTGGTCCTCCATAGGCTGCAGGGGGCAACCTTCTTCACTGTGGTCTTCACCACATGCTGCAGAGGAATCTTTGCTCTGTCACCTGGACCACCTCCTTCCCCTTCTTCACTGACCTTGGTGTCTGCATAGGTGTTTCTCTCACATAATCTCACTCCTCTCTAGCAGCTGCTGTGCAGCTTTTTTTACCCTTTCTTAAATATGTTATCACAGAGGTGCTACCACTGTCGGTGATGGCCTCAGCTGTGGCCAGCAGTGGGTCTGTCTTGGAGCCATCTGGAACTGGGTCTGTTCAACATGGGGGCAGCTTCTGGTGTCTTCTCACAGGAGCCACCCCTGCAGCCCTCCTCCCTGCTACCAAAACCTTGCCATGTAAACCCAATACAAATATTAAATATTGGGATGTATGGTGGAGGAAAATGCCATATTTATAACAATATTAACAGCTACAAATAGTTGGGGGCAAAGATGTTTAGTTAAGAATCAATGCTCTACTTCCTTCTGTAAGCCTTGTTTTCATAAGGAACTTTGCTGCAAGGTAGAAAATTTTTGGAACTGGATTTCCATTCCTGCTTCTGTTCTGCCTTTCTGTCCAGCCCTTTCTCATCTTCCCTAGGAATTTATTGTCAAGTTGTGCATTTAGGGATTTCGGTCAAACTAGTACTCTTGACCTTGTATCAAGAGTATCCTTAAACACAAGATAGTGATCGAATGGCTTGTGTTAGAGCATCAGACTAAGTACTCATAACTGTAGGTTTTTATTTAATTTGATATGTCACTCCTTGTGCATACATGTATGCTGAATTGTGCTGCATTTATTTCTGACACACTAGTGTCGCCTGTTGAGTGGGGAATTTTGATGAAAGAGAAGTTTATAAATGGCTTTGGCATCATTAAGAAAGGAAGTTTCTTTGAGATATATTTGTTAAAAAAGCTCTGACTGAAAGCATCAGTCCTAAGTAAAATATTTGTACTTTGGATTTGTGTCAAAGGCACCTAAAACCTGAATGCATGTTCCTCTCAGGCCATCCTTGAAATTCACAACAATTTTAACACGTGCTTAAGACCAGCATCAGCAATTGAAAGCAGTGGAGAGAGCCTCTAGGGCATCAGAAATTCCCATAATGAAAGCTATTTCTTTCATTTTTTCCCCTTGTGTCAGTACATTTTTCAGACCTACTTGCATCATGTCAAGAAGTCAATAGAATTCATAGTTTTTATATGTTGTAGTGTATTCGTATAGTAAGTTTTTATTTGGGCTGTTTGAATAGGTTCTGTTCTAATGGTTAAGTACTGTTAGTGTCTAAACAAAGAGGGATTTTTAAAAAAAGATCAAAATTGGGTGGGAATGAGGACAAGGTATGAGGAAAGGCTCTGCTACATCTGTGACCCAGAACGGTTGGAATAGGGCTCTGACCATCCTCAGAGAGAGGAGAAGAGCAGGAGTTTTACAATTTACAAGAAACAGGTGCTGGAGGAAAGACTGCCAAATTCTGGGAGGAACCATGCAGGAAGTTGTGCCAAAGCCTGGGAAAATTAGTGTGATTGTGATATTATGCAATATTAATTTGGAAAGAACTTAAGCTAACTAATCAACCTTTACAATTAAGGCTACACACTTTATGTTAACTTCACAAGTATCTAGATTTGCTGAGATGAAAATCGGCATGGTCCTCCTTTACTGCTTGTAGGTTATGTCTTTGAGTTTGGGATCTCAAAATTTGTCAGTCCTTAACTTCTTCATTGTATGCGCTGCAAAAGAACGCAATGTATCATTAACTTTCCCTAACTACTTCTTGAGCAACCTGCTTTGTGAGCTGAGCAGGAGATGAAGGGGTTGTAGTGCTTCATAATCCCTTCCCTTTGGTTCTTTTTTCTCCATGACAATTTAGGGGTAGGTTTCAGTGATTTAGTCTTTGTACTCAGAGAGTGGCAACAATAACTTTAGTTATCACATTAAAATTTTCAAAATTCAGTACAAAACATCTCAGTATCTCACAGAAAACTGTAATGCCCTACTGAGATAGTAGGGTATGAAAGTATATTATAATGATCGCTGTGTAGTTCACATGTACTGCTGCTGTATTTCTCATTTTTTCCACCCAGCCTCTTAGACTTTGCTTTAATTCTCTTTTATTGTTTCCTACTTTAGCCTGTAATCTCTATAAAATAAGTTTTTGTCAGAGAGAAAGTGTTTATATTACAGCGATGTGTTTGCATTGCTCTTCTTGTTTATTTTTCTTGGTAAGCTCTTTGTTTATGGTCTGTGAGCAAGAGATTAAAGCTGATACGGGTGAAAAAAGATCGTGTGGGTGAAGCTCGGATTTGAGACATTGGCAAATACAAGATTAGTGCCTGCATCAGCCATGGAGTCTAACTCTTGGGCCATCTATTTATTTACTCTTTGCATCTCACTGTCATAGACTGTTGTGAAAATGAATTAATTGATAGTAGGCTTAATTATCTCTTTTTTTGTTATACTTCAATTAGCCCTGTCTTAATCAACAGGATAACAAATAGTGGTTCTGAGTCTCTGAAATGCTTACAGACAAGAACCAGTAAGTGCTGGTTAGCTAAGAAGCAGTCTGAATGTGTTTCCTCAATTCAGTTTTGGCATAAGCAGCTATTATTCAGTTTATTTGAGTTGATCTGTGTTGATCTTCAGTGATTAGGACAGCAGCGAGTCTGGCATACTCTCTTCATTTCCCTGGCACTAGCCAAGAGTGCTTGTATCTACACCACGTAATTGATACTTGAGCCTAAATCTTCATTTAGCAGATCTGAAGGGCTGCTCAGACATGCTGTAGGAATCAGTCAAAGCAGAAATACTTCCAGGTGTTTGGCCTTTCTTTGCTACTAGACTTACACTCTTTACAGTTGTTCTTCGTTCCTCACTATTTCTATGGGGCAAAAACAATCGGGCACCAAACCCTCCTCCAAAACCTGTGATTTGTGCTGGTTCACTTGATACTGCTTGCTGTGAAGTAAATGAATTAACTTGGATGTTTCCCCCCTTGACTTTTTTTGGTTCTGAAGAAAGCCCTGTAACTTCTGAGTAGTCTGCAAAAAATATAGGAAAAATTCTACATATGCTTTCATTTTGATTGCAGACTACTATTAATGCTTTCCCTATAGCTACTGCTAAGGGGGCAGTTCATCTTGAATGCTTTTTGCTGAAGTAGAATAGTAATTTCAAGGCAGTGAAATATAAACTTCAACTTAAACACAGCGTATTAGTATCCTGCACATCTGTTATATAGACCAGTTCACAGAGACATCTGCACTTAAAAATATGTACGCAATGCCATGCATAAATGGTATATGTTCTAGCCCATTCTTCATAGAGACACTAAAGATACTGTGACAAATGTATCAGGGGAAAGAAGAAAGAGAAACAGAGGAATATTGTTAGAAGGAAATAGAAGGTCTATAGGCAAGCCATAAAGCAGTGTTACACTGTCTTCTGTTTTACGTTCCTACTTGCAAAACTGAGGACATGTTTTGCTGAAAATCATTCACGTTTGCTGGTGTGTATCTGATTTTGGAGGAGGGTTTTCTTAGGATGCCAGTAAAATGTCTGAGAAGAGGTGCCATTTTGTGACAAGAGAGTTAGATTCAGTATTACAGTATTTTCCCCTTGCATAAATTGTGAAGTGAGTGCAACTTTTGTTTATGCTTTAAAGAGAGAAGGCACAAATACAATGTTTCTACCATGTTACGTGCAGTTAGGTTTTTGCGGGTTTTTTTGGTGAGCTGTGCCACACTGCTGTTTGTGGGCTAAGAGGAGGAAGGTTAACGTTGATGATGGTGGTTAAAGTAGGCAACATGCAGTATTAATCACGTAATATGCTATTGCCATGACTGTATTGGTACCAATAACTATTTCTAGCCTCTTCTGCTATAAATGGAAACCATAGCTTTAGCATACCCCTAGCAAACAGACTGTATGTTACCAAGTTGTTAAGTCTGCCCATGCAAGCAAGCACGTAAGCCACCTTGAGCTGTGTGGTCTGTTTGCAGCAACCTCCTTCAATCTCCATCACTTCCCTGCTGCAGGCTTCCTTTCTGTCCTTCTGTATCTCGCTCTCTCCTCAATGATGCTTCCAGAAAGCTTGTCACTTGGGAATGAAAAATGACAGGATCAGGTGAAGCTTTGCTTTGCTTTCCAGCCAGCACAGACCTGAGATCCTGAGCCTGCAATATCAACATCTGGCTTCAGATCGACAGACCAGGCTTGATAGTGACCGCTTTCATCTTGAAAAGGAGTCAGTCTGTTTTGTGTATTAGAAGAGGAAGGGAAGAACACTTACTGTGCTGAATAAATGAGCCTGTTAGTGACTGCTGAGTAATGTTAAACCATAATAACAGAGCTTTATGGTTTTTTTTTTTATGCTTTCACAATATTTATCTATCTATTGTGAGACCTCTCGAGCCTAGTCTTACTTATTTTGCCCACATTTTGAGACTGAAGAACAGCATCAGATAGTTGAGGTGTCTATGTAACTTTCAAACGCTTTATTTTGAGAAATGGTGGCTTTGTAGGAAATGAGCAGGGGGTAGTAGAACAAAACTGCTGTTTGCTGCTGTCAGTCTGAGGGTCACCAGTATTAAGGCACAGGGGAACTTCAGTACGCTGCTGCCTTTTCCAGGGCTGCCCTTCAAACTACAGTCTCTATATGAAAGCAGCATTGGTGTCTTTCCATGACAACCCATAAGGAACTGTTGAAGCATTTAATCTTCAGAGAATTTCCTCTCAAGTTTCCAGATGTGCATCAGAAAACGTATTATGTATCCCATCAGATAAGGACAGATAACTCTTCTGGCAGATACAGCGGGCACATTTTGCTTCTAACCAACTTGTACATGTCGTGTGTGATTCTCAGAAATTTCCTGCATCTCCTGCCTGCTCTCTCACAGCAGATGCCCACATGTTTGTAAATGTCAGCTACATCAGCAGTCAGCAAGCACAATTGAAACCTGAACAGTTATTTTTTTAATACAGAATGTCCTGAATATTTTCCTTATAAGTAGGTGTTGCATCTGGTATGTGCTACTACAGTTCTAGGTAATAAAGGTCACGTCAGTCCATATAATCTAGGTGTGGTGTCTTCAGTGCAATTTCATTTTAAGGACTTTTTTTCTGCTTCCGTGAATTTCTCCTTATGGTTCAATTCAGGTCAAAAGTTCTTTATTTCTTGGTCGAAACTGTTTTGTGTCATACAGCAAATGGAGAGTTTCCTCTCACTGGCAGCTCACAGCTAGTGCCTTGTGGATTTAGTAGCACCCAGTAGTACTTTAGTAGTGCAATGGGCTAAGTTGTATGGTTTTTACTTTGATGGGTTACTGTTTTAAGTAGACTGCCAATGTTTTCCCAAAGAATGCGAAGAAGTGTAGAGAAATTTTACTTTAAAGTGGTTTTATACCTCAGCAAGATTTCTTGAGACAAAGAAAAGGAACTTCTTCAGTTCAAGGCTGTTTTCTGTACTAAATATAAAAGACCTGCAGAGAAGAGCGTGTGCATGAAAGCTTTGAAGAAAAGGTCACAGGAATTCTTTATAACAAAAAACATTAGGCAGGCTGCCTGTAGGTGTCATTACAAGCTGTTTTGTGTGTACCCGGAGGCCTAATCTTGGAAACAATTAAGTGCAGACATGTGGGTAACTTTAATTGTGTACCTGCCAAATCAATAAGATAAATTGAAATCTTTCAGCATTTGTAAGATCTTTAGTTTACAGGTTTCCCTTCAGCTGTTAGAACAAAACCACGTAAATGAAATGCGGGGAACTTGTCTAATATAAGTTTAGTATTATATTGCAAGACACTGAAGAGCTCTTTTAGAGAATACTTTGCTTTTTTGTTTTGTGCTCTGAACAGTGTTATTTTGCTAAGCACATCAATACCTGGACAAATAATTATCATGGTTTCTGTTTTCTGTTCCTTTCTGTGACACGCTTTTTGGTCTTAAATTGACACTTCATTTGCTTTTTGGGGTTGGAGAAGAAACTGTCTTTCATGTTCATATGTATTATAAACTAGGTGCTTTGCATATAATATCAGTGCATTAACTGAGAAGAAAAAAAACCAGTGGGCTCTGCTGGGAAATGAAATCGATCTATAATTGCCTGGTTAATTGCGTTTGTCTATAGATTGCATTGGCCACTGTAAACTGTTTCACAAGACATCATATTTTATGTATTTTATCATCTATCTTATAGAATGCTCCTGCAGGAGAGTGAAAACCCTTCCTTTGCTTTGTTTGAACGTCAGTGGATAGTGAAGCATACGTACTTGAGTATACGTATTGAGGATACATAGACAGACAGGCAGAAAGCCATAGATTTTTTTTCTTAGTTAAAAAACCTGTTGGTCAAGGTGAAAAAACACTAGTTACGTGCATTAATGTAGTCTGTTTTAATTTGGTTTGGTTTGGCCTTCTTTGTATTAATTTGTAAGTACATGAAATGATTTTATCCTTCATATTGGCTAGTGTCTTGGGCTGATTTCAATGCTTCATCTTTATTTAATTTAATTTTATTTTATTTTGCTTTTTTTTTCTTTATTTGCAGGTATAGCAGGACTACAGTTACATGCAAAAGCCCTATTAGAGCACACACATGGAACTGGACAAGAAATCTGCTATTATCTAACCAGAAATAGCATGACCTTTATCTTTTCTTGTATGGGTTTCTTTTTTTTTGGCCTCAGATTGTAGTTTGTGCAGCACATTGTGAAACGGGAGAAGTCTTATCTCTGGAACAACCCAAAAAATAGTGAGGGTGGTGTGTTGCTTTATTTCTTACTGTTTTTTTTTCCCCTTCAGTTAGAAGAAATTGTGCATTAACTTCTTCTACCTCCCTCTTCCAAAGAATTCCTTTCTTTTCACACTTCCATCCTGCTTTTTGTTCAGCCTGTATCAAGATCCTCACTTGTTCTTGTTCTCCAGTCTCCCCACTTGCCCCAGTCAGCTCACTGTATTCCAATTAGCTTTTGATAGAAAACCTAATGTAAGTACTTCCTCCTACTTGTCCTCTCAACCTCTTCCTTGTCTTACTTGTCATGAGACAAGCCTTCTTTAATGTCTTCTGTCTTAACTGGATACAACCTTGGGACCACTTTAATGGCTTCTTTCAGATTTACTGAGAGTCCTCTTAGACTGTGATTAGACTTCTGCTTCTCCAATCGTCCTACTCTTCCTCAAGTCCATCCTTCATCTCCTTTGCTCAAGACCCTTCAGTTTCTAGTGACTACTTCCTAGCTCAAACTTATAATCAATATCCATTCCCCTTATTTTAGACCTGCCAACCATGTATGTAGAGATATTCTTCTTCAGGTCTTGTGTTTTTTGGCATCAGTGGGTATTTGACTCTTTTGCTTCTGACTCTCCAGTGGTTTCTTCAGCACAGAATGCCCTGGCGCTCTCACCAGGATGCTGTTGGATGCTATTGATCACTTCTGTATCCTTTTCTTCTTCATTCACACCTCATTGGATTCTCTTTCCTGACTACATTAATGTGTCAGATAAAAGGTTGACTCAGAGCTTTCATAATCTTCTCCAGACATGTTCTGTTTTGTTCAAACTAAATCTGAGTGGGTCCCAAGATAAACCCCCTGTATAGTCACGTATAATGTTGTTTATTGCCCTGATATCAATCTAGCCTAACTCTAACTTGCGGTGTACTGCTGAAATTAATTATGTGCACTGTTGTAGTTCCTTCTGGAATCAGTTACACCATTAGGATGCTATTGTATTTGGCTTCCTGATTTTTCACAGTCTCATGAAAATGTTCTAGTAAAATGCCTTCATTCTTAGTCCTTCTGAGTGATTCTTCATTTCAGGAGCACATGTCATCACAGCAAGCAGTTCAGGCATCAGCTGAACTGAGGCTATAATAAAGACTGTCTTGTTAATGTTTACATAGAGAAATACTTTAATTTGTCTGTCTTAAAATAAAATAGACAAAATCTACAGAATTATTAATGGAAATCAGATACCAAAACTGTTATTGATGGTATACCACTGAGACTTTTTTCAGGAACTGTCTTTTATTGAGACGATTGTTCAGTAAACTGCAAAATTTTATTTCTGTATAACATAGTTCTTTTTGTGTCAGAGAAATTATCTTTCAAAGGCTTCCCTTCCCTCCTCCAAGTTTGTGTTGCTCAATAGAAATTCACTGCAACTGATGTTTCTTCTTATGGAAGCTCCCATATGTGGCATACAGGTGGATTTATGCAAAATCCGTGTGTCAGAATGCTGACTGAAACCACTACAGTAGAGTAAATTATCAGATACAATTGTTTTTTCCCCATTGTCTGTAAAGTCTTCAGCTGTCATTTAACTGGGTGAAAATCATGTCATACGAGGCTGTAGTCATACCAAATCTTTCTCTGAATATATACATTATTATAGAATTGAATAGGTAATGAATTATAGAGCATGTTGTTGTTCTGAAGAAGTGTTTCAGCCCCTGCGTAATCATGCTTATGAGTTTTGCTGTGTATTAATGGCAATATGTACTTTGTAAAGGCCACAGGGAGAGGTAATTATTGAAAATTTAAAAAGCAAGTATCTCATCCTACATCAGGACTGTAGATCACTGCAGGATCACTGAAGGTGACAGAAAGACTCATACACACATCAGTGACAGAGATTCCTGCTAACACCGTTTTTTAAATGCAGTGATGATTCACTATGTGAAAACAGTTTTCTGTATCCCGCGGCAACCAGAAACAAAATGTGTCTCTTCTTGACTTCAAGAACACATCTGAAAAGTCCTTTGTCTTCACAAGACAATCATGCAACATTAGAAGCCCGCTCCCAGCCATTCTTCATAAAGAATTCTTCAAAAAGAACAAAAAGTAGGCTTCTGAAGTTAGTGTTATTAATCAACAATTTACTCTGGCTCTTGATTGAGCTGTAGGGCAATTTTTTTGGTATGATGTGAGTTATTTCAGACTCCATCTATGACTTTTTCATGCATGAAAAATAATACTGTATTTTATGCAAATTACTCTTAAAACGATTGAAATCTGAGAGACAGGACTTTTGTCCTCAGAATTGCTCAGATTCCTATAGCAACACAGTATCTTATTATTTTATTGCTTGACATACTGTTAAATTTTATTCTTTAGTCTGCTTAGGATAAAGAAAACAGAGACTCCATATTTCACAAAACATGGAAAAATAAGGAACATTTCCTTTAAACATAATATATGAAATGAGTGGTGTATCTTTGTGTAGGTAGCTGAAATTCAGAAAGTCAAGTGCTTAAAGACTCATGTCAAAATAAGCACAAAAGACATAGGTTCTTTTTCTCAGGCTTGTTTTTCAGCAGTCACACCCTGTTCTCTTTCCTCCCAGCATCTAGCAATTGATGCTATTTTTAGAAATTATTCTGATAATAATCACTCAGCAAACTTTAAACTGAGTTGTTAAGAGTACAGTACTCTTAGCAGGAGAATCACATGATGGTGTACAGAAGGCTTTGACCTTTTCAAATCTCCAGTTTCCCCATTTTGCTTTATAAATGTAAAGCGTGAGAAAAAAATTGGGATTTATCCAGAAGATGCGCTTACTGCACAATTACAGTTTGCATTTACAGAGCAATGGGTTTCTTCCAGTTTTAAAACAGAGTTTAGTTACATTTCACACTGGAAATTGTGTGAAGAGTTTTCATGTGGGAAGTTAGACCAGAACAGATTATTTGCTGTGTACGTTCATGACTTAACTAACTGCGCAGCAGCTCCCTGCCTGGACAGTCCACAGGGGAGAAGATACTTTAGTCTTGGAGGAACTGGCTGACTTTGGCTCGCGGGTTAATTTAACCTTGCTTATACAAATGCTGCAAGGTGAACATTAAATTTGTGCACCCGAGGCACAGATTTAAATGAGAAGAAGCAGAATAAAGGCCTGTTTCTCTTGAAAAGTATTTAAAATATCATGAGGATTAAAATTTGTATTCATGTTCTACTATAAACCATTAATCAGCTTTAATTGCAAATGTATTCAAATGAGACTGCAGAAGTGATCGTATTGCTCAAAATAGAAAAATCAAGTTATCGATGGGTCCTGGTTTCAGCTGGGATAGAGTTAATTTTCTTCTTAGTAGCTGGTGCAGTGTGTTTTGGATTTAGTGTGAGAAGAATGTTGATAACACCCTGATGTTTTCAGTTGTCATGAAGTAGCACTTATCCTAAGTTAAGGGTTTTTCTGTTTCCCATGCTCTGCCAGCGAGCAGGTGTGCAAGAAGCTGGAAGGGGACACAGCCAGGACAGGTGACCCAAACTAGCTGAAGAAGTATTCCATACCATAGAATGTCATGCCCAGTATATAAACCGGAGGGAGTTGGCTGGGAGGGGCGGATCACTGCTCAGGCATTGGTCAGTGGGTGGTGAGCAATTGCATTGTGCATCACTTGTCTTTGCTTGGTGTGCTGCTTTTCTTGTTTGTTTGTGGGCCAGGGTTTTTTTGGGGGGGGGTGGGGGTGTGCAGGTCTTGTTTTTTTTTTTATTTTGTTATATTCCTTTTCATTACTAGTAGTAGCAGTAGTATATTTTATTGTACTTTAGTTATTAAATTTTTCTTATCTCAACCCATGAGTTTTACTCCTTCTTTCTCCCAGTTCTCCTCCCCATCCCACTGGGAGCAGGGAGCAATGAGCGAGCGGCTCTATGGTGCTTAGTTAGTGACTGGAGTTAAACCAGGACACAGTGCTATTTTGATGTTCATGCATTTTTATGTTTTTTTTCCCCACTTAATTTTTCCTTGTCTTTTTTCATTGGTGTTGATTTCACAAATTGAACTTTATTAATTGTGATTCACTACTTCAAGCCCTAATTATACATGACACTCCATGCGGGCAGTACCCTTCATCTGCTTGAAATGGCTTGCAAAACAGGAACATCACTTAAATCTGTAATTGTTGGGTATAAATCACTGCTGTGTAAATCTGTTGAAGGCCCATGCTTGTCTTTTTGAAGATTTGGAATTCTATGGACATCCTGTGTTCAAGGAAAAACTCCATGTTCTTGCTAAAATTTTTTTAAAATGTTCATTGCTTTTGCCTCTCAGTGGAATGAGTGTTTTCAAAATAAACTGAAATTATTTACTCGTTCATATAATACTTGGAAATATTGTGCATTTTTTTCTTTTCTGATGTTTAGGATAGGTTAGGAATCCATGTGGTCACAGGACATCAGGTATGCATTTATAGGCGTTTGTAAACCAGTGTAGTTGCCTGTGGGGAGAGAAGTATCTTTTGGGGCGCTGGCAATCGTTGAAGGGCAGTTTCCTTCTACTTCGTTATGCTTCAAGCCACGCAAGATTCCCCTGAAAAGAGTTTAACAACATCAGTAGTTAAGGTTTATGATTTCTTTCTTACTTCTGCTATGTATACTTAATACGTGTATCTGACCTAGATTCAGTTTGCATTTGGGGGGATGGTTCCATTCTGGCATAGCTGGATCGTAATTCATGAAGAATGGCATAGTCGTTTCCTACAAAATCCTTGAGATTTCAAGCGTCAGTGGTTTTAGTTCCTAGTTTTGGGATGCTAGACATCTTATTTTCTAAAACAGCACAGTCTGACTTTCAGGCAATTAGGCTCAGTTTTCACATGCTCCCAATATAAGCATTTACTAGTGACGTTTTAAAAACAAAGTTCTGTTTTAGGAAACTTGTGGTAAACAGATGGAAATAATAGTATTAATTGTTTCCTAGTTTGTGTGATGTTGTAGAAATCCTCTGAAAAATATATACCTGCAAGTAGCTTCCTAACCACAGTATTCCTACTTAAATTTAAGGTTAGGTACCTGCCTATAATAACCTGTAGAAAGCATTCAGCAAGAATCTTGTGAAAATTGCCGTTCTCCTTCATGAAAACCATACTTAAATGATGAAGATTTTCTATTGGATTTTTGCGTGCATCTGTTAAAAAGGTATGGAATGGCATTTTTTTTCCTGCTTACTAGATACGACTCTCTAACTTCTTTGCAGAAAACAAACAAATGAAAGGTGATGTACAAGCCATTTGTATTCACTGTTAATATAATGTATTTAAGAGCCATCGGTAAGAGTTGCAAATTCTCCTTATTTTGAAGAAGTGTATCAATGCGGTTTTGTTTAATGTAAGATTTCTCGGAACTCCTGGTACTGAACTCTGTGTCCCTGGCTATGACAGGGGTTAAAACAACTTCTGGGCACTTATCCATCGCCCTTCTAATACAGAAACCAATTAGACTTTATACTACTGAAGGACAAGCATAACCGAGTGAAGGAAATGGAGCCGTTAGACTAGAAAGGATTGAAACCTGACAGGAGGATTTTCTTCTGATTGTATGTGGGCAGCTTCCAGACCAGTTGCAATATGAGTGTTGTATGGTAAAAAAAATACTGAGAAGTTTTTAAAAGCCATTATCATGTGCTCTGATTGAAACAGAACTTCTGGCAAAAAAAGTATGTGGCCATTAATTGAAAGGTATAATGAAATAGATAGGCATGGGCAATATTGATTTTAGCATTCCCTCAATATTGATTTCTTCTGTTGAAAATGTAATGTTCGACAAGTATGTTTTTGCATCTGCAGTGTATGTGCTAAAGGTTTCTTATATTTGATCTGTTCATTTCCTGTATTCCAGTGCAAACCCTTTGCCAAGAAACATTTGTCTTTATTCTCAGAGCAACTTCCTTTCCAAGATTGTCCTTTGTATGCAGTATCTGATGCAGAGAAATAGAAAATTGTCCCAACTTTAAGAGGCATGAAAAAGCAGACTGATGACATTTTTGTATTGAACTTAGCACCCCTGAAAGTTTGGGAGCAGCAGTAAGGTAAGAGCCAGAGTACAAAAGAAATAATGTGAGCCAGGCTCTTCAGCCCAGTCCTGCTGATGGACATCACTTAAACCCAGAGCATTTCTGCTGCCTGCAGATGCTACGATCTCTCTGGGTGTTTTATATCCTTTCGGATATCAAGTTCTGTTAGAGTTCTTGGGGGTTTTAGTAAGAAGTTGTGGAACTAGCTTTTGCTTGTAACTCAGATGACAGCTCATGCCTAGGAGGAAGTAGTCACGTGCGGTTCGCTCTGCATGAGCTTGCCTCTGGAAGCAGCTGATGCAGTGACAACCACACGGCCTCTCTGCAGCAGCCAAGTGGTGTTAGCACCTGCCATCACTTCTGTGGTGCTGAGGAGTGAAAGATGCAATGACGATGCCAAGAAAAACTTCTGTTTTTACCATAACTGAGCCTCCAGAGATTCTCGTAAGCAATGGCAGCTGCTGAGAGCTAAAATCATAGTGGTGGATGCAAGGGGAAGGGGAAAGAATAAAAGAAACTCAATGGAGCCACGTAGAGAGATTGCTATCAGATAAGCCAGGGTGCCGGCTTCTTCATGGCACAACATGAATATGGATAAACTCCTAGCCTGTAGCACGAGCCTAGGAGTTTGCTGACACGTCTCCTCATTTGCTTTGACTCTTGCTGATTTATTTTTGTAATAGTTCTACCAAAGCTGTTTCAAGGAATACTGGTTTATCACATGGTGATTGAGCCAGTACCTTAACCTTGCCTTGTAGGATTACCAAACAAGAAAATAAATAAATATATAAACACAATAGTGGAGATGCAAGTAACAATACTTCTAAAGAAAACAGACAGTATTTTTTTTTTAAAGTATTTTTCATTTGAAAAGCTCTTTATATATTTTATTGTGGTTAAATGAATGTGAAAGGTGTGCTCAATTTTTCTCCTTGGTTTCCCTATTAATGTTGAAGGGTAGGAAGAAATTATAGTCATTTGTATTCCTGGACATAATATAAATGAAAAATGAATATTTTATTGCTAATGGCTTTATAAAATGCTATTCAGATATCTCAGCAAGTTTAATATGTAATTCCATTGCAAAACACAAAAATGAAAACAAAATGCTCAGCTGAGGGCTCTAAAAATAATGATAACGCAATGCCTAAATACTAGTAGACGCAACTTTTAACTCCTCCATTCCTTTGGAAGTTGCATCAGTTTCTTAAGCAGTGCAGTTTGGCCTCCCCAGACTGTGCAGAGCTTGGGGCTGCGAAGCTGTGTCAAAATGGAGGTTCACTGTAGTGAAACCTAACATTTTTCAGACATGCAGTATTTGACCAGCTTCACTGTGTTATCTTTTCAGTAGCAAACCAATTGTATGGCTGCTACATCACAGAAACTACCTAAAGAGGTCCTTTCAGTCAATTTTGTGTGTCTTAAAAATACGATTTTTAGATCTATGTAGATATAAATATGTATTTTTATATATATTTTATATTTAGTCTATTTATTCTAATATATTATATCAACCTATATATGTGGGCTGAAGGGGATGGATGTTGACCAAAGGTAGGCAGAAAGGTAGAGAAGGTGGGAACCCTTTCAGGTTCAGATGGATGGCACAACAGGGTTAGTGCTGGTGATGGGATGGGTGTGGGAGTGGGAAGTACGGTGAATAGAAGATGCTGTGCAAGTACCCTAAGAGGTAAGAGCAGACAGTCTTGACAGATGTTGTTTGAGCTGGTGGGAAGAGAAGTATTAAGACTAGAGAAGGGAAGGAGAACAAGTAGAGCTAGAAAGACTGTGGAAAGCCTATTTCAGTCGGGGTAGTTTCTATTGAACCCTCTGCCAGGGTGGGAGTTGAAGTTCCCGTTGTGCCTTACTCTTAATCTTTCCCTTAAGAATGAAAACTGCTGTCTGAGGGGAGAAACTCAGTGTACCACGTATTTAGAAAATCAATGAATATTTGTTCTGCCTTGACCAACTCCACTTTGGAACCTGCTTGCTAAACCAAAAAGCAGGCTTAGCATGCTTCAAAACTCTGTCTATGGTAATCAGAATTTCTACATTTCAGGAGCTGAAATATTGCCTTATATTACACAAAGGGATTCAACTTGCTAAAAACATTAAAGAACATTACTATAAAAAACACTGTGAAGCAAATAACATGGCAAAACTTACAAAATGTTTACCTTTTATTTCTGATAACATCAAACAGAAGTGCTGCAGCCAGGGAAAGCATGTTTCAAATGGTTAAATGTCACTTGCTTCTTTTCTTGCAGTGGGAAAAAAAACCCTGTCTTCCTTGATTTAGCAGCAGACACATACAGATGTTTAAAATGTTTCCTTTAAGCTGTTATTGGGGAACTCAAGACAGTTTTGAGAATGAAGCCTCTGCATCTAAATAAGTTAAAATACCCTATCAGAAGTGGTTCCATACTGAAATCGTAAAAACTCCTCTGAGAACTGATGAGGAAGTGAGAATAATTGCAGTCACAACATTTAGAAGGTGCAAAGTGGCTTGTTAAAACCTCAGTGAAACGCATAGCAATTGAAGGCATCTGAATCTGAATCTTTTTGAGAAACACAGAAAAATAAAACATAGGCTCACATTAAAACACCAGTGTGAAAATCTGGCAATGTTTTTCTTGATGCTTACGAAGTAAAATAAAGGTAGAAAACAATCAGACAATTGAGCAGCAAATTATTAATGAAAATCAGGCTGGCTTCTTTATGTTCAGATTTAAAATAAAGAAGTTTTATTAATGTTATGAAACATTGTCCTCATTCAGATGAAAACAATATATGTCAGGGAAACTGTAGGCAGAAAATTGACCACAGTGTTACAGGAGATACTACCTATATCCCTATGTACTTAAGGGCAAAGGGTTGTACTGAACGGTAAAGCACGTGTAGTTTTTTGGGCGTGTGTCTAGTGTATGAGAAAATGTGTACCTTAAAGAAAAATATTCATTAATAGTACGTGCAAATAGATTTTTGTCTTGAAGGAATCATGTCTTTCTCTTGTAGACTAAAAAAGACATTACATAGGCTGTAAGGAGATCATGAATATCTTTCAGAGCTTCATGGAAAACAGTTCATTGTACAAGTATGTGAGCATAGGAACTGTTTTGCTGAAATTGGCACCTAAATCCATGTCTGGCTTCAACAG
Source organism: Sagittarius serpentarius (assembly GCA_034782735.1). Classification (NCBI taxonomy): domain Eukaryota; kingdom Metazoa; phylum Chordata; class Aves; order Accipitriformes; family Sagittariidae; genus Sagittarius; species Sagittarius serpentarius. The sequence continues at coordinate 3,348,142 of JAVKLA010000007.1, forward strand.
TGGCCATCTGCGGATACTTCAGGGGAACTTACAGAAAAACCTGTTTTCAGGAGCATTTTTTTTCCTAAGCCATCAAGACAGTTATTTCCACAGATTGAGAAGCATATAGATGTACATCCTGTGTATGTTTTTATCCTCTATAATGTAATTGTAGGTGCATCTATTGTTTGTATTAATATCTGATCATTTTTGTCTCCAGCTTATGTCTTGGTCCCAGTATGTTATGATATGTAATGATGCAGAACATGCATGAATGCATAAAGGAGGGAGAGGAGGCGATTCTGTTATCAGATTTGATCCTTCTCAGTTTAATGAATTGATTACTTCTTTCCTAAGTGTTTTATTTGGAAAGGCAGAAAAACGATGGATCTATATGCAGGGAAGATGTAGGAGTTTGAGAGAGCCCAGAGATACTTTGCTGATAGACTCTTTGAGTGAATGCAGACATTTTCTTCCAGATCCAGGCTATGGCTGTAGTATGGAGTTCAGTGTTACTCTTAGTGCTGCGATGCAGGCTTTGGAGAAAGAAAATGTCTTTGTGACTGGAATAAAAAAAAAAAATCACTGAAACTACTGTATGAGACAATTGTCATAGTTGCTACAAAACTGAATGCATTTTGAGAAAAAAAAAAAGTGTATATTTGAACCTGAAAGATCTCGTGCAAGGAAAGAAAAGCAATTGAAATAGGCAGCCTGCAGATTAAAATCCCAGGAGAGTACTTGGTTCTCTCAATTGACTGCTGAAAGAGCAGAAAAAGCTGATGTTATATGATATTATTAGGGAAGAATATACAATGACAAAATGTCAAGGCTGGATAGTATAGTCAATGAAGTATGAAAGAAACAATAGAAATTGAAAAGGGAGTAGAGTTTTGCTCAAGGAAATCAGTTCTCCACTCTGTTGTCAACAAAGCATTTGCATCTGTGAAAGCAACCCTCTGGTTTTCATTAGGATAAAAAAATGACTAGAGTTGCATTTAATATAATGCATCATAGTAGCAGTGCCAAATCACACAGTGACAGTCATTGAGGATCCTGCGGTACTCTTCACAAAGAGATGTTAACCCCAAAGTCATTGTCCAAATTACATTCTGCTTGCAGATAGAAGTGAAGGGGGGTTTTAGAGATTAACTCGAGTTGAATTTGCTGTTTGGGAAGGTAAAAGTGTTTTTTTCCTACGTATTAATGGACCCTTCATCTAACCTCTGTGTGCCAGGAAGTTATCTGACCAAGGAAACTTGTGTCTCTGTTTATTACGAGTCTTGTGAAGGAAAGTGGGGAATAAAGACAAACTGGAAGAATAAGCAATGAAAAATCAAGGTGAAAATAAAGAGCAGAAAGGAAGGGATATTTGCTATGAAAGAAATCTATTAGTTGTGTAGTGGTATATATGTCATTTTCTATTATGAGAAACGTGACTTTTATATGCTTATAAAAACAGACTGTTTTTTTCCCTCTGTATGTACTCAGTTGTAAGCCAGCAACCTCCAGTTCTTGAGCCTCTATTTAGAGGCTTAGTTCAGCTTTCAACTTTGTTTACAAATTTAAAAACATGTTTATTAAGGTGTTCTTGTGCCAGCTACCAGATGTTTTATATGTTAGGTGTTTTTAGGTATGTTAGGTTTTATATGCTAGGTATATTGCCATTTTTTAGAAACTGAAAAGCAGATAATAATAGTAATTTGTGCCTGGTACTTTGGTATTCTTACACTTCTCCATTTAATATAAGGAGAGGGGAGATAGCTAGTTTAGTAAATTTAAATATTTGAGTAAATTAAATATATATTAAATATAAATTAAACAATGTGAAAATATAGTCTGAGTCTAAGCTATTTCAAACACTGTAGCCCTGCAACAAATAATGGACTGGTTATATACTCTTTATGTTGATTACTGGTTATAGGCTTTATAATTAAAAGGCTAAAAGAGCATCTTTCCAGCTGTTTTTCAAAGCAGAAACAAATAGCACTCAACAAAATGTCCTTCATCCTGATTCCTCTTTGCTGAAAAAAATTATTGTGCAAAATATTACATTTAATGTGTTTTCTGAGAGTTCCTGAGAACTCAGAGTCTTCTAAAATTAACAGTACTAGACATACAAATGCTGTTAAGTGACAGATCAGTGTCTTGTCTTAAATAAGGTGAAGTTTCCCATCAGTATTTTGCAGCTCAGGTGATTAGCTTTGCTTAGATTCTCAGAGGAATCAAGGCTAATCTGTCTGCCCGTATACTAAGTGGTGGTTGAGTATCAGTAGGTAGTTGAAACACTAAAAACCTACTTGGTTATCCACACCTCGTGTACTAGCATAAAAAGAGGTAGCAAGAAGCAGTAGCAGCTTTAATTTATGGTTTGCCCCTGCGATGGGAGCTACGCTAACTCAGGTCAGATGCAAGACCCACGCAGCCTTCCAAGCTGTGGGAGCAGCAAGCTCTAGGCAATGGACCAGGCAAATCCTGGAAAATAATAATTAAATGTCTCAGCTGATAATTGCGTGTATTAGTAATTAGAAAGAATAATTAACTTTACCTACTAATAAAAGACACATGGAATAAGTTTATAAATAACCACCTGGAATGTATTCAAAGGTGTTAGAAAATAGTCCTAAACACATTTTAAGGAGGCATTTCCATTCTTAGTAAGTGAGATTGGAGATGTTGGGGAAAATTAATCAAACAGGGGGGGGTGTGTGGGGGAGGTGAAAGCTCATTTCATGTGTCTACTGTTTTTTCTTATCAAAACTAACTTTTATTTTTCTGGCCTCAATTGTTTATAGCAGTTTTATTTGCAGGAATTGCATATGTCAGCAAAAACTCTTCATGACGTTAAATAATACAGAGACTGCAGAAATCACAGCACTCCAAGTGTGTAGGGGAGCGTTGCAGATTCTGGATGAACAACTGGAGTGCTTGGACTTCTGAGTTCCTGATTTCTATCTTTGTTTTTAAGAGACCTTCATATCTTTAAGCAAATTACTTCCCCTTCTTTTTCACTTTCGTTGATAAAATGGGATAATATTTAAGCACGATATTTCATAAAGATGTTGCGTAGACCCATTAACTAAATGCATTTGCAGGTCTTTGATTACCTTCAGTATATCAAAATGTCACAGCTGAGCTTGCTGACTGCACTTACTTAATTTCCTAGTTGTACTCAACTTCTAGATTATAAAATGATACTTAGTGGCATAATTTATGATACAACTTAAACTATCACCCTGAAAGTCAGTTCAGCAGTTATCCACTACTCCTTAGAAAAAGCTATAAAGTACACAGATTGTCTTTTCTTTTCTTCAGTTATTATAAAGATTTACTTGATCTCTAGCTCTAGTATCCACTGAAGATTTTCTCTGTCAGTATTAGCTTCTTAGATCAATAAATTGTGATACTGATCTCTAGAGAAGTCAATGTCTGTCAACGTATCATTGCAGTGTTTCCCTTGTTGAAAAGCAGTTGGAGCAAATTAAATTGGCTTCTGTCAGTGGATGATACAGAGTGGATGGTCCATATTTTATGGTACAATTAATGAAGGTTGATACATAGGCCTCTTCCTAGAGAAGATCAGATTAAAGACAAGGGTTTGTAGTGAGAAAAATCCCAATTGATGAGGTGAGGTGAATCTGTTTTCATTTAAAGAACAGTTGCTGAAGACTGGAAGATGACTATTGTTTTCAAAGGCGCATGGTTTTAACAATGTGCATTTATATATACTTGATCTTCTATATTGCTGGAAAAACACTCACTGCATTCTCTAATCTGCCATTAGTCGATTTACATCAGTATGTAGGTTTATGAAGCATTCTGTTTTGAGGCAGATATACACAAGTAGAAGAAAACAAAACAAAACCAAGCCTGTAACTACTCTAAAACAGCGCCAGAAAGAGCTGCTTTCTCTTTCATCCAGCTAAAATGGTGGGAATCTGTCCTCAAGCAGGATCCTGATCTTGGATCTCCAAGTGGGAAAAGTTAGTTCTCTCAGACTTGTTTTCTTCCTTTGCCTCGTTATCAAGAATTTTTCTGATAGTTAATTATATTTTTAACATTGCTTTCCAAGAACAAATTATTATCACAACCTAGCAGTGACTCCATGGTACCCATTCAGCTGCACAATAAGGATGATGTATATTTAATCTGATCAGCTCCAGAAATTAGAAGAAAACTTGAGCATTGACCATTGTAATCATGGAACAATTATCGGCAAAATTCTAATAATGTCCATTGTTTGTATTTTAACAGCCTGCTCCAAATTAAAAAAATGGCCTAAAAGCACTAAAAGAAAAGCTCACAGGGCTGTTGTTGACATGGGCAAGATGATATTTTCTGAACTGTTGTTCTGAGAAATACTTGGCTGACTTGGTATTCAGACATTTTAAAAATGGAGTTTAGGTGATTAAAGCTTTGTAAATTCTCTGCCCTCCAGAACACTGAGAGGTTTCCAGCGACATAGGGAAAAGGCTCAATCTACAAAACTCAGCTGTGCATCAAAAACACATTTTAAAAATGTTACAGTAGCACAGCTAAGTACTGCAAAATTAGATGTCCTAATTTACCTAATTTTGCCTAATATGTATAATTATGACACAAATGATGTTGAACATCTACTACAACTTATAAGATATGATTATAGCCTAATGGTGTAGCATCTTCTGTTTAATTTATAACTAAAATCTGTCAACTTTAAGCCAGACTTAGAGTGGCTGCTTTTATGAGAACAGAATTGGTTTAGGCAACATCAAATAAAAAGTCCTCATTGGGTGAATTCCTCACAGTGGTGGGTTTTTTTGTATGTATGGGGAGCTTTAAACAGCAAGGTATGATTATGACAAATACCTTGTGGACGGCAAATTTAGGTGGGAGGTGTGATGTTGTTTGAAATTGTTAATATGTCCCTTCAGGAGGGCAAGCTGACATCTCTCAAAGCAGTGATTAGTTTGGAAGGGTGTTGTTTTTTTGATAGCTCGAGAAACAACCCTTTTGGTACTGTCTCACTCAATTCTCCGCTGTAATAAACTGTGTTAGCCCCACCGGATTTAATTAATTTACACTGGCAGAGAAGTTGCTTTGCATTCCTTAGAGAGGAAAATTACTGAAGTTGTTGGAGGGGCCACCGAGGGTATGTATACATGGACAGCTGTAGACAGACACAGGCTCCTCTGCCAATGCTGCTATCTGGCCAGACTCAAACCACTTGCAGTCCAGAAGCTATATGATCACCATGCCCCTACTAATTTACCCCACCTCTCAGCAGCCTTTCTAGTTCAGGCAGGGTGCCACATTAGCATAGCATCCAGACCTGGGCTGGCTCGTGTCCAGTTATCATGGAAGCGCGGATGTTTTTCTGAGCCCAGTGTGTGGACATGCCCTGAGATGTTTTGTCAAAGCAATTTCAGCATCCTCAGGGCTGTTTAACCTTTCTTAGATTCCAGCTATCACTGAAGAACTTGCAGCTTGTGTAGCGGACATGTACCAATCTGCTTTGCAGATTTTCATACTGAGGCTATTTCAGTGCTTAAAAGATTGGACTGCCTTCCTGCACACTTCTAATTGCAAATTAAGGCGCTTGATTTGGTTTGGAAAGCAGTTATGTGATTTTTTTTTTCCCCCTCTTAGGTTTTTTCTCTTTTGTGTAAATTAAAAGACAAATTGTCCTCAGCTGAACTATTGGCTTTTGAGGCAGAATGTTCTCACAGAGGAGGTCTCCAGTTTTGTCTGCACTTGGGGTTTAATCTAAAAGAACTATGTTTCACTTACTTTTAGTAAATTTTATCAGCCAGTTTCCTTGATGATCAAGCGCAGGAGTCCGTGTTAAAATTTGTAACGTTTCTGCATACCAAAGCAATGGATTCAACAAAGATATTGGCTTTCTGACATGTTATAATCTCCCTTATTCCTCAACAACTTCTCTGTGTTCCATGCGTTATAAACTACCTGTCTCGCTCTCTCTTTTAGGAAATAATTACCATGGAGCCCTCCTTTCTCCTTTACTTGAATCCCTTTTATTTAGGAAGTAACTGTTGTCTTTTCTTTCAGGCATGGTGTAACTGATACATGTCTAATGAAACTCAGTGATTTTCTGAGTGTAAACTTTGAAGTCTCTCTGTCTCTGTTTCAGATCTGACATAGGGATTTCATACCCAAAATTTCATCTCAGTTTTCATCCTTGTACCAGTTGGTTAAAAAAAATATAGTATCTTTGCATAAAAATCTTCTGATGAATGAACTATTAAAACTTGATTGGTGGAGCGGTATTCTTCACTTGCAGAATTTGGGCTTATGGAAGGGGTCATAATGGATTCATAGCGATTTGAAACCAGATACCTGATTAGTTACTTGCATAAGCTGAATTCATTAAATCATTCTGCATTGCAGTGCGACAGTGTGAAAAGGAAATGAACTTCTAGCCCATGCAAACTTTTTTTAATATTCTCCATTACATCTTTTCTGTTTTATTGGTGGTGGTGGTGGTGGTGGATTTTTTCATTTTAGCACTTAAGAACTTATTTCCCAAGAAATATCATATATTCTAGTTTTCTCAGAATAATCTTGGTATTGTTTGGGTATTTTTTTAAATCCAGATTTTGTTCTTCTCTTATTATTACTATTCCAAATTATTAAGAGTTTCCACACTTCTTTTCATATCTGTCACATCTGTAAAAATAATGACCATGCTAACCAACAGGTTACTGAAATATTACCTAAAAAAGAGTGGGGTTTTAGATCAATCTTTCAAGCATTTTGACTTGATAGGTCTATTGAAGTATACTGACTTATTTTCATTATTAAATTTGGTGTTCACTGTTTCTTTTCATATATCAGTGCTTGTTTGTAAGATATCTTGACTCATGTGAAAGTGATCTTTTTAAAAACTTTGATCCAAACACTTTCCTGCAATATATTACTTTCCTGTTAATTTTGCCTTCTAACTTTACTATTAGGCCATCCAAAAAATAATAAAAATAAATAAATTTTTAAAAATTGTGTATCATATCTTGTTCTATATGAACAAATTTTTGTGTTCTCATTTATCCTTTTGTATTACTCTTTTGAGGACACAGTATGTTTGTGTATTTGTGCATACATTTCAGTCTTTGAATAGGGAGTTCATTTAAAATAAAGACTTTCACTAATTAAAGGTAAGTACAGTACAGATTGCAGTTGCTGTGTCAGTCTAATTGTTGGATTTTCAGTGTTGGTTTTGAGGTCTTTTTTTTTTCCCATAATGTAAAAATATGTTCATAGAACTTGATTGGAAATGCAAACTCCTGTGTGCTTTTCTTTCAGAGTACGGACATGAGTCCAGCTAGTAGCACCACCTCCCTCCCTGTTAGCCCTCTTCCTGAGGAGCCGTTGTTTTTCAAGGTACAGTGAATTAATTTCATAATAAATATTGTGATTGAATTTTGGCTTATCATGTTATCTGGTTTACTATGAAGTGCTATTATTACTGCTTCCTTTTCTTTAAATTACTGTGACATCAGCAGATGTTCTTATATATATACACCATGCAGTTTTCAAGAAATACCTAGAATAAAACGTTATTGGTTTTGAGAGGATTCTTTTTCCAGCAGACTAGAGCAATAAACCATTATTTATAAGACTGTGTGTTTATCCGTCTCATCTACTGGTGATACATTTTGATATGTGCATTCCTGTATATGTGTGTATGCATCAACACATTTGTCTTTATGTTGCATTTCAAGTACATGTTTTAATGAAACAATGATTAGTTACTGCAAAGATACAGGAGACATTAAAGATACGACAAAGAACAGTTTTGGTGTAAATCCACTGTCAGCCACAGGCCTGTCATTTTTGTTAATTTTAATAATAAATGATGGGACGATATCTGCAACTTCCTAAGGTTTAAGCAGCAAGGAGCAAGTGGCCCTATGTCACTTGTTCACCTGACTTCATGGTATCCAGCCCTGGGACACAGAATGGCCTTAGACAGAGCCTGACTCTTGCAAGAGGTCTCCTGAGGCCAGCCAGGTATGTATTCAGAGCGGTGCTACAGCTGCAAGCGAAGCAGTTGCCTTGCCAGTTGTTTGCTGAGACAAAGAAGGGGGAACTTGAGTTTTCAGCACCATTGTCTTAAATGTGTGTCATAATGTGGACAAAGTTACATGCACAGGAACATCCCTTTTAAAATTTCCCCTTTCCCCAGTAAGTTTCTGCCTACTGTATGAAAACAATTAGTAGCTTGGGTTGTGTTTTCAGTTGCTTTGTGATAATGCTGAATTAAAGCTGAGGAAGTAGAATTAATGAAATTTGATGATGTAAAGTTTGCATCTCTCTTGCACATGCCTCCAGAGAGGAAATATCAGCCTCCTTCAGACCTGGCCAACCCCATAAAAAAACTTGGGGTTTTTTTGGTGGTTTGTTGGTTTTTTTCCCCATCTTTTGTATGTCTGTGCAAGAGTTGTACCCTACAGTTCATAACCAGCTAGCTAGCCAGCTGATTCCTGTTACTAGAATGGTTAAGGACTGTGCTTGCTCGGTGGTTTCGGCAGTGGAGGTACAGATGGGATATCTGTGGTCAGCTGTTCACTGATTCTCATTCCTCTTTTGGGGTTTAATGTTTTCAAGACCTCTAGCTCTCAGTCAGATTTGGCTGAAACTGAGCAATGTTGTGCCAAAATACTACAGCACACATGACTTTTCCTTGGGAAACCCCATTAAATGCACATTGAAGTCTACTCAACATTATAAGGCAGATTTGGTAGTTATTGTTTCTCCTTGTGCCTGGAAAACCACTAAGATATGTCACATACAAAGAAATGGGCTCCTTGGCTCAGATAAAGGTGTAAGAGGTAAGAAAATCTAACTTGAAATAGTTACAATAAACTCTCATGTTTAAATTCTCAGCTAAGGTAAGCAAACAGTGCTCTATTTGCCTCAGGAGCACTCTGACAAATACACCATAGTGCCTTTATTTATTTTTAAAGGAAATGGTACCTGTATAGCTCAAAATGGGCTGTAAATGACTTCTATGAAGTGGAATAGTTGCTCTAATAAAAAAATGAAGCTATTTCTTCATATTAAAGATCTCCTTCCTTTACATTTTACAGTAGAAAATGGTACAAGAAACTAAATAAAAAAAAAAGACAGGAAGTGTTATTTAATCTTTCATTTTCAGTCAGTTTTCAAAATAGAAACGTTTTGCTTTGGAATTCAAGTAAAATGGAGGCCAGACCAGGAAAAAGTCAAATATATCTCACAGCCAATCCCCTTAAGTAGAAATAAAAGTAATATAAAATGTAACAGTTTCTGTTATTTCTCCCTGGCTCACTCCAAGAGAGAGCAATGTTGTTCCAGTGGTAATGTGAATGACTGGTTTTACAAGCCATAACCCTTTCTGAATACTATCAATCTATAATATTGGCTTTTGATGATGGGATGATGCATTTCCCTTAGCAACATGATAATAACCTTTCCCACCTTGTTGCTGTAGAAATGGGGATTGAGAAGGAAATTCCATTCTGTGGTTCTGAAAACACAGGTGTAACGAAGCAGGGCAGTATAAATGCTGTGTCTCTTTGGGATAGTTGAAGATCTCTGAGCTAATGAGCTTTTATATTAGACTGTGAAATGAAACCAAGCCCCTGTTCTCAATTGTACCTGGTTTTATACCAAGAAATAGAACTGTCCTTTCTTGGATTTTATCAATTCATCTTCAAAAGAAAGTCTGCATTTTTGCATAAAGAAAGAATGCAAATCCTGTCATCATACTCTTATTACGTCCAACTTCACCAAAGCAGATGCCTGTCATTTTTAATCCCACAGGATATGTGCTCTGTGAATATGAAGAAGAACCTTAGCTTGTTCAAAAACATTTTAAGACTTGGAATTTAATCTAAGGAAAGCCGGAAGCAAGATTCCCATGGGAGTGCTTGCATGTTGCATCTCACCTCTGGTAACACTGAACTCAGCTAACGTTTTCATAATACATTGCGTGTGCTGTGACATGCAGCACTGCCAGAAAGATCCAAATTATGTGAGACCATACTCAGGAATATTTGGAGGAAAGTCTTTTCCAGTACAGCAAGCAATACTCCACCTGGGTCCATTGTATACCATTATTTTAATAGAATCATTATGTTTTATTTATGTTGAGACAGTACCTTTAAAGGAGTGTCAGTGATACCTAGCAAAAGGAATAGAAAACAATTGAGTAACAAATAAGGGTAGCCAGCTCCAGTGCTATTTAATCCTAAAAGCAACCCTGAGAAAATGAAAACATAAATGTATCATTAACGTCATTCAGCAACATTTGCTCCGTAACTGTTGTAAATAGTGAAACAGCAATCGAATTTGGTTTTGCTTGAGGAAAGAGCAACTTTGCACAGTAGCCAGAAGTACAACCAATTTTTTATATGGCTTTGGGTTTCCTTCTCTCTATGGAGTTAGTGACACACGTGCATTCAGAGCAGTCTTCCCTAGCCGTGCTCTTCTAAAGCTTAGAAAAAAGTCTTGTTCAGACATGTATGCAGACAGTGCTCTTTTGAAAAGCTTTTCTAAACCAATTTTTGATAAAACACTCATAGGCATTTCTTTTTAGTGAGGGTTATTTTTATGTCAAATTCCAGCTTTCAGTCCTCTGCTGTTTTCTGTGGTTAAAGCTATTTAAAAAAGCAAGATCTTTTCGTGTATTATGGGATAAGTTTATTTCTTCTCTCACAGAAGAACGTCTTCTTTGTCGGTCATTTTGCACTTAAACTTTTCTGTAGGGAGGATCTTCCTTTGAACAGAAGTTTATCCTTCTGTCCCTGTATAACTTTTCTTGAAGAATTAGAACCTTATCTTGGGGAAAAAAGTTATGTCACAGTTGAAAAATTTCAGAATTAAGAATTTGAAATACAGCAAAGCAGAATGGTATTTGTCATGAAACCTTAACTCAAGTGTTATTCACCGTTATAACAGCAAAACTGTAGCTGGCTTAAATGTGAGCGACTTTTAATTATGAATACTTATATCTATGCTCATAAACTGTAATTAAAAATAATCTTGCATTTCATTTAGAAGATTAGTGAAGGAGAGGGTATTTCTGAAAGGTCAACTTACCAAGCAACGTCTCAACCATTTTTTAAAACCTGTTCCTTTCTCCTCATTATACTGTGCTTTATTACAATAGTATTTTATTATTTTTTAAATTATTCTAAAACATAGTGACAGGCACTTTTAAGAAGGGATCTATGACAGCCATTTAGTACATAAGATAGCTAATATTACCTCATTATACAGTATCTATTATGAGCGCCAGTCTCACTGGTTATTAGCCACAACCAAGTTGTAAATAGTAACCATAATAGTAATTTAGTATAGCAATGTTTAATTGCTTTTTAATTCCATGTTTAATCTCAACCATGCTTTACTAATTGGCATTAAACATATGAAAAAAATCCTTATATTCTTTCCTTTTCTGCTTTGAGAGAGCTGAGAATTTCCTTCAGCATTTATTGTCTTACCGTCTTCTGACTTCTGTAATTAATACGCTCAATGCTAATTCCCTGAGTAAGAAATGGAAGTGCCAGCACAAGTAGCAGAAGCTAACAATCCTTAGCAGTGTTCCCAAGTTAGGTCTATACTTAGTTCTGCCATTCGTCCTGCAGCTCTGCAGGCTTTGTAAACGCAGATCTTTGCAGTCGCTAATGGCCATGAGTCTCTGGCAGCTCATGACGTTTGTGCATACAACTTTAACAAGAGACAAATTTTCCATCTGGTCAATAATCAGATTAATATTTTTACTGCAGGTGTTTGGAATAATCAATCTGACAGTCACAATAATGATCGCTGGTTAGCCAAGGCGACTTACCTTTGAGAGTGTGACTTTACATACGTAGCTGAAGAATGAGATCTTGTCCTAACTTAGACAGCAACGATGACAACAAATTGGGCCTATACTTCAAAAAGCATCTTATGGTAGTTGACACACAGCCAGCCTATTTACCCTCTTTTCCTTAAATGCGTTGTTTCCAATATTTCGAGTATTTGCTGGCACTTTTTTGAATAAGACCATTTTGATGTATTGTTTCTTTTTGTTTTCAAAACAGACTCTGAAATAATCACATAGACATTATGACCCATGGGCAGGTAGAGGTTAGGGTTCAGTGATCCTCTTTCACGGGCTGGAGGCCTCATTAGCTCTTGTCCCTCTCATTCTACCCTCTACCTGAATTTCTGCTTGGACTGAGCAGCATGTAAGCTCTGAAGCCTCTGTGTTTTTTAGTTTTTATTTGTTACAGAAATATTTTTGGTATTTCTAATAAAGTGAATAGAGTTATAGGAGTATGACTCACTCAACCCCACCTCTCCTAATCTGCAGCCCCAATCTTCAGCTTATTTTAAACCAGTCTCTCATCATTCTTCAGTGGTTTAATCAATTCCTCCCACTCTTTACTTTTATTTCCTGTATCAGTATTCACTTTCTCTATGACTCCTTATGTCTTACTGGTGTATCACAGACTTTCAAAAGTCACGTCATCACAGCGGCTTTCTGCCTTTGATGAAAGCCTTCCATTTTGTAATTTCTGAGAAAAGATTTATGTGTCTGATTTGTGTCATAGTCTTTATCATCATAGTATATGAGATCTACAAAAGCATTGAATTTATTCTGAAGGTAGGAGTGAGAAGTAGGTATTATGGGTCCTGTCGCAGGAAGCATCTGTGCATCTATTCACTCTCTTTTCCTTTTTCTCAGTAGCTCTGTGCACACGATTCCTAAGGAACAGGGTTCTGCCAGCAAGTCTGAGTAGAACCACATCACCTGTTCAATGAGTAATATTTGCATCAGCTCATCCAGCAGGGTGTGGATGTGGCTGTGAAATTCGCCTTCAAAGCTTTGACTGATACGAATGGAGTGACAAAGAATAACATCATCAAAATAGAGCTTAATGGAAGAGAAAATTAAATATATACATACTTGCCCAGTTTTCCCCTGGCCTAATAATTTCTTTCAGGTCTTAGTTATCCTGGCCTGCAAGCTGTCTGGGAAACAAGTTATCTCTCTTCCAACGTGCTCTCTGTGTTTGCCATTGATTCTGACTTCTTGCTCTTGTTGAAAATACACTACTTTTATGACCAAATTTGAGTAAGTCTTTATGTACCTTGTGTGTGTGCATTGAAAAAACTGTACTGTACACCATGGAACCAGAAATATCTACCTCTTCCTGCAGGTTTTGAAAGGAGGAGATACAGAAGACAACGGAGCTACTGTATAATCTAAAAATACTGCTATACAATTTTAGGAATACTGTGAGTGAATAATTCAGGTAATGTTACTGCTTAGCTGCTTTGGGTTATTAGACTTAACTACATGAAAGTATTTGATTTAGCTCTCTTAGGGTAAATTGGGTGACCAAAAAGAGACAAATAGACTAAATAAGCAATCTCCTAAGGCAGAGTAAAGACCAGGACAAAAGACTGCCTCCAGGGCTGGGGCTCCGTCCTCCTTTGGTTAGTGGCACTAATTAACCAACCTAAGTGTAATGAAGTCTTAAAAACTAGACTCTAAAGAATGAACATCAAGAACCCCTTAATGGAGTTTCTTTTCTGAATGACTGATTTATAGCAAAGGAAGGATTTATCACCCAGACAAAAGTGGTCTTGTGTGTCTGTGGGTAGCATATATCTGCCAGGCTTCATGTGTGGAGAAAACAGACAAATATTTACATATTCTGAACACAAGATGGTATTCCCTGAGATTACCATTTCCTTCAGGGCTTGCAGACCAAAGTTTAGTCTGAGAACAAAATATTAATAGCTGAAGGCCATAACACCCGAAATGCGGGATCATTCAAGAAAACTTGCGTGAGATCCGAAGTACAGTTGTCCTGGTACAAGGACATTTTTACAAGATTTAGCTCCCCCCCCTTTTTAATTTTAATTTTAATTGCAGGCAGCATAGGTACAACATCTGTAATTTCCCAGTGTCACTGATATAATTACTGAAAGAATCAGGAATGAGACTGGGAACTATGTCTGTATTGCCTCATTTCTTTCTGCCTCTATGCCTTGATCATAGCTGCCTTTCTTTCCCAAATTTTGTGAGCATGCTTTTTTTTGTGTGTGTGTTTTCCTTAATTTATTGAAACTTTCTTCATAGAGTGAGGGTTAGTTCAGTATTTCAAAACTGCAAGCCATTGACTTTGGCAAAATTGATGCTTTTAATGCTATAAATTCAGTTCTTTTCTCAGCGAGCCACATACAGAAAAAGGATTAATGTCTGTCTTACTAAAATCTCCAAAACCAACCAGAAACACAGATGATGCTTCAACCAAAGGCATGCAGAAGGATCATCATTACTTTTTTTTCTGTTAACAGGGTTTCTAGCATAACTTAAAAATTATTATAATCAGTACTCCGAGGGTAAATATTAGGTTCATCCGGGTTCCTTCCCTCCGGCAGACACACAATCACACAATGAATTCTGATACATACCTATAAGGTAGGTTTTTCCTGCTGACTACTCTATATCTAAGATTAAAATTCGTAAAACTTGTAGCATTACAGGTTGCTGAAAACATGCTATCACTAAGACTATGAAAAAAATTTTCCTAAAGCTTCATAGGAGGATCCTAATATGCCCAGTAAGAGCGCTTAAAGTCCTTTGTCCTAATCATCTCAATACAGATATTAAATCCTCCTAATTTCCCTTGGCTATGGACCAATAGGCATAAGTAAATCTGGGGGAGGACAGTGGCATTTGGAAAATATGATGAACGTTCTTTTAGTGAGCAGAATTATTCCAAGGGTTTCAGAGTGAAATTGTGTTTAAATCAATGGCACAGTGCCCATTGACTACAGTGGCATGTGCCTTCAGGTCACGGATGGCATGGATTATGTCAGAGGCATCGATTACTTTAGAAGTGAAAATACAAATCTGTACTGACCATTTTAACCCCATCAATTATTTTAGAGGTGAAAATGTAAATCCATATTGACCATTCCAACCCAAGAGTATTTTTTGTGGTCATATTGTTGTAAATGAGATAAAATTGGAATGTTTTCATAAATTTCATTCAATATAATAAAAATGTAGAACTGTTTGCAATGCAAAAATTTATTTAATAATAATGATTCAGTTTCCAGTATGTGTTAGAACAACAGATGTTTTCTTCCTGGAATAAATTAAACAAACCTGGGACTTGAAAATGGGTTTCCTACATCTCAGATGAGTATTCTCACAGTACCAGGTGGTCTCTCTCTCTTTCTGGCCAGTGATTGCATTTTTCATCCAGAAAACCTCTGAAAGACACTTGCATGGAAACTTAACATGTTTTTGAAAGAAAGTTTTGGCTTCGTCAAATAAAAGTTTTCAAATGGAAAACGTCCGCTAAAAAGTTCCTTGACTCTTCCATTAAAATACATGTAAACAACTTACCCAGTGTCTAAATAAGTAATGTTAATGACCCAACCACATGTTTTCAAACATAGAATGGCTTGGGTTGGAAGGGACCATCAAAGGTCATCTAGTCCAACCCCCCAATAATAATCCTTTACTGTATGAAATACAGGGTTGGCGTTTTGAAATTCTTATCAAGTTGGATGTCTCAAAAGTATGACACTAAAAATAACTGACTGGTTTTGATAATGGTCTCCTAAAGTTTAAAGAGACAGATATTTTGGTGAGCAGTTTAGACAGCCATTAAGGAGAAGGGGATATATTGTGTTAATTTCAATCATCTGAAATTAAAGGCAAGATTTAATTGCTGAAACACAGACACCGTGTGCCACTTAAGAAACCCGACTATATCCTGCCTTTCCTCCAACTGTCTATTAGAGCAGACAAAGTACTGAGGTGATGAATGCTGCTTTGTTGTAGTTTGATTTTTGTCATAGTTTGATTTTTGTCGTATTCCTTTTTTTTTATTTTTCCTTTGAGTTTGTCCCTTGGTCATGCTGTGTCTCTTGTTAAGTTATAATGTCCCTTGCAAGCGATGTGGTTATACTGGGCTGTTTAATTTTGCTGAGGAAACTGGCTTGTCTGGGAGGCTTTGACTGTGTGATGCAACTGGACTAGGTGACTGTCGTGGTTTAATCCCAGCCAGCAACTCAGCACCACGCAGCTGCTCACTCACTTCCCCCCCACCCAGGGGGACAGGGGAGAGAATCAGAAAATAAAGCAAAGCTCCTGAGTTAAGAACAGTTTCATAGAACAGAAAGGAAGAAACTAGCAATGACACTAATAAAAACAATGAAGTTACAATAACAATAAAAGGCTTGGAATACACAAAACAAGTGATGCACAATGCAATTGCTCACCGCTCGCCAACTGATGCCCAGTTAGTTCCCGAGCAGTGATCCCACCCCCCAGGACAACTCCCCTCTCCTAGTTTATATACTAGGCATGATGTCCCACGGTATGGAATACCCCTGTGGCCAGTTTGGGTCAGCTGTCCTGGCTGTCTCCCCTCTCAACTTTCTTGTGCCCCTCCAGCCTTCCTGCTGGCTGGGCACCAGAAGCTGGAAAGTCTTTGACTTAGTCTAAACAGGACTCCGCAACAACAGAAACCATCAGGTTGTTATCAATATTCTTCTCATCCTAAACCCAAAACACAGCGCTGTACCAGCGACTAGGAAGACAGTTAACTCTATCTAGGCTGAAACCAGGACAGTGACTTACAGCGTATGGCTGGGATTTTCCAAATGCTGCTGTTATTCCCACCAACCTTTGTATGGTTGCATAACATTAAAGGTAGTTCTGTGTGAAAAAAGATAATTTTCCCTGTATTTAAATACTAAGAGTATAATATGGTTATAGTATTATTGGGGTAAGTTTCTTATTTCTGAAAGGTGTGATGTACCCTGATTTTAAGCCATAGCATGTGCATTCCATTTACTCTCTGCCCTTTTCCTTACTTCCCGTACAATTCAGTACACTGATGATTGGTAATGAAATATATTTGTGTGTTTAAGGTGACCTTTTCATCCTCATCATTTGTTCAAGAATGATCAAGTTGTCTTTTGCTTTTTTACACATATTTTTAAAAAACAGGACAAGCAAAGAATATCTTTGTTTGTTGAAGGGTTCTTAAATGTGGCTTAATGACCTGGCTCTTAATAGTAGTTCAGGAAAGTTTTATGTCTCGTCGCATGCGTAGAATAAGAAATCTGTCTATTCAGGCTTCTTCTTTTATCAGAGGCTAGTAAGAGCCCTGAAAGGTATTGGGGATGGAGACAATGGAAAGCGTCAGTTTTGTTTCTTTTTAGAATGTTGAAAACCTGGTCTCTAGGCTGTGTGTATGTTGCGTTGTTGTCATGGGGAACGTGTGTAGGAAAATGCCAGTCCTACTTCAAGTAGCTTACAGATAACTGACAATTTTTTAAAAAAATTGTAATTTTTAGATAATATACACTTCTAAACATTTTTTAATAAACAGATGTGGATATGATTCACTTACAAATTGCTGTTTAAAACAAAAAGGCAAAAGGAAAAAAAGAGCACTTCCTTTGTGGTTGAAGGAGTTGATAATGTGAGAGGGGAAAAAAGCCACTTGATTCTGATCAGGTGAATAATGAACAAAATATTCAGCAGATACTCTGACAGAAATTCAGAGGAAATACATGAACCAAAGAAGAAACTTCTTTTTATGTCTTAGATTTGATATCTTCAACCAAAGGTAAATGCTATAGATGAGAAGGAATAACACAGTTTTAATTTGGATAATGTTTTCTAAGTGTGTTAAATTTACACAGCTATGAGGGGAAGAGCTATACACTGTTATGGGTAGCCTTGTGATAGATTTTAGCATTTTAAGCAGGAGCTCTGAAAGATTAAATTAAGGCTAATGAGGGAATAGTGGAAAAAAGTTCTCTTCAGGTATATGACAGATCGTGGACACGTCTGATTCCCAGATCCATATCTGTAAAACTTGGCATTTGTTCTCATAAAAGGCAAATTTCCTTTGTGACAAAATGATCATTTCACTTAATAGGATCTGGCTTTGTAGTTAACTTCTAACAGTTTTTTGATCTTGGTATGAGCAGGGAACAATGAACGCTTATGTCCAAATAATTGTAGGTTTTGATGGTATTAAGATTAGCAAGGACATCGTGGATTAGCATATAAGAGCAATGAATGGATAGATATCCTTAAGTACAGAACTGTGGATTTGAAAAGGGATAGGAGAAATCCTTTTCCATTGATGCTGAGCAGTTCAGCTTGGTTCCTAGACAGCAGATAATAAAGTTCATCACAGTCAGCAGCATGGTTGCTCTTTGTTAGGAGCTTGGAAAGATGGGGACCTCCTCTCCCTCTGGGCCAATTCATTACTCTTGTAGCATTTACTCTCAGCAGTACTGTATAGTCCCAATCATAATTTGATTAAAGTCACCTTAGAACAGGCTTTTCATCCCCTAATGGTTCTGTTCCTCTGGTGTCTGATTATCTCCACTGCTTGAAATCAACATTACCATTTGCTGTAATTGTTACATTTCTGGATTTCATCAGTAACCAAGAAATGAATGAACAAGCATGGTTGATTTTTTTCTTCCACATGGCAGGATCCTTCCAAAACAGAGTGGAAGGGAGAAGCATATAATGCTCCACATAACTGTACAGAGCAGTCTGTTTGTTTCTGGTGCTTCTAACAAGATGCCTAAATAGCCAGTTTGTTTCAAAAGATCAGTAAATTTCAGGAAAAAAATTGCTTTATCTAAAGCTGAACAAAGCAAAGGTCAGATCTGAGGAATAAAAAGTTGCTTTCAAGGCCAATTAAAAATCAAATTTTTACAAGCAACGTCAAACAAATACTATTGCTGAAATTTTTTGTTTACCTTACACTAAAATACCTAGAGTCTTACCTCTTTCACAAGCTGCTATGTCTGCATCAAATTTAAAACGCCTAGGAAACACGCACTAACTGAAAATCTGCAGGGTATAATTATGTATCTTATAAAAATAAATGCAATAAAGACATGAAAAAAGACAAATAGGAAAAAAACTGGTGACAGTGAATGTTTAAAATAAAGTTGTTAATTTGGCATGCCAGTGTTAAAGAATTCAGGAGTTTCACACACACGTGATGAATTTTTTAGTACTACAAGAGAAAAATTTGAAAGATTAAATGTTATTTTCATGCTGGTATTGCAGCTGTGAAGTAGGATGAAGTTAGGATACTGTTTGAGAGGGGAACTAGGAATGTAATGTTGACTTATTGTTTCTGAGTGATTGTTTGGATTGCTATATGTCAGTTTTCTTTGTTTGATCAAATTTTCAGTCTCTTTAGACATAAAATAAGTGCTCTTGTATTTGCAAGCTCAATAGGCCAGCATCTTTCTGCAAGCAGTTCTGGATGTGTGTTCGCTGCTCTGTCCAAAGTCTGTGTGCTCACTGAGCAGCACTAAGAGGAGGGATTTTGTGGAAAGGAAGGGAATTTGTCGAACCTGACCACTTGAATGCTCGTTGTCATATCAATACAAAATTAAATTTGGATGAGAAACAGTTTTCCTGTCCCATGGAAATGTCAAATATTTCAGGACATTCTCAAGGTCTGCGCAGACACAAAACAAGCAGGTCGTATACCGTGTCATTTGGCCACCCCTAGTTATAAGCAGCAAAGCCTTTAGCTGTGGTAGTAAGCTATTTGTCATAATTAGAAATGACT
Source organism: Sagittarius serpentarius (assembly GCA_034782735.1). Classification (NCBI taxonomy): domain Eukaryota; kingdom Metazoa; phylum Chordata; class Aves; order Accipitriformes; family Sagittariidae; genus Sagittarius; species Sagittarius serpentarius. Next base: position 3,367,743 of record JAVKLA010000007.1, read on the forward strand.
GGAATGATGCTTGTGGCTTCTTGGTATCTTTATTAATTTGCCTTATGCTTTGCTATATTCTTGAGGACGCTCCTTCAATTGCAAGTTTGTATATTTGATGTTTATCGCCATGCTTATAAACATTTTGAATGAATAATATATATAGGCCTTTAAGTTATTAATCCTCTAAGCCTTTGCTTCAGTCTCCTCTTCTGAGTATCTTTATCCTCTCTCCCTCTGTAAACACAGAATGGTTGATTCCAGTACTTTTCATCTGATTTCCATAATTATTCTCAGTGATGCATGAGGATGAATGCAAATTTGTTAGCAAAATGATAATTCCTTATCATGACAAGGAAAAAAAAAGCAAAATTATCTGTCCATAAATTAAAACAACATTCTTATTGGATTTAATCTATTTTATAAAGCAATATGTACCTACCTCTTAGACAGAAAGAGGTCCTTAGAGTAAATGAAATTAACTGGGAAAAAATTAACATGTTATGAAGCTGTCATTTTTTTTTTATATCTCAGTACTGCAGTTGTATGAATGCTACTCACATATCATCTAGATACCTTCAGCATCAAAATTTGAGGGGACTGATCATCATAAATATTAACTAATTCTGAGGTACCGAGGCTCTTGCAAACACTAATCTTCATAACGCTCTTATAGGATGAAGAGGCATTGTTGTCTTCCTTTCAGAGAAAGAGGCTTGAGGTATTTCCACTGTATGGGTGATACTGCCTGCTGTCCTCATTGCAGACTGGGGAACTGATTCTGCTTTTCCTGGTTTCAATTTCCAGCTGTTAGTTATTCTTTACTGACCTATGTCTTACTCAAAGGGCTAATCTTGCCACCTAAAGGGCTAATTTCCCACTCAAAACAAGAACTCTGCAACTTCTTTGCTACCTAAACTGGGGAGCCAAGCCCGCTCTTCAAACAGATCTCCCCATTCACAACCACATGTAGGAAATTATAATTTCTCCTTAAGTAAAGAAGTGGTATCTGAGGAATATTTATTATATTTGAAGTTAACTTTCAGTTCAGTATAGCATTACACAGAGAAGTAATAGGTATTATGTGAAACGTCAGTTTCTCTGTATAATACTAAAAATTCTTTGCTTATAGGAATGGAAAAATAGCTTGAAAAACTAATTTTTCAAGTTTGCATCATATTATTTGATGGGAAATGTACAGTGTTAAATATTCCTCTGTACAGTTCTTTTTATTATTTTCTATATGCAGAGTCCTTCCTATGTCATATGGAAGTGAGTTTCTTTTTTTTTTTTCCTGTTGTGTGTTTTTTCCCCTCTGGGAGACTGTACACCAAGGGCTTTAAGTGTGGAAATATAAATGGCAGGCATTTGCTAAAAAAATTTGGTCACTCTTCTGCCACAAGGAGATGAGGTATAAGTGTCCATTTGTATTCAGTCTCTTCTCTAATATTTTCATAAATTTTTTTTAGTGGTTTGTGGAAGTCATAATTGCTCACCTGTTTATAGGACTGTCTTGCACACCTCCATGAATCATTCAAAGCAACAGTGCAAGCAAGCTCTGTGATGCAGTTAGCTTAAAAGAGTATTCCCAGAAGGGTCCAAAAAGGCAAAACTAACTGAATCTAAGTAAGTGCATGTCTCACCAGGGAACAGATTGGCTTATGATTATGATTTAAAGTGTATCAAATGTTCTTTTGCGATGTATCTAAGAGGTTGCTATTTGTCTGTCCAATCGTAGCAGCTTCATCCATTCAGGCTGCATTGGCAGGGTGAAAAATATAACTAAACATGATGCTGTGAACCAAAGTGCAGCTGATCACTTTGTAAGGTGCTTGTATACCTCTGACTGTAGGTAATTCGTCGGGAGAAAGGTAAGAAAGATATGACTGCAAACAAAGGTGGCATTTAATGTCAAAGCGAGCTTAATGGCAGAGAAACAAGTAGTTAAGAAACAGTGGTTTGACTTAAGTCAAACAAAAGATCAGAAGCAAACGATGCCCCTGCTCTATGTGTTTGGAGAGCTTGGTATAGTGATTCCGTAGGCTCTTGCAGGCCAGAGGTTTGGGGCTTGTTATTTCACAAAGCAAGAGCCAAAGCCCAGTCTTTCTGGGCAGTCGATTGTGCCAAAGGTGTCCAATCCAAGATGGGTGGATGGATGTGTGAATGGATGGATAATGTCAGATGGACCATGCCACTTCTCTCCTGTGTAAAGAAGGAACGACACCTCCCCAGGTCCCTTCCAAAGCATAATATGTGCACTACGGGACACCACTGACCTACAGTTTGGACCAGTGACTGAAGTATTAATTAAAATTACCATCCAAATCAATGCGACTGATGTTCTACTTTGTACCTGCATTAAAGTAGTCTGAAGGCAGATTAATGTAGAAGAGATACTTTTAACCTGACTTTCCTACATTACAAAACTTCGAGTGCTGCCAGGGAAATTCATCAAAGGGTTCAGCTGAAAAGATATCCCTGCAGAGAAGCAATATACATAAGCTGTGCTGCATTACTTTTCAGCCATACCAGCCTCTTATCAGCAAGTTTTGAGTTTTTTTGCAGTTGAGATGTAGTTTTCGTAAGATCAACGTAACGTAGGCTTAAGAATGGTTAAAGGAAGTTACCTATGAGTCCTTTGGGTTAAGGAAGTACAATTTCTTTAAATGAACCAAGTAACATCTTTATTCTTTGGTATGTAGGTGTAATGGGGGTGAAAAAATCCCTGACTGTGTCATGCTGTGACTAATGGAGCATTACACTGTTGAGCAAAACCGAGCATTTGGCAGCATAACCAAAGTGTTTACAAGCAAGATGTTTAGTGGAATTTGCCAGTTGTTAGGTTAAATCAACAGAAGCCATCTTTCGTTGCCCTGCATGAGTTCAGTTTATCAGGTGGCTCTTTCCATCTGGGTTTTTTTTTCTGTCTTGTCTTAAATAATAGCACGTTCATCATTTTGCCCTCAACTCAGTTCTGTCTCTGTAATATCAGCTCTTACAGAATAAAATTATTGCACAAAATATCGCATGGCTACCACCAGAAAATCTCTCCTCTATAAATATTTTACCTAAAAAAGCATTCAAATACAGTCTGTGATGTGACAGTTGATGTTAATTCTGTTTATAAATAAAAATGCTTGTACAGTATATAATGAGAATCACTGCTAATATGAATAGAGGGGAGGATTCCTTTTGTACCATTGTGAAAAGATGTCATGAAAAATATGAGCATCTTATGAAATTTTACTGTGTCATAGCAGCTTCGTGTAGATTGACTCTTAGTCCTTCCCAGTCCTTTAGGCAATTGAATTTTTAAAAGCAAGAATCTGGGGGCTTGTTGAGATTTTTATGGAGAGCTGATTGTATTTCCTGCTGTGATTCTTTTGGCCGCAGCATAGCCTTGTCCTCAGTGGTGTTATTAGGAGTCTCCTGCAGAGTAGGTTGATCTCTACTTGTTACGCTGTTGTTCAACAAAGAGGAACGTGCTCAATGCTCTTGACAAATTGTGATAGCCATTTCTGATATTAAAACCATTTGGCATGAAAATTAGTATTTACAGGTATCATGGTGGTATTGAACAAAACAGCAGTAATGCAACATGCTTCAGAGAAACACCTTACAGAAATTACTGACATTTATTTAAGCTGCAACTCCAGCTGTAAAATAATTTAAAAGCACTGAATAAAAGTTAGATAAAATGACTACAAAAGAGATTTAAAAAGGTATGAACCCCTAGTCAGTTACCTAGGAATATGACAATGTTATAGCCTTAGCAAATGACATTCTTGTAAGGATAATATTGTTTGTATGACAGCTATCATCTCACTATGAGGAGTCAACTGAGGATGCCCACTGACATTTTAAAATTCAGTTTAAAAGTCCATATTGTTAACTCCTTCATTCCTTATCTGAAGAAGGATACAGCAAGCATTAATATATCTGCATAACTTCCTATGTATTTTGTTAGGAGCATCAACTGTTATTTTTATGTCAGATGGGGGCATTCCAAGAACAAGCCTATAAGCCCAGAAAAGCTAATAGACACATTCAGATGAGCAGAGTATATGGTCACTAGGAGAAACAACGTATTCTGAAGTCATATTAGCTAACATGGTAGTCCGCAGGTGTTAGATATAACTTCATTTCTGATTTGTCTTTTGTATGCCCTGTAGTCCCACTTAGTTTAACTTGCTACCTTACTTCTCTTGTCAGGGGACTGGAAGAGGTCTGCAATGAACTGCAAATGATTAGGAATTATCCAGGAAAAGTAAATATACATTATTTTAAGGCAACAGATCTCTTGCATCCATGAAGCATATAAAAATATATTTCATCCCATTGAGTTGGGAAACTTTTATTTTAATAATTATTAGGCTACAATTGTCAGACTTGAAGTAATTTTTTAAACTTCATGCACTTAGCAGATTTAGGCATGTTTTGTGATGGGCAGAGCTGTATGATTTTCTGCTTGCTGACCTCTATTCAAGAGTGGATTCTTGGTATGTGAGCAAGGATCCACAGTTTTGTAAAAGACCTATGCTGTTTTCACACAGAGGTGGAATATGGCTGCTTCTTAATTGTATTTTACAGTTGTGTGAAAACCACTGTGAATACATAAATGTGAGGATCATGGATCAATAGCATTCATTATAATTTGAACTGAGAAGACTTGATAATCCAGAATAGAATTTGATAATGCAAAATGACCTTGTTTTAACCAAAAAAAGTTGTTCAGAGAAGGAATGTAAAATACTTCTGTGTAGCAGGTGACCTACAGAATGAATTGTGTACTTGTCAATCTTTATTACATGAGTGAAATTCTTAAAAGTATTTAAAAAAACCCCAAACAAACCAATAGTCACTGCAACAGTGTATATATAGTACCGATTGGCAGGACTGCCACACTCTGTTGCGCTGGCATGGAGTAGTTGGGTGGCTTTCTCAAGGTCATAAACCACCCAGGAGGTGTGAACTTCCCTACTTCTTTTCTTTAACAAGATGATTATTATTCTTCAATATAAAAGAAAAAGGTTTGAAAATTTTCAAATTTAAAGTGACAAAATAAAAGGAAAAAGTACAGCATGGAGCTGTGACTTAATCAAACAGCTTGTCAGTGACAGATCCAGATCTCATGATTTTCCACTTTGCTACTTGGTGCTTCTCTGTCTTAATCTCTTTTTGAACTTGGTATAATCTCAAGCTTCCAGAAGAAGCATTCCCATTTCCAGCCTCACTTCTCTTCTGCCATTGCACCCATTTGTATGCAAGATCCCTGTTTTGGTTTGACTGCTTGCTTGCAGGTGGGAAATGAGCTGGGATTGAAGAACCGGCAGGACCTGGTCTCTTGGCACAAGACCTGCTCATTCTAATTAATTATTAATTGAACTGTAAGCCCAAGACAAGTCACTCACAGGAAGTGACAGTAGGTTCTATTATTAGTCAAAAACCCCTTTCTTTTTCCTTGTGTGACTAGCTAGAGCAAAATTATCTGAATGAAACACTTTTCAGTGAATCCGAAGGTGACAATGATCTCATCTGGTCAAGAACACGTAAGCATCTAGCTTTGACTAGAATATGCTCCCACTGGCAGGATAACCAATGGAGAGCAAAGATGCCAGGAATGAGGACGTACTTGCTTAGATAATGGGACTTTGGTACATAAAAAGAAGGCCCACAAGACTTTCCTGAGAAGCGTTACGGGTGGCAGGACTAGAATAGGCAGCAAGAGTTCAGCTTTGCACCACTTTCATGGAGCAAATTCAATTTAATAAGAGTGTAGCAAGTAGTGGAGTGTTATGTGAGATGGCCGATGCCTTTCTGCTCAAGAAAACAGAATGATTTTTACCAGAGTCCTTATAAAGTCCATATAAACAAACAAGCATTACTCTTGGTTTTGAGAAGGGCCCATCCTGGAGGCAGGGGGACATCACTGGTGCCTTTGGGAGAGCCAGCCAGCCTGCACAAGGGTGAGGAGCCACCACCTCCTCCCACCAGGGGCAGATGAGGGAGGCAGTGGGGATCTGGGGGCTGTGCGGGGAGCCCAGATTGCTGTGGTGAGGATGGCCAGCTGGCCCCTGTAGGCAGTCTTGGGCCCCCAGGCAGGGTGAGGGTGAGAGGGGCTGCTCAAGCCAGGCCAGCAAAGCAGTGAAGATGTCTCCCATGGCACAGGGGCAGCTGAGGAGTGAGTGTGGGTTTGTTCAGTTCTCCCTAGAAAACTCAAAAGTTTTCTCTACTTGAGAAGTTATGTGTTCTTGTTTTAATCCTTGCAGAGCTTTTTGGGTTGTGTGAGTTAAAGGCCCTTCAGACTTCTTTATGGAGTTTTTAGAAAGTTTAATATAAAGTTTATTTTACTATATTGTTTACTAGCAGGCTCACTTGGGAACTGATTTCACCCTGATAAATACCCACCCACGGATACAGGTACATATTTCTTACAGAAATACTTACTGTAAACATGCTGTCAATTCCGAGGCTGCTTTTTTTTTAAATTACACCTGCTCTTATTCAGAGCTGCATCTGTGTAGCCCTCGATGACAGCAGCCTACTCATCCTTTCTCTCCTTTGTTTCATGAGAGAAAAGGGCAATAAAGGAAAAGGGGAAAAAAAGTAAATCAAATGTCAATCAGAGGTTCTTATCAAGCGCTTCAGAAGAAGAAAGGACTGTGTTTACCCGTGATTTTTCAAAAGTAGCACTGGATTTTTTCTTTTTCTTTCTGGGTGGACAAAAGGGAGAAGATTGCAGGGGCGGGAATTTCCATTTGTGGTTTACAAAAATGTGTTTAAATTGCAAATAGCGCAAGCTTTGTGCTATTTTAGTAGTTTATTTATAGAGAAAGATGGCCTTGGGTTTAAGGTACAAAAGTGAAGATCGGAGGATACAGAACTTCTGTCCCAGAAGCTGCATATCTTCCTAGGGGAGATATGCCTGTGATTTAAATTCTATCTGCAGAACTGCCAGAGTGCATTTATTCTTTTTAGTGGCATAGTGAGACTAATTTTATTAATTCTTTGAAGTGCTCAGAAGGCAGCCATGGTAGATGTGCAAAATATTAGTACTTGCAAATGTTCTAGATGCCAAAATACATAAGAATAGGGCAGTGAACACAATATTGCAGGCTGCATACCAAAAAACCATGGGAGTGCTAATTGGTAGTAAGAATATTAATTCACATCAAATAGTCCACACGGGCTTCTGACTGACTGTTATGAATATTATGATTTAATTACTACTTTTTGGAAGATCTGAGGATGTTCCATCAAACTGGCAAGATTGGATCTGGTGTGCATGAAAGGGATGGGCAATGTCTTTCCTAATACAGCTATATCTTAATTAGTTTTTCCCTATTATGAACATAACAGGGTTTCAGAAGGATTGACACCTGACATTATGGGAAACATGTTGGAATCACCTTGCTCTGGTTCTTTTTCATCTCATGAATATGATGAGATTAAAAAAAACACCTCTTTGACAGTTTCAATGAAAATTAGTTCCCCTGTAAGTAGCATTGTCCCCTAATTAATAAGTCTGGCTCAAGAGAGCTGCTGTAAATAATATAAGATGAATAAATTTTGAAAAAGGTTGCTAATATTAAAATTTTGTTTATTAAATTCTTAGTAGTCATCTATTACATTAGGTACATAAAGTCTGAAAGTTTAGGGTAAAAGTCTGTATCATTGAATTCTAAGCAACACTTCATTACCAATTTTTCTCTTTTCAAGTTTCTTCCCCCTCCCCTCATATCACAAGAGGAAAGAAACACTTCTTTTCTGTTTAACAGGTAATGAAACTGAAGTTCCAATAATAATGAAAATTCCATTAAGCAAATTACTGTTTTCATCCCTCCGTTTTCCTGTCACCCAGGTGGATGAGAGGCTAGGAACAAGTAGAGAGGTAAAAATGTCATGTAATGGTAAGGATGTCATATGGTTTCATCTTTCCAACTTAATTTAAAAAAAACAAAACAACTCAAACCTGTAAGACTTGGTCCTATTTTTTTTCAGTAGAAAATAAGCTTAGAGAGAGGCTTCGCTCAGAATTGAAAGGAAGATAAAATTTCTGTATGAAAAACAAGAGTACAACATCACTAGACAGATGAAACTGCCTGTGAAGACAGCTAGATCCGCGTTCAAATTCTGTTACAACACTAATTTCTTGCTCCTAAATAATCAGATTTCTAGAGCTATTAGAGCATAGTAACAGTGTTTCAGTTAATCAGTCAAAATTAAGTTTTAGTAAAGCAATTAACAAGATGGAGGAAAAAAGAAAACTTTAGGTGTGTCATAATAGAAAGATTACAGTTATGATGTGATGATACACCTCATAAGGCATGAACATTTTTTTGAGAACAGCAGAAAAATAATAAGTAGCTGGAAAGCCACATGGAAAGAGTAGTAGAAGACACCTAAATTGGCAATAGTCACCAAATGGCTGATGAGCCATACCTCACCTGCAAGAGAGCCTGAACAGGGAGGGTAGAAGTCAAGGGTTTGTTGCTTCGCTAGCTAGTTGGCCGGTCTGTATGGAAATGGCATGGCTTTAGCAGTTCAATAATGCTAGTTTGAATGACTTTTATATGTCGGACTCAGAGGAGCAAGGTTAGTTTTCTGATGCAAAGTTTAGTTTATACGGGAAAGTAGCTGGCTTTCTACTGCCAAATTCCCCTCTATCCAGGCTCTGTTGTATAGGGACTGGAAGAGGCTGGGCTGGGCTGGGGGCCCCCTGCGGGCAGCAAGGACTAGATTTGGAGAGGGGAGCTAGTAAGAGACTGCTGGATGGATTGGAGGGCAGTGTGCCTCACAGTGGTGATGTTGAGGCAGTTTTACTCTGGTCATTTCTGTGGAAAAGGGCTTGGCTACATAGGAGACGCTCCTGCACTGGGAGCAGGATCATTCCAGCTGGGGTCTGTGCTAGCATGAGAAGACTACTCACGGGCAGAGGGTTGAGCAGGGTCCCTGTGGCCTCCCTGAGCTGCAGGTTCTCTCACTGATGGGTCTTGTAGTTGCCACTGTTTTCTCCATTATTTAGAATATGCCACCTACCTACTGTTTTGGGAAATGATAGGTTGTCCAAAATTCACCTGAACAAACAAGTTGTCTCCAGAATGGAAGCTGGCCAACCCTGATCTAAGCAATCAAGGCTGAAGGACAAACAGTACTTGAAGTGAGGGTTTCAGCTAGCTGCAAAGCCAGCTGCTATGTTTTTCCTGGGTAGATCAGCTGCATCCTTGCAGCTTTTTCAATTCTATGTGGTGATGCTAAGGGAGGAAAAATTCTGTGTTTCCCTTATAGTCACATTAGCTTGCATCTATTAAATCTTTCCAGTGGAGAGTGATGCCATATAATATCGCCTCAGCTCTTTGTCCACTCTCAGTCAAATTATTTGGGATATTTTTTCCCTGCTGAGAAGGTAAGGATCTTTCTTAAACTCTCTTGTTTAATTACTCAGAAAACCAAATGAATTCAGTGTCACTTTCCAGGAGCTTTTACAGTAAGCTTCTGCAGAAAGCTTCTGTTTTCTCTTGCTGTTGGGAAAGCATTGTATTTGAATTGTGAAATTCCACCTGTGCAAAAAGGGATGCATCAGTAGTGTCCAAAAAAAAAGTTCTACCTGATCAAATGAAAATCACTAAATTATTTTCTAACCTGGAAATGTACTTCTTCATCATTGGGTTTTCCACGGGGGAGAAAGGGGCAGAGACAGAAGATTAACTGGGTCTTTAGAGTCAAGTGTGCAGTTCAGTGTCAAGATAAATCAGCAGAATAGCTGTGGCTGAAGTTTCAAGGTTGTCAGAAGTAAAAGAAATAGTTGGAGTTTTTCACTGGTTGTTTCCCCCCTCCCCCCTCATTTCTAAGTGTCTGTTAAGTGAAAAAGCCTAGACAGAAATGGTTTGCTGATTTCAGGAAAGACATTCTTTCTTAAATGTAGCTCTCCCAGATGTAGTTATGTTGTTATTAAACTGGCTGGTTTTAGCTGAAGTTCTCAAAAGCACCCACTGATGTAAGCTTCTTAGTTTTTTCTACTTAGCACAAGATGTGAAAAAGGATGATATTTAGAGTGCAAAATACCAATACTTTCTTCAAGTCAGGTCTTTTAAGAATTGCTGGTACCTAAAATTAAAGACTCCTTAAAAGCCACTGGTAAGCATCTCCTGTACAAAAATGAAATGCTGTTCTTCAGAGCAGTTAGTGCCTGCTCTGGTACATAATAAAGCTTTGTATAGAGGTTTAATGTTTGGAAATTACAAATAGAGCAACAGTCTGGGGTGCTTAAGATTAAAGTGTCAAGAGTTGGTTATGTTTTAGTTAGCTTATGCCTTTTTCTTTGGCGGCTGGTCAGCAAACACATACTGTCAAAGGCTTCCAAAGTATTTTTGATATTTACTAAAAATCCATTACTGATTCATTTGAATGTGCAAAAGTGCTTGATATGAGTTAAAAGCATTCCCTGTACTATGTCATTAATGGTAATTAAAATAGAAGAAAATTTACTGTAGTTATGGTAGGTATTTATATAAATTAAGTCTTTATTATAAAAAGTAGCTGCACAATATATACAGCATGGGGATAAACAGGGTTGTCTGAAAAAAGAATTTGCGAATTGTACACAGTTTGTAAAATGCACACCCAAATATACACTCAAAGAGGTATACAAGGTACCTACTTATTTTGGTAGATTAAATAAATTTCTAAAGAAGTAATGTCATAAAACTCTCCCTTCTGTTTGGAAAACTTGTTCAAGTCCATGTTTACTGTAGTTCATGTACTTTTATCCTGTTTTGTAGAGCCACCACAGTATGTAAATCGCTCTCAACTTTTTACTGACTGAATTTATCAACTGAAATATAAGATGCTGCTAGAAATGTCCACATAACCTTGGTGTCTTTGTCAATATACTGATTTTACAATAGTTCTCCCAAATGTATTAATCAAGTATCTTTCAGTTTTCATGAAAAGTTATTTCTATAGCTCTACTGTCTTGCTTAAAACATAAGTTTTCTGCACGTGGTCTTTGAAGACACTTTGACATACTGCGCTTCTTGAATTAAACATTTTGAAAAATGTAACTTCAACTGCAAGAGCTTCCTTTTGTGGTTTTAAAAGTACATCTAATATAAGCATGTGCTTATCTTTGCACATATGCTTGGGTTCATTAGTGCTTACCTCTGGCATTTTCAGTGCTGGAGAAATAAAATCCAAGAGTCATTAAAAGTGTGCTCTTTGAAACAAAAGCAGCCATACTGAACAGGAATGCTTTCTTGAGGAAGGGTCCTAATTATTGGAACATTATACATGGAAGCAGAATTCACTGGCACTCAAACAATTCAGCAACTAAAAATCTTTTGCATATTTATAATACAACAATATTCTGATTGTAAGTGTTGTAGTGATAGCAATTATTTCCTTTAAAAAAACAGGGATTACCTAGCGTTCCTTTATTATATGGCCATGCCAAATTCAGAAGAAAATGTGAGAATCCACCATGTTTACTGCCAATGTCTTTATCTAGGAGTACTATTGTACAGACAGCTTAAAAAAAATAGAAAAGCTAAAGTGGTGTCATGCCCTCAGATATGTAGGGAAATCATTTCAACAATCTTGATGTTCAGAATGAATAGCCATCACACGGCAAATAGTTCGGATATTGTGTGTCTGCCAAGTGAGTGTACGGTAATGAATGTCTGCTAAAAGGAAGCACAGACCTGTGGTCCCAAAAGGAATATTTGATGAATATCAAGACCATCCTATTTGTACTTGAAAGATAAATCTGTTTAACCTTTCTGATAGGGATACAGCTGCAACCTAATATTTCAAAAAAGATACATGTTCCTTTTTGATCGGTGAAAAGTTACATGATTAATAGGTCTTTGGGATATGATATGATTTAATTTGAGTAATGCATAACATGTATTTTACACCCTGAGAACATAGTTATACAGATAAAAGATCTGTCAAATCATCATTAATTTCTCAAGATTTCCAAAAACAAAAATTAGATTCAGGAAGTGTTTGACTTAACAGTCTAAATGAGCATAAATTATTTTCATTTCATCCTGATTAGAGTCAGGTAACTTTGACTAAGAAAATCTCCTGATTTTTACCAAACGTTTTCAAAACAGTATCATTAGAGATTAATTCCTGTTGCATTTGTTCACTTATGGCATACTGGCATCTTCCTATTTTGACCTGTGTTTATTATGACTTTATTAGCTAAGGTTACACAACATGAATGCTTTTTGGAAAATTAAAATTATATATTGAAAGTATATATTTTAATTTAAGGTGGTTTATTGCGCAGCTGAATTATAAAGTGTTTTTCACATGTACTTCTAAAAACGATTTAGCTGTAGCTCAACTAATGAAAGATCCAAGTTTTATGCCTGATCATAAACTTGTAATTTTTAGAAATTAGTTATCGTATTTTATGTCTGACTGTAGCAGGATGTAATCCAGAGCATCCCTCAGTGTGAGATGACACTGCACTCAATCTGACCTGCATAATATTCTCCCTCAGAGGTTTACAGGAACCCTCTCCACCTTTAGGATGAGTCAGTTCCCGAATCCTCCTCACCTTCTGACAAGGGGTACCTTCCTGAGACAATGAGCTTTACGAGGTAAAAGCCCCATCTTGGCTCCTAGATCCATGATGAAACAATCAGAAACTTTGTTGGCTGGTCTTTCTGAACACAAATTCCATATCTTTGTAAATCATCCTTTTTATTACAATAAAAGTCACCACAATTTTTTGTGTGAGGGGAAACAAGCAATTGTACCAGCTTCCACTGTGGGCTTTGAGCTCTGGAAACCCATATGAATGTAGTCTCCCACACTTACCATTTTTGGGGTCATTTCTGTTTTTGAAACCTGGATTCACGTAGGTTTTCCTTGTGGACTCAGTAATAATAGTGCTTTTCTTTAGTACTGAAAGAGGCGGCCACCCCTTGTGTTAATGTCTTCTGCCACCCCCTGTTCTTATGTTCTTAGTTGCCTGTATGTTTTTCATGGCTGTGCCCCCTTTGATCGCCCTCCCTGGAGGCAGTGCTCTGGACTGCAGTATTCCCTTACCTGGCTCTCCTGCCCCTGCTGCAAGCTCCTGCTGGGCTTTCTAGTCATTATGATTCTCAGCTCTGGGTTATGCAATTTGAGTTCAGCAGTTGAAGTGGGACCTCCTCTAGCCCATAAATGCTGTGAGAATAAACCCACCATCCTCCCCAGCGACCTGAATAAAAACCACTCCCTCACAAACCACAAGAGAATGGACATTTTTGCATTTTGTTCCACTTAAGAGTGTTTTATTCTCCTTGTGTAAATTAACCAATTTTGCAAAATGCTGTTCCTGTCCTCTTACACTTTTCCTTCAGCAAATTACAGACATAAGTTATTGATTGACCCAATTAGAGGATATCTTTAATGAACAAATTTTTACAGTTAAAATGTAATCTGTCGTTTTTTGGCACTGTGCTTTTAAAAATGTCAGAAGTGTTGCTGAACAATGAGAAGACTGAGGATGGAAGGCCTTGCAGTTTAACGCATTGAACTATTTTGTATTATGGGAGAGGATAAACTATGACTTCTGCCTACTAGTATGATGACATAGCTAAGTACACTGGTGAGAATAACCCATACCTTCCTGGTTTTCAGCAGTGGAAAGCTTGAGAAGGGAATAAAATGAGGTGTAATTCCTTTCTTGGTTCCTAGGCTGCGCATCTCGACGCTATCCTCTGATTACCTAGATGGCTCTTTGGCCATTCTGTGTTTAAAAATAAACCAGATACCTTCTTATAATAGTTTTACGTGCATTAAAAGGAAAAACAAAGTAATCAATATTTTAATTTATTTTCTACCATGAAGATTATTATAGTGACATAAAGCATAGACAGAATGTTCTTGTCAGTGCAAAAATAATACCATCTGGTATTTAATTTTCATTATTATATGAAGCTTAGAGTAAACTTTTATTATTTTCTGTCAAATCTGTCTCGGGATATACACATTCCTCCATTAAATCACATTCATTATGATTACCATTCTGTTGATACTGAAATAGGTACCATATAGAGTTATAAAACATTTATGAAATCTTAACTAGTTAAGCTTGTATGAGATGGTGATCCATCCTTTCTGTCTTATGAGAATGAGCACAATGCATGGCTATTTTAAGACATGGGCTGAATTGAAGAGGCATAGGTGAAGTGCTTTGGTAGCCAAGTGTGAGCTGTCTTTTATGTGATTCCAGAGACTGAAAATGATACAGAAATAACGTACAGTGATCATAGCATTGTCTGAGGAACAGAAAAAAAGACTAAAAAGTATTCGGCATATTTGCCTTTCCATCAAACCCCACACTTTTCACCCAGTATCCAGAGGTATGGCCTCCTCACCTCCTCGTGCCACTCATTTGCTCTGGCCATTTATTTTCTATCTGTAATTCTGAGCTTCCCCCAGGGGGAAATGATCCTTAGCTTATGTTCCTGTCCAGATGCACTGTCTACTCAAGGTCCAGTTTATCTTTTGGGTTTTTTTTCTAACTCATTAAAATCTTGTCTCTTATGGTCTGTAACATTGAACTCTTCTCTCTTTCCTTTGCTGTCTTTTTACTGACTTGAGTCTTTCTTTCCTGCTGGAACAGCAATTTTCCAATGGGGCTGCCTCTTTAAAAATTATTGAATACTCAGAATTTTCCAGCTGTGGGCATTTCTTGATGTAACTCTGACTTCATTCCTTAGGCCATTATTTCTTCTGGATGATTTCCACAGGATTGCCTTTCTTTCCAAGGCAAGAATGAAAGATGAATACTGCACCTGGTCTTTCAGCAAATTACATTCTTAGACATCAAAAGTTCAGACACTGGATAAAACATTGATTTTAGGTTCTTGTACAGGAAGACTATATTCTGCTTATATATAATATGGCACTACTTATATTACTGAATCTGTTTTGGTACTGATTATTATAAATTGTACCAGAAAAAATTAAGTTCAGATTTTCTGTGGCATTTATTGTTTCTCTTTTTTTCCTTTTAATCATATTTTCTATCAAAAGCTGTAAACCTTTCTTCCGTTGTTTTTGATAACTTCCTCTAGCTTAATTTTTCTTTCATGATTTTTCCTTATATTTCTTCTAACACATCATCTCTTTCCTCTGTGTGTTATTTAATCCATTCTTCTATTACGTTACTTATTTACCCTTCTCTCACAGCTTCTCCTCCCTTCCTGTGACTGGGGGGTTTGCTTCTGTCACTGTGTACACAAGACCAGGCACTTCATTAGGCTTTCTGGGGCACTGGGGAGAAAGCATCACTTTCAAAATAAGATTAACCCTTTCTCAACCCAATTTCAACCAGCAGGTATTGGCAGGTTCTGGGAGGCCCTGGATAAGAAACTGTGTCTGAACTGGGACTGAGCCTAATGTGTCGGTAGCATTTAGCAACAGTTCATGGAGCTGATTAAGGATTTAGGGCATAGAAGCAGCTCTCCTGATACACCATTGACCTACTGCACTCCTGCATGTGGGAGCAACACCCCTGTGGGATACCCAAGACCAAGTAAGCAGACACGTAAGATGTCCAGAGCAATACAATATTGATCTCTGCATCTAATTGTATTAGTAGTAGAATGGAATAACTTCAGGTAGGATAGGTAGGAATCAGTAGTTGAAATGAGGGGACAAGAGTAAATTAAAAGGGCAATCCTTACTTGATGCATCGTCACCTATATCCAAGAAGGAACTGCATAGACACTTTTTTTTTGAAGAAGAAGAATTGCGGGATTTCAGTCACAGCTGCTGGAAAGGATTGTATACTTCGTGTCTGCATTCAAATTCATAAATTTGTATTGTGTATAACAGGTTATGCTCTCTAGAAATAAGCTGCTTTATATATTTTTTCTTGTTCAGTTGTGTCATATGTATTGAACAGATATTGACACCTTCTTTAGCATTGAGAAAGGTGATTCAGTCAGCAAACTTCCTGTGCAGCAAATGGTCAGCAAATGGTTCTTTTGCTAGTAAATTAGAATTTGATTTACTTTTGGTGATTAAAAGTTTAATGCATTTTGATCTCATGCATACTTAATGCATATATACTACTTTGGTTTTAATGGAGTAGATTATAAAGGCTAATAGCATTCCTAAAGCATTTTACAATAGCCGATTTGTATTGGTGCAAGAGGATTTTCCTTGTTGTGAGGTTTAGCAGAAATTGACAATAGGGTTAAGCAGTAAATAATTCATCTGATGTTTTATGAAGAGTGAAAGAATTTCATCCTTTTGTCGACAAGTTTGGCTACGTACCAACAACTTAAAAAATTGTAGGGATGAGAGTAAAAAATTATAAACCAGTCAGGCAATAAGATGCCTGGAAGAACACACATTACTCTTGCAGAGTAAAACAGGGGTTGCCCAGATTGATCTTTATGATACCATAAACCATTGTGTTTCTCCCATAACCTGCTTCTTTCCATTGAATCAAGAAAATCTATGCCTCTGTTTTAATGGAGAAGTTTTGCTCTGGGGTTTTCATTCGATTTGATATCTCTGCAAAATCAGTCTGGCTTTTTCTGTTCTCTGAAGTCTAAGCCCATCTCTCTGCAGGATATAAAAAATTACTGCTCACTCCTGTAGGTGTATAACACAGGCTTACTAGTTTACATAGTCCCATTAATTTTCCTAACACCCAGTAGTAAGTACTAAGGCTATTTTTACTGGTTGGGAAAATATGTAGGGCAAACCCTTCATCTCTGTACAACTGTGGAGATATATAGAGGACGAGAATCTAGTTCCGTGAATATTGTGGCAACACTCTTTTGGTGGAGGGGCAGAGGGTGAATTTTGTGCAAAAGTAATTTTGTTTTGTTAGTGCTAATGCATACAGCAGGGTTCACCCGGGCAGGATCTCCTTCCGTGTACACGGAAGGAAGTCTGTGCTGCAATGTTACGGGTATTGCATCTAGATGCTACATCTGTATCTATTAAATGTACAAGCAAACTTGTCTAACCTTAAAAATTCTCAAGTTTTCAACAACAAAAAAAATATATTACGTTCGTGACTGTTGCTTGGTTCCGTTTTACTTAAGCTTCTTAAAATGACAGTAAGTTTTCTAATATTTTGCAGTTTGGTTCAAAGTATGAGCATGTCCCATACTGGATGTAACTGGCATCTTTGTTATAGATTACAGATGTGGTGTTAATGTTTTCATAGCCTATTGCGTGAGTTCTTATTTTATATATGGCAGAGAGAAGCAGCAAAGCAGCATCTCTCTATACTCTACAGGAGATATTCTTTGAAGGCACATTTTAATGTGATGAAAACTTCCTGTGACAATGAGTCATTCAATCAACAATGACAGTAAATTCTGACATTTGCTTCAAAGATTTAACCTGTAAGACAGAGCGCTGAATACCATCTTTAAAGATCAGGACCTCATTAGGACAGACGTTTAATCATATATATAGATATGGAAGTAATTTCCATCCCCAGTTTATAGCCTTAATTAAACTCCTCATCCACAATTTGAAAGGTGCTGAAGGACAGTATCTCCAGAATGACATGATTTTCTAAGTCATTCTGTAATTGTTGTCATAGGTTTTTCACACATCTAAATTCCTTGGGGGAGAAAAAAAATTATCAGATGAAAACATGCGTATTTCCACAGCAGTTTCACACTCAGATGATTTTTCTCTACTAATTTTTGTTAAAACTTCTGCTCTCCTACTGCAAAATCAGCCATTTTATATTTTCAGGGATAACATTTGACTATTATAGGACAAAGTTAATGCCAGTGGTGCACAAATATAGCAGTAGCTGAGAAAGAATAGTTGTCTGAATTCTGCTTCCTTTTCTGTTAGACTGAAGATCTTTGAATGACAAGTGTTCAAAGCATTGACAGCAGCAGATACACTCTCAGGAGGAGCTTACCAGTACTCCGTGTCCATCAGCTAAAGTTAGCCCTGAGAGCCATCATCTTCTTTCATTCAGATTTTATTTAATCTCCAGTTGAGAAACTTAACTGAGAAGGAAATAACCCTTTTTTCCACTTACTGTCCTGTGTAATTTGAAATGAGTAAGACAAAGGACTTGTAAGCATGAAAACACATAATGAGCTGTACAAGATGGAGTGTATCAATACTAACAGTTGTTAAACATGTATGTGCTAGCAAAATCAGGGTCCAAGTTAATAGACATAGTCTGCTTTTTGTTGTAGGTACGTAAATATGTGGTCTTTAATATTTCAGGCTTATTTTGCTGATTGTTTTTCATTAGTTCCTTTAGTTTAATGTCTACCTTGTTACTGTTTATCATATATGGGGCATTTTTAAAATGTATATAGAAAGAATATGAAGTATAGGACAGTAAGTACCTTTTATTTAAAATAAATAAAGGGGAATGACCAAGGTCTTGCACTTCTTTTAAGTGGGAGTCCCAAAGACTGAATTTGACATACAGGTTGATACAGATCAGTGATGTTATTTGGGTAAGTTATTTGTCATGAACAGGTTATACTGATGAAAAATTTAGGTTTATTTTTCATGAGAGGAGAATAATATGATTGATACCATAGCTTTTAATATGGATTTCAAAAAGATACTTGAGAAAATATAATGGAATAGACTACAGTGAATAAAGTGCTAATAACATACTGAAGGACTGTGTTACCATATTTAAAAACAGTTGCGATTAGTTATTAAAGCTAAATAGAATTTGAGAAACAGGGAAATTCAATTTGTGCATTCATTTATCATTTGTTTTGAATCAGTTGGACTATGTTTCTTCGAACAAATATTTGTTTTTAACAAAATAATAGTTTTGATTAATGCAATTGGTCCAAACTCAGCAACAGTCACCATAATTTTCAGTGATTCTTGCTTATTCGCATTGTACTGAAGATTTTTATGAATGTTTTCTCAAAATTAGAGCCCTGTTTGGATTTTCTATGTCAGGTACCCAAAAACTGAAGGAACTGAAATTGTAAGTTTATTTTGGAAGTGCAGCTCATATGTTTCTGTACATCTATATATAGTTCTGAATAGATGAAGAATTCTATTGCTATTAGCTTTTAAAACGAAACAAAACCATGGTTCTTGTGTATGTGGCCAAGTACTTCAGCAGCAGCTTTTGTTGTTAGTACTAACAACTGACAGCAAGTGGTAGAAGTGTGACTGTATTCTTTCCACAGCCAAACTGATACAAATAGAATATTCAGTGATGACAGCGAACGTTAGCATCATGTACAGATTCAGTGACCAGTTCAACAGGGATTTTCAAAGTGTTCTCTTCACAAACAAACAAATTATTTTCCTACTATGTCTTTATTGTGTATGACACAGTAATTTACAAAACATCTAAACTACAGGTTTGTTGTAAGCTTTTTAAGCATTAGCTGTACAAATGGGTTCTCTTATAGCCTTATAAAAAGAAAATGGAAGGTATACAAATCAGTCTTGTATCTCAGGGAACTGTTTAAAAATGGTTTTAAGATGGTATTATGGTAGAACAATAAATAAAGCGTACTTAGGAAGGAGAGTGAAACTTTTCAGAATATTTGTACTGTAATGCAGAAGGAAAGAAGAAGTGTCCTCACTTGCATGCAGTATTCCCCCATCTCCTTTCTCCCTTAAAAAAAAAAAAAAGATCCCAAACTCCATAATCTTCTTTGGTTTTTTTCCCCCCAAATGGAGATTTATTCTGATAAGTGATAGAAGCCTTTTGAGCTAAAGGCAATGTGATTCCCCTTGCTAAAGAAAACTATGAAATCAAACCAAATAGGTCTTACTCCAGGGCAAACACAACTTTTTAGTGTTGCGTGGCTTTTCACACAAACAGACAAAACCCAGCCTTTACATTAATTTTGTGTTATCAAGGGCAATTATACTAAAAGTTCAGAATCAACTCAAAGTAGCAAGACAGAACTTCTCTGCAATGTCTCTTTTACATTACTGCCTTGCTTGAGGTTTGATTCGTAACCCCAGTTCCACTCCACAGCTCCCAGAAAACTGCAAATAATAAGTATATGATACAAGTGAGAACAAGGTGAGATGACAGTAATTTGGCAGTCTTCAAAATGTGCAGAATGATCAGTCTGCATGGATTAGCTAAGGTACAGCTAGCTTTATCCTATATACGTAAACAATGGTGATGTTGAACAAATTTTACTTGAACAGATGAATTTGTTGTATCTTGCATTGCTGAAATTACTTTCTGTTTTCTGTAGCTCAAATAAATCCACAATTGTCAGATTACTATGCTGAAATCTGCTTAAATCCTCCCACCTAGATGTGAAAAGGGGGTGGTATGATGTGGTGGGTTTCTTTTGTTTCTCTTTTCTCTGTTTCACAGCTTAAACTGCAGAAAATATTTCTCCTTACATTGGACTATTAAAATATAAAATGTTTCCCAGTTCACATGTTGGACTAGATATTCCAATTTAGTTGCTAAGGATACTGTTGAGCCTCAAAAAGATTATGTACAAGAGGGAGAAACATGCAAATACTAACTGATTGGGAAATTAGTATTAATCACTCCTAAAATAATGCCCACAAAAATCCCTCCATCTGTTTCAACGATTGAAAGTAGACCCAGGAATCTTATCAGTAAATATTTTCAGTTTCGGTAGTATTGGCTCACCCTACCCGCTCTCAAGTAACTGGAAATCTTTTGGGAATATTAAGTCTTGGGCTTGGGAAAAGTATATAGCCCTTAATTATGCCTGACCCAGGTGTAGTACAAGTATAAGGAGGATTAAGGGGTGTGAGAGCAGTAACAACCAAAAGAGAGAGTTGAGTTATGATCATGGCAACAAATAGAAAATAAAAAACTCAGAGTTTTAGTCA
The DNA here is from genome assembly GCA_034782735.1 of Sagittarius serpentarius. Lineage (NCBI taxonomy): Eukaryota > Metazoa > Chordata > Aves > Accipitriformes > Sagittariidae > Sagittarius > Sagittarius serpentarius. Next base: position 3,388,545 of record JAVKLA010000007.1, read on the forward strand.
GAGATTTTTTCATTGTCATTTTTGTTCAGCTTCCTCTTCTGTAAGATTGTAACGACAACGTATGTCAGAAGACTTTTGTAAGACATACTTTATTAGTACTGTGAGCCACCATGCAATAGCAAGGACTGCCTTTAAGATAACAGCACTCAGACCTGTAACAGAAGGCATCCCAGAAATCTGTGTTGGCTCTCTTTGTTTCTTTTTTGTTAACCCTCCATTTGTGATACTTTTATGTGCCATATTTACAACAGAAGTGTGAAAATACCTGACAGTCAGATGCTGCTGCCCTGTTGGTCTCAACAGTATCATACAAAACTAATAACCAGTGGGGCCACTTGCCAAGGGAGATGTTGCAAAGCTCTTGCAAAGGAGTGAGGTGCTAGTGACACCTGGTTTCTTACAAGAAGCCAAATAACAATGGACAGTTGCTGTGTTATGTAATCAAAAAGAAACCCGCTCTTTTGCACTAGAAAATCAAAGAGTAACCAGCGATTTGTTTGTGAAAATTTGAGGAGAAAGCATGGCCTTGAGGTAGTGGGTGTTCAGAGTGGCTGAACAACACAAGGCATGAAAATATAATGGTATATTCGAGAACTGAGGTGACTTTCTGAAGCAGTTTTATTTTACATTGTTTAATTACCTCCTATATTTGGGCTGGGGAGGAAAGGAAAAAATTATGCTACTCTAAAACCACCTGAAAATTATCTCAAAATGGAAAGAATGCCTATTCACTAAAGATATCCTCAGCCATAATTTGCCATACTTCATTATGACATACTACTGAGAAATTTGATCATCCGTGATCTTATCAATGAACAGTTTAGGCTATAGTTCCATCACTTTCTTCTGTTCATGAACAGAAAAGGGGCATTTATTTATAGGTATTCCCTTGACATTTGTATTAAAACAAATACCTAACTCTTGGTAAGTTATGTAGCTTGATAATACAAAACAATATATTCAAAATACAGCTAATCAGGAATGTAGGTCTTAGGAAGATTTACTGTTGCTTAGAGTGAAAAAGAGTGTAATTAAAATGATGATAAAGTAGTCATGATTGTAATAAATTATTGAGGTTACAGTGATTAGACCTTAAACTATTTGCATAATGATGAAGAGACCTTGAATGTGAATGTGTTCTAGGCCTTTAAATGTTAAAAAAGTGGATCCTTGAATGTAATCCGTTCTTCAGTGGGACTTTCACAGACTGAACAAAACTCTTAAGCTGATTTTCCATTTCTCCCCATCCAAATCTACTATTATTTTACCTGTTTGTTTTTTTTTTTCACTTGTTATCTACAAAAAAAAAAAGTTTGCCTGTTGTTTACCTGCAACTTCAAGAAATGTGTGGAAATGTGTTTGCTAATCTGGGGGATGACTTGGAAAAGAGGCCCACGTTTTTCTGAAGGAATTCCAGTTACCAATTAACATTTTCTTTAGAATATTTGAGTCACAGTTAATTTGCATTAGGATTTATTATCTGAGCAAACCTGACCTATTAAACCTTCTAAATCTATTACCGTCAGCTAATGTCATGATTACAAGAAGAGCACATGGCATGCCATAGCAACACGGCTGTTCCACCAAATTTTTAACTTGAAATCACCATTGTGCTGTTTTCACTGAATTATTAGACACAATAAATTATTTTATGCTAGCCACTCTCATGTCCATCTTTTTAATACTTTCCTTGTCATTATAAGTGCCTTTAGCCTTACAGGCTAATGAAAGGTTCTCGTATCAAGTCTGATTACCACTCTGATGTTTTCCAGGCATGCTTGGTGATGAGCTTGGCATATGAAACAATTTCCTACAGTAATAAAACTAATTAAAGTGGGCAGTCATCCCCACATCACTCTTTAATGAATTATAATGAGCTCATTAATCTATCCAGTCTCACTCACCACATCTATTGGCTAAGCTTCTCTGGGGCTATGCCAGGCTAGAACACTTGCCCAGGAAAAAATGGACACTGAAATGCATCTATTTTCCTTTTTTTGACAAAAAACAGGAGATAGCAGAGGTCTGCTGTAAGTGGAATATGCTTTTTTATAACCAAAATGGGAAAGGGTAAATAGCTAAGACCCTGTAATGGTGATGAAGAAAGAATCGTGCAGGAACTTAACTAGGTGTAATATTGCACTGCAAGTGACAGCATAATTAATGCCTCTGTGGCATACATAATTCACTTAAAATATGACTTACCAAAAATGTTTTAGTAACTGGATCTCTGGGAAACTGCCTGAAGAAAATAACATCAAGCTCATTTTTGGCTGAGTTTCTTGGCATTTTTCTTTGTTTCCTCAAAATGAGCAGGGAAGAGGTTGCAAGGTTAGGCTTCCTAATTCCTTAATGACAAATATTAAAGAATTAAATGGTAAGATTTATGAGTGGCAAGAAATGTTTCATATGAATATCCATATAGCAGAACCACCTATATTTCTTCGATTGTAACCCCGCAGCTTTCCCCATCTGTAAAAGACCAAGTCTAGTAATAGCTAATCACAGCTACCCACTGGAGTTAACTAGTGCTTATTAGCATTTGGATAGTTTTAATTCAAATCCCACAGGTATGATTACAATGTTATTACCAGGCAAATTAATCTTTAGTTTACCTCCATTAATTTCACATATTTTAATATTAATAAAAAGTTCTGCAAAAAGTATGCTCCCAACATATGCAAAGAAGGTAAAACAAATACGCTGTTCTAAAGCAGAAGCAGCAGCCAAACTCAACAGTAAATTTCCATCGGTGTCTTCTCTGCCACAGACTGGGCGCTCTTTTCTCATTTGTAACAAAGAAGCTTGAAGCAAAGATGTTGTACTTGAAAAAGGAATTCATTTTTATGCAAACCACTGAAGCTTTGTTTAATTTTCCTGCAGAGAGAAAAAGTGCAGGCGGCTCTAAAATCTCAGTAAGGCGGTGACCAGGGCAGCCACAGTAAATGCAGGTGACCCGGGTTCAAGTCTCTGTTGTGAGTGTGAGGAAGCAGGCGCATCTGTATCCACCTCCCCAGGGGTAACCTTGGCCACTGAGCTCGTGGGTCGGCAGCAGGGCAGGGTAATGGCTATTCTTCCAACTCAGTGGTATGAAAACATTTGGCCCCTGTAAGATTCTTCAAAACTGATGAATTTTTATTCAGAAAGGTCAAGGGCTTTTTCTAATGAAATAAACACTTAAAAGTGAGAAAATACGTTGTTATAAAATCCCCAATTGGCTTCAGTCGTAAAGAAAAAGTGGTAATCTGCCATTCAGTTACAAAGAAACAAACAAGATGTCTTTACTTCATGGCCATTGTTGTTTCCCATGGTATCTTGGCATTATTAGGGGTTTTGATTGTTTCTTTTTACAGAGGAAAATTTTACAGAGACTGCCAGATTTACAGGAAAAGAACAATATAGTTCAGGTTTCTTCTTCAAGACTTATATACTTGAAATATTCCTCTTTAAAATGTGCAATGTAGGGGGATCTAAGTATAAAAAAAACCAAACAAAAAAAAATCAGCCCTTTCTATTTCTATATTATTTATGCGTAGAATTTTATTTCTACATGGCTTAGTACAGTGATGTATCTCTCTACATGGTAGCTCAGAAACAGGAAGAGCAGTTCTGTATTAGTGCGTTTATTATGCCAGCGAGTGTTGTACTAATTAGACTGTACTGTTTTCTGTACTGGCCAAACTAGGTAGTATTTATAGATGGTACTGTACTGTCTTAAGAGACTTAAATTTTGTAGTATCTTTGTAATTGTCCTATGACAGCATAACTATCTTCTGATAGCTGAATTTTGTTTGTCTCAATTATCTGACAAAGCCTTTTATATTTTCGCTTAAAAACTCATTAAGATAAAGATGTCTTTTCTTTTATAATCATCATAATGTCAGTCCAGAAATTTAGATTTTCTATACGTATGCAAAGTTGGTGGAATTTAAAGATTGGTACAGCTGCATAAAAACTACCAGCAAAATGTCACATTGATTGAACAAAGGTTTGCTCTCAAATGAAAAATGCATTTTCATTTAAGGTCAGTAAGTAATTGGGTATGCAGTTTGTGAGGGAGTCACACTGAATATATAGTCTAGTTAAGTCTCTTTAGATTTTTTTTTTATTTACTTTTTCGTGACTGCCTAGCTTGAACATTGACATGCAAAATTCAGAATTCTCATTTAGAGATTATAAGAAGCTGATAGAGATGTAACCACTTAAAGAAGAAAATAAAAGCAAAATATTTAATTGAAACCATCAAAGTAATGAGTAGCATGAATAGTTTCAATAAAAAATAAACACAGCCAGTTATCCTTTTGGTAAGATGTATATTGAAAATGACATCCTTTCATTACCCTGAAATTTCCTCATATTTATTTATATAAGTGAGAAGCCTAGTTATAGTGTGAAGTATGTTCACTGTAATTCAGAATCTACTTTTGCCTGCCTGATAAGAAGGCATAAAATCTCAGTGGTTCTATACAAGAAACGGGTGTCTGAGAGCTCAGTGTACTAAGTGGCAGTAGGTGAAAGAGGCTATGTCAATATTTCACAAAATTGCTCATTTAGAGAAACAAATCCAACTGTCTTTAGCAGGTGTGATAAAGGCAGGAAACAATCTTCATGTTTTATATGTGCAAGATTTACATGAAGTGTAGCAAGATGGTCTGAAATATCAAAATGAATTGCTGATTTGCCCAACAACTGTGTATCATTTTGCTATTCACTCCAATTTTATTTAAAGGGTCAGTAATCTTACATAGTATGTTTATTGATATAAAATATTTGATAGTATATAAGCAGCAGTAAATTACAAGTATTATATGAAGTTTAAGAGAGGACATCATGTTCTCCACAATACGTCTTAATGATATAAAACTAAACACAGTGTATGGTACTTCCGTGGCCTTATTTTATCTAAATATGAGGGTCTTATTTTTCTGTGTTATCATTGTGGATCTAGGGAGCCTTTTGGAATGAATGGACTTAGACTGGTATGAAAGTACTCTAAGAATTGCCAAAGAAAAGATACTATGTTTTGAGATTTCTTTTTTTTTTAACTTGAATATGGCCGTGGTTAGAGATCATTAGGCATTAACACAATATTGGTGTTTATATGGTGTCTCATGTGATGAGAACAGGGGAGTCCTTTTTCATAGGCACAAAGCTCAGGAAACCTGTCACCTGTCACAGGTTCTTCTGGGTACCGCAGGTGAACGCTTACCTCCCTTTTGTATGTCTGAATTTCCTACTCTCAAAAAAATAAAATAAAAAAATAAAAAGGGGGTGGCACAGACCTCTTTATATGGAAGTATTTGGAATGTACAGATGAAAAAAAAGCCCATAGTTCAAAATATTGTATATATGGGAATTTGGAGGGGGAAGGGGAAATAAGGAAGCAATTTGTAATCTACTAAAGTGTAACAAAATTACCAAATTCTTTATATTTAAAAATGCACGGTTGCCTCAGTACTCACAGTATTCTTTTACTAATATAGCAACAAAAACATTGCACAAAGAAATATGCATTTGAAAATATAGTATATATTATCTGTTTTTAAAGTTTATTTAAAAAGTAATTTTCAATCTATTCATCCTTTAATATGTCCCCAATTAAGGGCAGGGGAGGGGGCGGGAATCTGTGACCTTTTCACAGATACTGATTTCTTAAAATTTGATTTGGGTCACTGCTCCAGAACTTGTCTCTGGAAGGAAATTGTTTCAGTTTGGGCACACAGAAACAGAATTTTACTGGATTTGATGCCTTTTTTTGAAATTGTTGGTCTTGGCACTAGTTTGATCTCATTCAGAACTCCTGAACGCTTACATTGGTCGCTGAAATCACAATGGTATTAAAACCAGAATGCAGAAATTTACACAGGATGATTACCAGAATAAAGTAATGGGAAATTTTTAGGCATCTCTTTAAGTAATGAAATAAATATTGGTTCCTATAAACATTTACCAAAGAAGGTGCAGACCCTTTGTAGTCTACTTAATAGTAGGCTTATTTTCATGCCTTTCCTTTTGATGGGCATCTTAAAAGCCACTTGGACTTAAGATGGCCTAAGTACAGTCAAAATCAAAGTTTTATTCAAAATTAAAAACGGACATGTGCCTTCCTTCAAAACAGCACTATTCTTTATACATGGTAGTGCGCTTAACATTTATTAGGTAATAGGCATTTTCTAAATAAGCTTTTTCCCCAGTCTACCTACCAGAATAGAGGTGGTCTTTAGAAATGATAAATTTGGTCTCTTAATATCATAAAATAATAGTGGTCAAATAAAACTAGAGTCCAAAATAGTGAGGGAAACATCTAGATTAATCTGGGGTAAACTTTTTATTTCCAAAGTATATTTGTGTGTCCTCTGCTGTTCTACCAGTCTATATGTTTTTTTGGCACCTTTTTCCTTAGAATTTGCATTTGTCTCTATAACATATTTCCCATTTTATAGAAAGATATAACATGGAATGCATGAAAAAATTCTAAATTCTGTCTCATGAAGACACTTTGCTTAAATAAATTGAAGGATTTGTAGTATTTTTCCCTATTTATAATTTTCTTAACTATCCGGCAGAGAACCAGGTACCCTGCCACCATGAGCTTTCACGTTCTTCTCACTTATTCTCCAGACTTGCACTAAATGGTACTTAATGGTAACGTGTATATCACTGTTAATTCTGTGAGTATCTGTAATTTGCGTGCATTATCCATGTGTGCAAGCATTTGTATTTTTGATCTTAAAAACTTCCCTGGATTTACACATTATTTTGGTAATTATAAGCTCAAGCAGTGGTGACTGGATCTCTTCTCCTTTCTTAATTCTCAAAAGAGCATTGAATAAGATTACGTCTGTCAATTCCTATGTGTTTGTAAGATCTAAAAATTTATTCATTGGTTTCCTCCCTGAATCATCTTGGTCGATCTAAAATTATTTTTATTCAGATCCTAAAGAAAAACTTGACTAGGCTTTAAAAATGGTAACTGGAAAACCTAAAAATATATTTTGTCTTTTGGTTGTGCCACAATAGGTTGTTTAGTCACATTTTTCCTCACAACTGGAAGGCTGAAGTCACTATTTTTAAAGGCTCCTCTTTCCTCCTGTCTGAAATTTTCTTGTGATTCCAGGAAGCAGGAGAAAGAGTATTTTAAAGCACAAACGTTGAATTCAGCATAAAATAATGGAAATGGTGTCACATTTTCAAGCTGATAGTAGAAGACTACAGTGGATTCAAGGGAGACTTCAGCTTGGTGACCTGTGCTGTGTTGGAGCCAGAAGGAACTTTGCTATTTATCTCCTGCCAGGGCAGCCAGGATCTGATCTGGACTCATCTCCCTCCATTTAGAGAAATGAGGTTTTGTGTAGGACATTATTCTCTGAATATGAAGAAACACATTTACTGCCTTGGCAGTAATGAAACTTTTACAAAAATGCGGCAGTTGGCAGATATTTTTACTTCTGGCCTAAATGGTTTTATCATGCTGCTTGGCAGAAAAAACCTGTGACATATCAGTGAAAATGAGGCTGTATTTCAATTGTGAGTGAAATGATGTCTGTAAAAAGTTATAGATCTTACAGGTATTCTTTGACATGAATCAGTCTGTATGTGTTACATGATTAACGTTGTTTGCTTGTAAGAGTGTGAAAGGGTTTTGGTTTTGCCGATTTGGTACTAGGGCAAAAAATTAGATATGAATAGGATATTTTTCCCTGGTAATAGAGAGTTAATAGGAGAATATTAAATTGCTAAACTTCACGGTTGCAATTTAATGTAAAAATAAAATAAGCAAGGCCAAAATACTAAACCAAACAAACAAAACCCTCACTCAAATAAAAAAGATTTTCTTCATTTAATAAGTGGCATGAGGTCTTCCAGAGAAATTGCAATGCTGAAAGATAATTGTTGTGTAAGGAAGCTCTCGTGGCAAATAAGGTTATTGTTAAAAAAAAAAAAAAAATAGTAAATGATCTGTGTTTGTTTCCACATAAGTAGATACACCAGCAGCACTGGGGGAACTAGTGTGAGGAATGAGTATTGAAATGTCAGTTGAAGATATCTGAGAATAATAATGGAATACCGTAAAGTAAGAAATCTCTTGCACCAGCTACTCATTCAAGTATACTAAAGAAACTGCTACAAGAGATTGTCCAACTACTAACTTTTACCTGTTATCTGTTGCTTAAATCATCTTCTTAGCAAAATGACAGATGGAAATAAGATGACAGGTTTTTGTTGGTTGTTTGTTCTTTTTAAATATGTCTTTTAATTTGACTTTGTTACCAGTTAAATTAGTAGAAACTGTTCTGGAAAACAGATTCAGTTGGCCCATGAATGAATATAACAAATGGGGAAGAGCAGACCTGACTTTCTGCGATTTTAATCATACCTCAGAAGTCTGCTGGAAGAGTCATCAGCATGGGAATAAGGATGATCTGTTTTGTGTAGTTAACTCAATTTCCAACAAGCTTTCAACAAGGACCTTCATCAAAGGGTTTTAAAAAATAAGAGGATGAGCGGGAAAGTCTTCTCATGGATTAATGGCAGATTAGGTGTAGAGTACAAAAGATGTGAGTAAGCAGCCGTTTATTAAAGGAAGAATTATACTTCCAGAAGGGTCCAGAATAATCAGAATTAAAATGGGGTATGAAATGTTGCAGAAAGATCTCATCATACCAAATAATTTAAAGATGAAAGGCAGTTGAGATTCAATTGCAGCAGACACAAAGGAATATACATGGGGAAGAACAGTCCTATTTTTCTAAATGAGGAAAGAGATCTTTCAGACATTGTGCATAGTTCCCTGAAAACGCCAGCTTAGTACTTACCAAAAACGAAAAAAGTACATACAGCTGAGTAATTATTCTGAGTAGTTCTTGCAGGGCTCTTGATGAATTAGGTACAGGGATGTTGTTCCCAAAGTCTGTTTATTCTGAAGTTTGTGACACTTGATTTTAGGTTTACGAAAGTGTTTGTGATTGTATTTTTTCCCCTTCTACAGAAAACGTAGAAGACTTTTTTTTTCTATAAATCTGGGCCCTTAGGAATTATTTTGAATAATTAGAAATGAATGCAAAACAAAATATCATAATGCAATTGTGTGAATGGATGGCTAAGCCACTGCTCAAGTACTACATCGAATCCTGATTACACAGTTCGAATGACTGATACAGTGCAACTAGAAAAGGTGGATCATAGGTTTTAATCAGAGATACAGGGTGGTTTATGTAAGCGCGTAGACTTATAAAACCAAAACCACAGGGAAATGGCAAATAGTCCTGTCTTTTCTTAAAACAGGAACAATGACATTTTTCGACAGCAGTTTTGAAACTAAAGGAAGGTTTGGGGGACTGGGTGTTTTGTTTCACTTGGTTAGTTTTCTGTTCATGAACGTATGATTTATTTAGAGATATCACCAAAGGAGGTGTGGTACTGTGTATATGAATTCTGGCTCAGGAAGAACCATAAGGAGAGAGTAAAGGAAGTGTTTATATTGGGAAAAATACATTTATACGTTTGTTACACGTTTCCACTCCTGGCTGCTGTTCCCAATTTCTGCAGGTTAGGTACACCTTGAGCTTCACCTGGTATGATCATTCAGGTTTACGTTTTGCAGTTTATTGATCAAGCTGCATTCCTTTAAACTCCATATTTTTTCTTACCAATCCCGAAGAGAGCAAAAATTCAGCTGAAGAAAAAAAAAAATTGCTCAATCTGTATTTCCCAGTTAACTGACAATTGGATCACTAGAAAGAAAATGTTTATTTAGCTCTGTATTCAGAAATGTCTGAGGTTAAAGTAGCATAGCCTATGTAGTCTTTTTGAGTGTTACCTTCATAGTAAAATAATTAAATTCTAGTATTCAAATGCATATAGGTGCCCTAAATTGTTCCAGTAAAATATTTATTAACATATTCCATGTAATTGAACTTAGGTAGAACATGGTATAGAATTGCATAAGGTTTTATGAGGACTAATCACCCCTGTTTATCATTATGAGATCAGATCCTGTGCTCCCTAAACTCCATTTGATTTCATGATCCGGAAATGAAACATAGAGCTGTTCCTTTAGAAATGTCATTCGAATGCTGTAGCTGCATTGAAAGAAGATGTACATAATGATGTCTGTTTCTGATATGACCATAGCTTCCAAAGCTGATTCAGGATTTTATTGATTTGGTTTGTTCCTACTAGGCAGATACCCTGTAGTGGGACTCTGCTTAGGGTTGAGTCAAGGTGGCTGTGGGAGATCGCTCTGAGTTGCTATGTTATGCTTTAACGGGGATTTCTGAAGCGTGGACTTGCCCTCACCCTTGTGCTGGACTTGAGCAACAGCTGGCATAGCACTGTGACTTGAGAAGCAGGCGAGTTACGTGTGACCATTGCCTGCAGTCCACGGTCTCTCTTTGGGAGCATTGTCAGGCCTCCAGCCAAGACTAACTGGGCTGGCAGAGCACCAAACCAACAGATTAGCCAAAGAAGGAAAATCAGTGTGCTGTGCACATGTGAGGAATTGCAGCCATCGAATTCATTTCTGTCTTGCTGTGATTGAAAGGAATTGATATGACAGATATAAATTGGTATAATACGTAGACCTAGAGTGAACGCAGAAAGGGAAAATAAAACGCTGGAAAATCATACCATGTACATACAGTAACATGGTGTAAATACATCAGGGGATCATCTCTCAAAGATGGACCAGTGACTTCATTTTGACACCTGAAACAAATAAGGCAGTCTCAGGTTCTCTGCCTCATGTTAAGATCATTAAGGCTTTCATTAAAACAATAATAACCAATAAAACTATTCCTGATCTGACAAAAACCCGTTGCTGAAAACAGAGTCTGTAATATCCAGAAGTCTACTCATATGAGTAATCTCAAATATGTGGACGCTCTTCCTTTTAATAAAACTGTGTGTGTCAACATGATACATGTTAACACAAGTGGGGTCTCAGTTTGTAGATAGATAATAGTGCTTCTCTACAAATTTCAAATAAGATCCACAAAAGTACTTGGTGCTTTTCAGATGCCAGGTGTTATAAAGTGAACTGTAAAAGATACCCATAACCCTGTACATAGTCTAGACTCCCACACTGCTGGCTTAAAAATCCTGTACATGTTAAAATAACCTGTGTTTTCTGTGAATATTCTAGATATTTATCCAGAAATTCATTAATTTTGCTGTATAAATCTGCTGCATAATTTAGAGGAGGTTTCAAGTATTATGGCATATATGTAGCTTTCTGGACCTGATACTCAGTTTTAAATTTCTTAGTTCGGTTCATTCCAGGATGATATTTTTTAAAACACTACATCCTAAGTAACGGCTGATTTTTGCATTACCCTAAGTTAGTAAACAATCTGCTTAGCATCTGAAATTCAACACATTTATCAAATGAGTTTTATAATATTCTAATTTTATGGTGCTATTTTGGCAGCATATACGATTCAGTATCAAAGTAAAATTGCAGTAAATTTATCTTCCATAATACTTGGTTAGTTCTGTTTATAGCGCTTTGATTACAGTGAGCACAATATGCCTACTAGTTCCAAAGTATGAAGAGGTATAAAGTAAGTTTTCAAAATGGAAATGATTATGGATTTTGGCACTTACGCATAACCTGCTGCAGCTGTCTTCACACACACAGTACCATTTGTCATCTAGTGACCCGATCTGATGAGAAACAGATTTGCTATTATGTTTAGCATTTTCTCAGATGGACAGTATTAAACTAACATAGGAAAATACCAGCACTGAGACATAGCAATTGCTGTCATAGCCTACAACTGAAAATAAGTAAAAGGGTGATAATTTGAATAGTATTCTGACCATAAACGTGTACAATAATAAAGCAGATCCATAGTGAATATACAGCTATATCCAGGATTTTTTTTTTACAGTATCAGAGAATATAAGTGAGGAAAATATGAAGGACATTAATTTTGCACACAGCTGCTTTTGCTTTTTTATGAAGTATACCTGGAATTTAGACTGCAAGCCTTTTTTATTACCTCCATTTAATAAAAGAAAGTAGTTTGAAGATGCAGCATTTTATTTACGATCATGCTGTGTCTAACAGTTCTCTTTAAGAATGAGCTGTTAATTGACTTCTCTTTTTAGTGAGTATTTCCAGAGTCTTGGACAAGCCTGTTATGAACACGCTTACAGCAAGGGAGAGCAGAATTCTGTCTTTTTTTTTCATAATGATATCACGAACAACATTCATAAGAATAATGAGAATATTATTATAATATGTAAAACTGTATGTCATATGTAGTACATATATTTTATTAAACTCAACAAAATGGCCTCAAAGCTACGGTGTGTACAGGTAGCTTATGAAAACATGCATATAGCATATGATTGAATTATTTAGACTAATATTTTCCTAGCATCCATGTTCTCATTGGACTGATAGCCTTGATGAAATATACTGGTATAAACTCATTTTGCAGAAAGATAAGGAACCAGACTGTCCAAGGATATTGGTTTAGTAAAAAGAAATGGTAAATGCTACCTAGCAGACTTTTAAATCTATGGTCATTTAATTGATTCTGGTTGGCATGAGAACTCAGCTATCCTTACATGGCAATCTGTTTTTCTCTTGCATTCTATAAATATTATAAAGGCTGTGAAAACATGAGAAATGTTTTACATACATGATCGCACCCAGCATTATTAATAAGCTTATTTGTCTAAACATAGGAACACATGGGTGAAATATCTACTGGAATGTGGGGATATGATGAAGTATTCAAATCGGAGTATTCAAAGTGTATTTAAAAAGCCCTGCTTTATGGGGAAAAATGTTTCTTCCAGCTTTGTAATTACAGTGTAGGCTGAGAATGCACTGATTGCATGCTCTGCTAAAAGCAGGCCATCCTTTTTGAGTCCCTTCCTCTTTGATGTCTGTTGTTGTGACAATTCCTTAGAAGGGAATTCTGGTTTTCAGGTCTGGGGTTTTTTTGTACTATAAATCCCCATTGGACTGTGTTTCCTATTCCTCACTTGCCTTGAGAAGCTTTTCTCAACAAATTTCTTGGTCTTTCCGTAGCAGCCTTGCCCTGTACTACAGTTGCACAATAGGTGATGAAACATTTCAGGCCTCCTAAGGAGTAAAGGTGATCCATTCCTGAATTCACACTCTCTGATACGCATTGCTGTTTGCCCTTGGACTAATAAATAACACAGCATTCCACCAGCTTGTAGGTGTCCTCCTACGCCTTTCAATGGCATGCTACTTCTTTGGTACCCTCCACACAAACCTTCACTGAAATATTTTGGCTATTGCACAGGAATGTGATTTTTGGAGCCTTTTCTCCTTTCCTAGCATTCAATACTTAATTTCTGGAAGAACTGTATTCACTGTTTTGGCAACAGATAGTTGATTCTGTAACATTTTTTATTCTGTTAGTAGTACGTTCAGACAGATGTATGGGATATTGAAATTACCCAAGCCTTTCTGCAGTCGACTACTTTTTTCTTTTTTATTCCTGTATGTTATTTTCTTTCTTCTATTCATGTTCTCGGTATTATAGCAGAAATGTCCTCAAAATATAATAGAAACAGAAGAAGCACCAAGCACCATTTGTCTTTTCCCTTTTGTCTTGCATTTGAAGAACAAATGATACCTGTGCAGATACCATGCAGCAAAATGGGATTATAAAATCCTAATCCTACACTGTGTTCAGCAAGAAAAAGAGCCCTCTGCTGCTTGCAGACCCGGTGTGGTGTAGAGTGGATAGAGTATAGCCTAAGTTTATTATTATTTCTTTTACTAAACAATAACAAAAATTTTGGAATTGCTAGCATTTCCTTTTACTGGACAATTCTGGGTAACTCCTGCACACACATTGATGTGTCTGCACAGCAAGTTGCAGGAAGATCCTTTCTAAGGTCAGTCCTTGCTGAGGTGCTTGGGTGCAGATGAAGTCTCCTATTTCGTGGCAATGACTGTAGCGCCTGCATTCTGCACTAAAGTTTACCTAACTGCTGGCTTAAGTAATTGTCAGTATTAAGCTAAGTAAGGGGTGGAAACAATAGGTATTCTTTTCTCTAAAGCTCCCAAACACGCGAAGGGTATGAGTCCAACCCACATAGTCTCAAGCATCAGCACAGTGGGTCCCCCAGAAATTGCAGGATGTGCTTTTACTAAGCTGCAACGGTCTGCGTAGGAGCTGATAATGTGGGGTATTGATTTACAAGAATCATGTCCTCCCACTAGCAAGTGTTAATCAGAGTTTCACTGATAAGCAGGAAGACAAGGGAAAAAATTACCTTAGCCCTAGATATTTTTCTCCAAACTGTAACAACGACAGATACTGTCTATATGGTATGAGAAAATTGTTGCATGGATCATCAAAGTTAAGTGCCTGGAGAACTGTGCTGGGCAAGCGGGGTCAGTCCCTTGTGTGGGTGAGGAAGATCAAGCTGGGTGCATGACAGCTTTTTGCCAGGTTTTTAAGTCTTTGGAAGCTCTGGGAGGCAAAGCCTTTCTTCAAGCTCTCACTAGTCCAAGGGAGGCCTGCATTGCCTCTTAGGCAATACCTAGTGCCAAAGGTCACCTCAAAAATCTTTCCTGCTGAAGTTACCATACACTGTTACAGGCCTCATTGCTGTATTTGCTTGTGCATGCTTTCTAAAAGCTATTTTTGTAATAGTCTTGGCTATGGGACCTTGTTGTTTTCCTTCTTTCACTCTGTATTCTGTTAACCTTTTCTTTTCTTAAGCAAAAAAGGGGAAAATCAGGAGATAGCAACAATGTGAAACCACGCTGACAAAAAGAACTCAGAATAATGTAACTAGAAATTGAGGTACGATAGATAATGCCAAATCATTTTTAAAACCTTTTTTTTTTAAAGGCCTCACACTGATAAAATCATAGTGAAGTTCTTGGTACTTTAAACCATTTTTTTTATAAGCAGATATTTTTGCTAACAAAAATGTTAAATATGTACTACCAACATATTCTGTGCCAAGGGCTATATTGTGGAATGTGCTAGTATTTTATTTTCAGCTAACATTTCTAAACAGCAGTCTGTTAGCAGACAGTAAAAGTGAAATGCTGCTATACCATATAGCAAAGAAAAACTCCTGTGAGTTTTTCCCTAAAGGAGATAGTGCAAGTTCTGGCTTTTTTCCTAAATTTTAATCTTTCAGGAGATCAGTGCATAGCACTGAAGTAGTGTGTAGGCAGGTTCATTATCTCTGCCAGAAATGGGATACCTTTTTTTACTGCAGTTGTAAATATTAGGGGTTTTATATATGAGTATCTTGTTTCTTCTTCCAGTTCGGTTAGAGCGGATGATGAGCGATATAATTATTTTGAAAGGTAATTATTATAAGTGAACATTTAATGGAGGAAAATGGACTTCACGCTCTTTATTTTTTTGTCTTGTATTTGTGTGTTCATTTGGAGTTACAAACACATTAGTACCGACAGAGTTCAAGTTTATCACACTGGTTATACCCTTTTGAACCCCTGAGCTCTTCATGTTCTAAATAATTTCTGCACTTTTATACTTGTTATCACCTGTTAGCTAGAGGTCCAATTTTTTTATTTTTAAACTAAGTGTTGTGCAAATATCACCATATTTCCAAAAGGTTTATTGTTATATGGCTTGGGGTTTTTTTGAAAATAATGATATCCAAACCAGTACATTTCCGAAACTTTCTAAATATGTCTCTGTACTAAGAAGGCTGTAAAGATACAGTTCTTCATTTATAGTTGTACAACCAGCTAGTTGGCTGGTTAGTTTGTTAGGCTCTTATTCTTCAGCAGTTCAATCATGAGTTGCTCCTCTTGGATGTTTATCAGAACAACACAAAAATATGTGATTGACATTTCTTCTCCAAATAAGGTGTTCAGACATACATGAACTCATGAAATTGCCTGGGGACAGCTTGCAGACTGCCTCATGGACCTGGGTTTGCCTGCAGTCTTAGCTATTAGGTCCATTTTCATGCAAGTCAAATTGAGTTATAGCAATGGTTACATTGCTAAGTGGTAACCATTTTCTTTCCTCCACCCAGTTAATACCAGAATTGCTGCCATTTTGGCTGATGTGGGACAAAAGATGTATGCATGGGAAGGCTGCTTTACTATTCCTGTGAATGTCTGTTGTGCTTTCTTTTTCATCATCTCCAAGATCAAGAGCTCCACAATAATGCTTCTAAATTGATTTCTCTAATGTTGTTTTATATGAGTAAAATTATAACATTTCATAGCCATTCCTTAACTGAAAAGGAATGACCTGATAGGATCTTCAGTAAAAAGGCTTAAAGGACTGAGAAAACAATGAAATGGACTTCTGTGCAGGGAGCTATTCACATTTCTATGTAATGTCTTTGTATGCATTAATTTGTTTATGCAGCAACTTAGAATATGTTATTGAAAATACCACACATGATAAAGGAGAATTGAGTTTCATTACTTGAATGTGATTATCTCGCACTATGTGAAACAGCCTTTTCTTGTCAAGAGCAAAGTAAAAGCGTTAAGCCTATTATAACATCTCCTTTGATGTTTTTGTAGGATGGAATAAAAGATGAATGCTCAGTGCTGAAGCTGCAGCTGAAGGAAAGAGATGAACTCATAGCTCAACTTCGCGACGAGCTGGTAAGCAGCAGAAGCAATTGGTTTTTTTAAGTTCATTTACCTGATAATGTCACTGGAGACCAGCAACTAAAGAAATACAATTTCACACTGGCTACAGAATAGCTAGCCTAAGGCTACGTTAATCATTCCGATAAACACTGATAACACTGACTGTACATTTCTATGGACTTGTCAGCCTCTGAAGTGGCTAATGCCTGGATGCACTGCTAGTAGAAGTTTGTTTGAAAAGATTGTGTTGACAGTTGTCTTGCAGTATCAGAGGCAGAGAAGTAGCACAGCACTGTATGCATATGCCAGAAATCTTGAAGGGCCATGCACATGTCCTGATGAATTGTGACTACTTCTCCCATGAGCTGCTTTTCACATCTACAGGATTGTTCAGTAGCAAATGAAATACTTTTTTCTCCTTAATAGTTGTCTTTAATTTAAATAAAATAATAAATAGTCTTACACTTGCTGAGCCTTTCCTTATCACATGAGCTACTAATGCTTGAGTACTATCGTTTTAAGGATCGACAGAATACTCTCAAGTGACGGAGTGACGTAAAATATGTGATATAGCAATTAAAAAACCTAAACAGATGAAAATGCATTTTATTGTCCTATTAAGGCTGTACTAACATAATTTTAAAATTCCATTTTTAATGGGACATGATTAAAACATATATGCCTTCAGTATTTTTAAATAAAGGAGAGAGATTTTTCTGCCTCCTCTCACACAGAACTTAAAGACTCCGCAGAGAAAGTGTGTAGGGTCGCCACATTCAGGAAGACATTCAGCACGTACATTGCTTCCATGGAAGTTGCAGGTGTGCAGGCACCTAAGATTTTGTATAAGCACCCTTTGGGAGGTGGAGATGTTTCCATAATTAGATCTTAATTATCTGATCTAGCTCAGGGGCTTTTCGTGCCTTTCTGTCTCATGCCTGGTGGCTACCTCAGAAGTGGGACAGAATGAATTCAGGTCCATCCATTACTGCATCTTTTATATACTAATCAAAGCCACCAGTATACTTTTACACAGGCACAAATAGCTAAGTTTCAAGTTGCGTGGGAAAAATGGAATGCTGCTCAAAGATGAAAGATTCCTTTGCTATATTAACAGCTGCAAAATAAATACAGGTCATCAATATTCTTTGTGTCATATTTGGCTATATTAAGAAATGATGTATTATGTAATTATTATCTAAAATTAAATGACAAAATGGGACACAGGGAACATCAAGCTTCTGCGCAGTCCTGGAGCATTAATTTTATATCAGTCTAGTTCAGAACATACGCTATTTAACTGGTTGACAATTTTGTCAGTGCAAAATTATCCTGTATTGATACAGTGAGCTGTAGCTCATTTGCTGTTAACTGTTGTCAAAGTTCATCTGTATATATGTCAGTTGCAGAAAAAAGACCCACAGGGAATTTAGTTCTTGTACCTCATAATAGGCAGAAAAGTACATCTTCCTACGGTCTTGAAATAAGAATTTCCATATGATTGTAAGTAAGTATCCTGAATTTAATCCACGATTAACTGACTTCAGTTTTGATACTCTAGGACTTGTAAAAGAGAGTACAGGTGGGAGTCTTGAGACCACATTTAGTAATTTAAAATTATGGTTTGAAAGGACTTGGTATATGTCATTTACTCCTATTGAATTAAATAAAAGTAGATTGGGAGATGAACATGGCAGAAGCTGGACTTAAGGTTATGAAACCTGTTAAAAAAAAAAGTGTAGTGGGTGCCCACAGGATTGGAAAAAAGGATTTTTGTGCATGAAGTGTGTAAGTACAGAGTCAGTATGCTAGTTTTGGCTATCTGTGTATTTTTTTAATCTCTACTGTGTATTTCTCCTGCAATACTATTTATCTGTAAAAAATTGAGGGGTTGGTTTGTTTAAGGGTGTGGTGGTGTAAGAACTGCCGGGATTTCTAGAGCAGCTAGAATTTAAAGTGACAGCCTAGTAAAAGAGCTCACTAAAAACATGCTTAGAACTTGTGCCAGAACTGAACATTTTGACAATCATCTTCTGGAAACAAAGCAACTGTATAGCTTTGCTAGCATCCATGGGATCACTAAACTAAAGTCTACTTACTGAAGGACCTCATCAATCCAACAGGGGAAGCACTCACTCAGCTTAGGCTTCTCTGAAGCTAGGCAGCTATGGAGCAGCTCTTTCCTACCGTGGTTTTGGTCTTAAGCATCTAAAAAGCCTCAATATACTTACAGTAAGCCCCTGTTGTTTCCCTGGTGCCTGTAATGAGCCTGTATGAGGCTGAGGATGGAACCTGAAGTCCTCTGAAGAGCAGCAGGGCTCCAGTCCCTCTGGGCACCACCTCTTGCACTGCACATCCAGTGTCCTCTTCATGGAGGTGTCCTGCGCCCTGCCACCACGACGCTACTAAATGCTGAGGCCCACCAAAAGATACACCCAGGGTTCCCTCTCTGGTTTGCTCTGGGGCTTTTTGCAGGGCCCCAGGCCCTTGGCGGAAGCTCCTGCTGCAGCTTTGCCCGCCATCCTGCAGGCTAAGGAAGTTACTCCAGGTGCCGACGGGAGCTGCGTGCTGTTTGCTCCTCATTGCTTGAGGTGCTTTAAGGAGCTGCATGCAGTGGACTGTTCAGGGAAAGTAAGCTCTCTTTTTAGAGCTGTTAAAAATGAAGTAAATTTGGAATGATTGCTAGAAAATGCTGATAAAAGTGTTTTCTTCACTTATATAAAATTGGCCAAAAATTGATGAAAAACATGCTTTAATATTCTGCAAATCCTACAGTTATTTATGTACGACTATATATTTGTAAGACTGTAAATATTAGGAAACTGAATGTTTACAAAAGATAAGTACAACGGTAATTTTTGGCTAATAAAACTGTACACCTTTTCACTTAGCTACAATATATTGTGGACATAGCACTTGATGGATAACTACCGTTTTTATTCTTGTATCTTAGGGCAACCCGTGCTTTATTGTCATTCTGAATATGGAAATATAATAGTTGTAAATACAACCTGCCTGTCTTCAAATCGTGGCATCATGATGTTAATTCAGAGATAGCACTTTAACATAAAAATCAATTTGAGTGGGAGTCAGTTTTGTACTTGAGAGAAGTATATGAAAATCTGTATTTGCCTTGTGGTTTTCCATTAGGTTAGATGCTTGCATGTAGATTTAAAACCCTTGGTTAATTAGTTTTTCTGCAGAAGTCTGCAACTAACCTAAGGTGAACTTCAGGTAAATTTTAGCTCTCGAGGAGCTTTTGTTTCTTTCTTTTCTCTAGTTTTTCTAGAGTTTTCTAGTAGTCTTCCCCTCCCCCCTTTGATTTTTTTTTTAAATTTTCAAATACTTTAAAAAAAGTATTTCTACCACATTTGAGTGCGTTATGAAGGAGACCTTGAACAGGGCTGAGGGTGGAAAATGTCAACGGAGTGCAAGCTGACTTGCTGTAAGCTGATGAAGCTTCAGAGCACCTGCAACTGCTCATCTCCTCATTTCTATCTAGGTCTTGAAGGGAGAAAAGTGTAAACCTTTGAGGAATGAAAACAGGGGTTTAGATGTTCAGCTACAAGACCCAGGTACAAAGGAGAAAATCAAGGAGCCCTCATCTACCTCTGAGCAAATAAAGAACTTAGGGAAGTAGTCCCTCACCAATATTTTGTTTGTTCTCTTTTTAGTGATAATTTTTGATTGACCCTGTTGGTCACCAGAACTGTGTCTGTCTGTCTTTGGAGGAATAAATATAGGTGGACAGAGCAGTGGAATTAATTCCGCTATTCTCTCATTATCTCCTTAAAAATACCTGCTTCAAAAATTGGAGGAGAGTTTGGCTTCCAGGATGTCAGGCGCACAAAACTGCTCTAAAGCTTCTTGGAAATGGTGAACCTGAGCAGGAATTTAAAATTTGGGTTCAAAGCATCACTTTTTCTCAAAGCTGTACTCATTCATGAAAATAACCTCTTATCCAGGAAAACAAAGAAACAAAGTGAATCCATTCTGCAGGGTTCGGTAAAAGGAGTCATTTGCTTGCTCTTGTTCTCTTTTCTTTTTTTTTTTCCCCAAAATAAAAAAATAAATGAAGGTCTTAGTTTTCATTGGACACAGACAGATGTTTGAAACTTCGGCTGTCTCCTACCCAGCTCTACCTGCAGCTGCGTCTTAGTGTACATTTTTCAAATCAATCTTTTTCCACTGCAGTGTGAGCACTTAGAATGACTTTAAGCAGAAAATATTTTCATAGTATAGTGGCTAAAATAACTGAGTGCTGCTTACAGTAACATTTATTGTACTGCTGTCATTGGTACAGCAGCATTCACGGTGAAAAATGAGCATTAACAACATTATCCTTTCAACCTTGATTTCCCTGTGTTACTTGAGTCAGGTGTGTTGTCCCATCGAAATAAAGAATGTAGTGAGGTGATTTGGGTGGATTCCGAGTGGAACTGGAGGCAAAATTAGGTCAGGAAATGAATTCCCCTTATAGCCCAGCAGTTGGTGATATTTTTTCTGCTGTGGAGGTGGCTCTTTATCAACTGTGAGACTTTTTACATTTATGGAATAGCTAGGCACAGTGCTAGCTAAGTGAGCTTTACCTCAAGCTGTGGAAATGAATGCTTTAGGACTAGATACTCTGGAATCAGCTCAACAAAACCTAACTGCTCTTTTTTTTGTTTTGTCTTTGCAAATTGTAAATAAGTTCTACCTCCTTGTCCAAAACCTATGTTAAACTGTTTGGGTGGTGGTGGGGTTGGTGGTGTTGTGTTGTAAGGTTTTTTTGTTTGTTTGTTTTGCTTGGGATTTTTTTGTTTCCTAAAGATAGTGTATTCCTGGAGGGCAGAATGATGGCAAGCTTAGCTCTTTTCTGTAGATTGATTTCAATAACGGGCAATTAGCCAACTGCTGCAGTTTTGAAGTATTGTTAGGGTGAGTACTTGTTTTCCAGCTTTGAAGTGTAACAGAAAGCCTGAGATACACTTGGATCCTGCTGATGAAGTGTTTATGAAAGACACTTGAGTTAAGAGTAAAAATCACCTCAAAATGTAGCTATGCCATTATAGATGCCTTGAATTGTACAGTCTTAAAATCACAACTTGTTTTGTTTTGACAGGCCAAGAGTGAGATTTGGAGAAATAAATTAATGAATTAATGGTGAATATCATTTTTTGAATTGTTAGGAAAAAGAGAAATTTTGATTAGTCCAGTCTATTTTCAAAATTTTAAAAACATTGTCCTTGAAATTTTAAAGCAATGAGGTAATTCCCATTTGAAAAGAATAATAGTCTTTATATTAAAAAAATCTAGATTAATCTTTACACTGGATACCCACTTGCTCTGCATTCTGCTGGTTTGTAGTATTATTTCATGTTGGCTATTTTATGAGGGGATATTACAGACCCATGGGTGATTTACATAAGAACAAGCAGTTGTAAGTACTTTCAGATCCTCTTTCTTCCTCATATTTAGGAAACATTAGGAGCAGAAAAGAAATAGATTAGGTGTACTTAAACATTAAAATGTCAGGCTTCTTTCCCCCTTTTTTACAGGAGAATTAATTGCATGTATTCCAGAAAAGGCTTATCTGAACCGTAATTACTCTCTGAATCAGTTCCACGAGACAGACATGGAGTGTGAGAGTGGCAATATCCTATGACACACAATGGGGATTAGGCTCCAATTCCTCGTCTACACCAGTCTCTTGATGAGAAACTGGCAGTCAGATAGGATCTTTAATATTCCTTGGCACTTGTGGAGGTGATTCTGCATATGAGTTTAAGTCCCTATCACAAACCATTGTCATATCATGGTGTTTGGCATAGATAAACGATTATGTCACTAGCACAGAGTAGCATAGTGTCTTTCTGGTTTCACTGAGATTCTGCTCCTGAGTATTTCATAGATATAATACTGCAGAAATGAGCAAATCTGAAATAGAAAATTTGTCCAATGTCTCCCTTGAGACACAGTGCTGAGGCTTATGCTCCTTTAATAATAATGTACCACATATGCTTGTCTTTGGCAGCAGTGTCACTTGTAGACTGCTGGCTTCATGAGATGTGCAGCATTTTACTAATGGGTCTTTTAGTACAAGCAGGCAAATGCGATCTGGCCGTACTCCGAAATCTCAGAGAACTTCACTTTTTGGTTTACGTAAAAGGCAAAAAGTAGGTCTCAATGTCACCATTCCTTTTTTCACTTTATTTTTTATAACTAATTTGAATGAACCAATTTTAAGTCTAATGAAGATATAAAGATAGCCAACAACAGATGAATTTTAGGACAAATGGAAATGGCAGCATCTTGGAGGTGTGGTGGGAAGGAACACTTTGTATGTTGCAGTTCATCAGCTTTGTAGATGTTACATACTTTTGACTGACACATAGTTTTAGAGATTCAAATTTCTCCTTAAATGAATGATGGTAGTTTATAGCAGCATATAGTGTACAGTTTGTTTTATACCATGACTGTGTCAAGGTCAAACTAGAGCATTAACCTGTGTCCTTGGAGGTCTATGGAGCTAAGGTGCTATGCCTCACCTGAGGGGCTAACTGGAGTAGTCCTCACCGAAGACTTGCAAAGGGAGGTTTTATGATGCTAAACAGGATTTGGACCAAGGCTTGCTGAGTAATTGAGGCAAAGGAAAATCTACATTGGATATGAAGAAAGCAGCGAAGAGCCAGTGTGATTTTTGTATAGTTTTGATTGCTCAAAATCCTGGATTTTTTAAATTCAGTTTCTGGTTTTCAAATAAACATACACACTGGCGTGCACACACATACAAATATATTGAGAGAAGTATGTATATATAGATACACAGAAACCTGCATGCGTTCACACACACACACTCTCTCGTTCAGTATCCTCCTTGGTAGTTACTTTCCGCTCAAGAATTGCTAACGTTTTTATGATAAAGAAGGTTGTAGAAGGAAAATTGGCTAAAAATACGGAAATTTACTGTTGCTTGACATGGTCCCATATTCCTGATATTGGATAAATTCTCAAAGAAGTGCTTAAGTTTGAGCTTGCATAAAAATGGCTGCTGTCAGTATTATCTAATGACATGCTACTGTGCTATGTGTGTTTGTAAGAGCAAAAAGAAAAGTAATGTTGCTCGAAAACAAATACACGTATGCTGGAAAGCTTGTTTTGCTTCTTAAGATCAGCAGTTTAATTTGTATGGCTTAACAGCTTCAGTATGTTGCTAAAGGCATCTGTGTGACATTTTTACTGTAGTCGTCAGATGTGGATGAGTTTGAGATTAATAAATGCTTTATCCTCAGCTCTCTACAACAGTGTTTAATGAATCAACTAGTACTGTTGTTTCTTCCAATAATTAATTTTCTGGTTGGGGAAATATTTTTGCTTTTGAAGATGTGGGGATATCTTTCTGTGCAGTTCACTAGGGATCTAATATAAGAATAATGTTTTGCTTTCTCTTCCCCCCCCCCCCCCAGTTTTAATTTAGTGTCTTGTCCAGTTTTCTTTGCCGTACCCGGGCATGGTTCACAGAAGAGTCTGTGCATGCACACTGGTATAGCAAACATCACAAATGAAGAATCATCTCTATTTTAATATCAAAATATAATTTTTGTTTACATTCTAGTGAAGTTCTATACGGAAAGTGTGTTATGCGGTTTTCAGCCTCAATGAATATTTTTTCTTTCACTCACAGTATATTCCAGCATTTAAAGACATTAAGTATTTTTGTCTGTAAATGAGACATTTTTGTCCATAAATGGGAATTTGTAGAAAGAAAAATAGTAACATTTATTTGAAAATACTTTGATGTAAGGACTGGGAAACTCTTCTTAAGACACTGAAAAGCTGAACTGCAATCTCTGTCCTTTCCTAAATAAATAACCTAACAAGAAATTAGCTGTATTAAAGTATTTGTTAGATCTCACTAGTATTGCTTCACAGAAACTGACTTCATAGATTCTCTCCAAGTTTGGTTTTTTTTTTTTTGTCGTCCTCTTATTACTTAATTTCAGTTTGTATGTAAGGAAAAAATGTAATTTGAGGTACAAGAGATTTGAGAGGTTTCATTTAACCTCTGTTTCAAAGACTGAGCACTTTCTCACTGAAGATACCTTTAATACTCTGGCATCATGTCGCGAATGAGTGGTTTGGACTGCTTAAAGAATCACCATCGAGGGTATTAGCAAAAGTGATTTAATAGGAATTTATAAAAGCACGACTACACAAGTTCAATGGCAAGGTTCACTCTGTTACTCAATACATGGGTGAAGTGTACAAAGAAAAATCAAGTTAGAATCAAATTAGAATGATGTATAAAGAGACCAAAAATGTAAAAGAGTGAGGGAGAAACATACAAAAGAAAATTGAGTTAGAATTGATTTTTCATGATTTGTACAAAGATTGGGGGTACAGAAAGGTAGGGGAGACCCTCCTGTTGAGTCACGAGGTTCAGAGAAGACCCCCTTGCTCTCTAAACTCCTGTTGGATCTTAGGTGTGGCTGAAGCTACTCCTAGTCCCAGACCTGGGCAATGGTTTATGCCTAATGGATTATGTGTGTAGCAGCAGTCTGAGGTTCATTTACAGTTTGAGGCAAACAACAAGATTTAGTAACACTTAATCACTGATTAATTTAATGTTTACAAAGCAATTCAATAGAATATACCTAGGTCAATTCACACATGCACACACAGCGATACAAAGAGATACGCCTATTAGAATTCCCCTCGAGTTCAGGGAAAATATTCACGTCAAATGCCTCAGCATTTCTCAACAGGTGAAGGGTTGAGCCTCAAGGAGTCAAGGGTATCAGCCCAGGTCCCATCGTCAGCTTCCAGTGGCGGTCCGCCGATTTTTGCAAACTAGAGAGTTTGCGAGCTCTGAGAGGCGTCCCCCTCAGAGGGAGATGCTGGTCGCAGCCCACTGCGGTCCAGGAGAGCTCGACGGGCCTCACTTGGGACCGCTGTTTATAGGTTCGCAAGATGATTGACTTTGGTCAGCGTAATTTCATTCCAGCCATAATTCTTTTCAGGCAACTACAAAAATGAGTCATGATCCAAGCAGCAGGAGTCTCAGGTACAGTTCTAGGCAACAGGAGTTTCCAGTGCAGTTCAGAGGTGCCTAATTATCCTGACTCTCTCTACCATAGCCAGGATAAGAACATACCGGGCTGTCCCCACTCACTGTGCAAGAACACAATGTTGACTGGTGCTGACATTGCAACGTGGCCTGGGGCTGCTGCGCCACCACACATCACAAATACTGCATCATTCAAGGGGTGCTCAAACACTTCCTCAGGTGCTCTGCTTTCTTTGAGACACAGTTTTTAGTGATTTGAAGTCGTGTTTACGGCTGGGACGTGTATGTGGAATTTTCCTGTAACTTTCGTAGAAGGTACTGCTGCATACCCAGTTTGTCTGTGTGAAGTCTAAGCTCTGAAATTGGGAATGTATTTCTGTTATCTCTTCCAGTTTTTGGATAGCAAAAATGTCCTTTCCATACTTGTTTTAGGTTGATTTGGACTGGAGGCTGGGAAGCGGAAGGGGTGGAGAGATCAAAGCAAGAAATTTTCCCGTGCTTGGGAGAAGTGAATTAAATACAGTAAAGTATTATTTGTCTTCTGGATTTGAGTAGCAAATCAGCATCTTTGATGTCCTGTGTTATTTTTGCTAGGATGGGTGAGAAGGATGGTGATGCTACATAGCTACTGGAAGTGGTGCTATTTATTCAGAGAATTTACTTTTTTTTTTTTTTTTTTTAAGCACAGTAGAAATCTGACAGCAAGAGGTAGGTGTTGGTCCCAGTGCCAAGCCGCTTTCTTCCACCCAGCTCTTTAATGGTCTACATTGGGTCTTTCTTCTGCTTTCTTGATTTCCTGCATCTTTCTTTGTCTTTTGAAATATTGTTCCCTCTTCCTTTCTGTAGAAACCACACACAGAGTGTGCGCTTCTTTCAGTGTCCTGTGCATGTTTTACCCATTGTTTGAGAAGTTTGACTTGATGCCCGATTCTGTTTTTTGCATGGAGGCTGCTACTATTTTCAAGCTCAGTCATTCGGATTGATGTTCAGCTGTTAATACCTTTGACTCTCAATGAGATTTCACCAGTATCCCAATAAAACAAGGAGGCGATGGATTCTGTGGCAGCGCTTTCAGAAATGACCTGCTTATTACCCTTTATTTAAACTGGGGGTGTGGTGAGAGAGGCAGCGGTCTATACAAATGTTTCCTTGCCCTTCAGGGAGGAGGAGGCAGATGACTGGAGCACTGTAATGCATTCATGCTGAGTGGTAGTAAAAAGTGCCGTGTGGGATATCATTGATAAACAGGGTGTTACAAGACTATACACGAAAGTCTGACTAGTGTCCTAGCAGAAAGCTTGCAAATTTCTACTTTCACTGATAAATTCTTTCCCAAATATTGCTCAAGTAATATCCTTTTATATTTTGGCTCCTTTGATAGTTTAACTGGATGAGTTTTTATTCTCCTTTGTATCTTGATTTAGAAGAAGATAAAAAGGGAATATATGGTCATTGTCAGAAAATCAAATAAAACCCAATGATCTTACCGACTTTTAACCATATATTATATTTAAATTACAAGGAGAAGAAAATAGCTACTGGTTAATAGTAAATTAACTTAATCCCACAGATTATACATCTATTTGGTTTGTCTAGGGTATTCAGTTCTAAATATTTTGTCATTGGGTTGCTCTATATGGCTAGTAAAATAAAAGCAATAAACTCTTTCATACTATTCTTTGTTGAGTTCAGAATATAGAATGAAAAATCTATCTTTCTGGGTTTGGCTGTGTTTTTTTTTTTCAGAGCTATTGTTTATGAATTATTCAATATGTTTGAAATGTACTTAACGTATTTTGGTTTTTTAGTAATAATGCAAGACATTTATCTTACATTTCCCAATTTGACTTACAGATGATATTGTTTTTCTCAAAGGGAGCTCTCATGATTTACTGGAAGAGTAATAGAGTTTGCATGGTGTAGTATTTATCAGAATTCACCGATTATCAACACAGGACTTTATAAAACCAGACTTTCTCACAGTGTGATATTTGTGTTCCAGCTTACAAATGAGGGTTTCATCAAACAGTGGTAGTTGGGCAATAGGATGCTCTATTATTACGGTTTTGGAAAGAACAAGTGGAGCTATTGTACTAGTAGTGTGATGATGAGAAGGAAGAAAAATAAACTATCTTTATGTAAACTTGCTTCAGTGTGTTTGGTGTGCTTGTGGAAGAGTTCAGGTTAATAGGCTGGAAAAAATAAAAAGTGGTGCAATTAAAGGATGATCTGAAGCAGCAGGAGTGCTTATTTTATTTTTCAGCCAAACTGCCTATTTATCATTACTTTCAAGAGCAGAGTGATAGATTCTGAATGGAAGGGTGGTGCAGAGAGGACTGAGAATTTTTAAATTGTCACTAGACCCACCTTTTAAGACCACTGCAAACATAGGTGCACTCAGCCTATAGACTTCCTGTGCAAATGATCCTTCCTCACTTAGCCAGTGTGAATAAAGAAGCTTAGATCACTTTCTGGAATCTTGTGGAATTTATTTTGTTGCATCTTATTTAATTTATGGAAATGGAATTCAGTTCTTAAGGGACAAAGATGTTTGCTTTTTTACTCTTTCCAGTTCAGAACTGCTAGGATGATGTGGTTCATCAGCCCCTTTCTCTCTACCCTCTCTGCCCTTTCTTTCTACTAGAGACGTTTAAAACATCTTCTCTAGTACTATTTCATCTTTATTTTTCAAATCAGGGTTAGCAGTGTATGTCTGTTTTTCTTGATTTTTAAACCTAAAATTCATGGAGCATTCTGCTTAGCCAGCAAAACTTTAGAAGTGTCCAAGCAGAGAGCTTTTTTCACAAATGTTGTTATTACCAAAATCTGTTTTTCTGCAGAATCACGTCAGCAGACTGGCGGGGGGGGGGGGTGCGGAGAGAGAGAGTGCTAGTTCTTAACCAGTAAGGCAACAATTAAGTGGGAAGCGCAAACTGGATGTAACCTCTAGGGAATCAGGAAGCTGCATGTTGCATGTACACCCAGTTATTTGTCTGCCTAGAAAGGAAGAACCCTTAAAGGGTGGGAAAGCCGAGCTTATGTCTTTAATAATTCCTAGAATCTGTAGTGGAACATTTCTGCAGAACAGGGGTCTTCTGAATTTTTTTCTTAATTCAATTTCAGCTTTGTTTTTCCTTTTTTTATTAATTTTGTTAATTTATTTTCATTATTCATAAGTTATTAAAACCTCCCATATACACGAAGTCCCTAATAGAGAATTTAATGAAACAGGGAGACTGGTCTGATAAGGAATACATAAAATTCAACATGAGAAGAAGTAGATAGCAAAGGC
Organism: Sagittarius serpentarius; assembly: GCA_034782735.1. Lineage (NCBI taxonomy): Eukaryota > Metazoa > Chordata > Aves > Accipitriformes > Sagittariidae > Sagittarius > Sagittarius serpentarius. The sequence goes on from JAVKLA010000007.1 coordinate 3,417,483, forward strand.
CTAGCAGTGACCATGTTGCCAGAGAGTTGTTGATACAGGCAGTCAATTGAATTGCAGTTCTGCCTATGAATAGTGCTGAACTCCAAACGTTTGAAGTTTGGGGTATTCCATCCTTTCCCATGCACTGTTTCCTCAATTACTGTGTTCAGTTGAACACGAATCCCTATCCAAAGCCTACTAACATAAAAAAAATAAAGTAAAACCTGCCATTGCCCTGCAAGACCAGTTGCAGAACATAGTAAGTAGAAACATAAGGCAATTTATTAGCTCTCACGTCTTCCAGCAGGCTTATATAGAAAATTCTGAAGTCCAAGTCATCTGATGCTCTTTTTTTACCTCCTTATCACCCCACTGTTTATTGGAACACTGTACCATATAGTTACTAATATTCTGTATGTGTTAGCATAAAGGCTGGAAATAGTTTTTCAAAAATGTACCAAACCCCATATGCAGATAAAAACTGTATGTAGCCTACCGGGCAAGCTTCTTAGTAGAGACTACTAGTACAAAAGCAGGTAACTTAAAATGATGGGTAATTTAGGTGAGAAGGACCTCAGGAGTACTCTAGTCCTACTTCCTGGCTCAAAATAGGGTTCACTTCAAAGTCAGACCGGCTTGTTCAGGGCCTTTTTTAGCCTGTGTTGAAATCCTCCAGGGACGGAAACTCTGCAGCCTCCTTGGATGACCTGTCTAACCATTCCTGTGAAGAATTTTTTTTTCTTGTGCCCAGTAGGAGTTTCTTTCATTGCAACATGTGCTGTTGCTTTTTGCTTTTCTGTGCCCATCTGAGAATGATCTGGCTACTTCTTCTCCATACCCCGTTCGATAGAGCAAAAAGTCATTTCATCCACCATCTCAGTGGCCTGCACTCTCCACAGTTTGCATCCACCTCTCATACTGAGGACCCCAAAATAATGTCAGTTCTTTTCAGATGTAGCCTTCGCAGCACTGATTAGAGGGGAAAAAACAGTTCCAGCCATTTGCTGGTTGTATCTTTGGCACTGTAACCCAGCATGCTGTTAAACTTCTGGTCTTAGAGTCTAAGCATAAATCATATTATTATTCCATATCATAATCAAATTCCATTATAATCAAATTATTATTTACATTATTGTATTTTAGGGAGTGCTGGGCTAATTGAAAGCATGGGTCTTACCCAAAAATCTCGCTACTTACCAAACTCCTAGCATATCTTCTAATGATATCAGATGTCAAACTACTATTTAAGGCACTTATTATTTAAGAAACTGTACAATACAGATTCAGGCCAGGATAGGGAATTGAGACCATGCGTGATGTATTGCTGAATAACATTTTCCTAGTAATGGATAAGGTGCAGATACTGGCTTTTCACTTGGGAGAAATGCCTGAAATCCTGGTTAATGTATAACTGTGAGACTGAGGCATAAACATCTCTTAGAAATGGTCATCACAAAGAACACCTTTTCTACCAGATATCATAGTGTTTCTTTCTCTAAATATATTCATGTACTTAAAAATAAATGAAACAAACAGAGAAAAAGGAAGACTCAAGACAGGCCTCTATTCTCCTGTATGTACTGCCTTGCCTGTGGAAAGGCTTCAAAGTACAACGTATTTGACTGTCAGATAAACTGTTACATAAAACAGAATAAAGCTCTCCTGTTTGCTGTCAGAGTCTGTTTGGAAACATAAATAAGCCCTACTAGTACAGGGCTTATTCTTTCATGCAAATAAGTTCAATATTAAGATCTGCTTTAAAAAAAACCTTATGAAATTATCAATGGCACGTCAGAGAAAATTTGAGGAAAGAAGATTAAATAATGAGAAAGGAGTTCTGCTTCAAGCAAGCATACATCAGTTGTATTGATTTAGTATTTGTGCAAATTTTAATTACAAATATCTTTTTAGCTGTACTTAGCCATCTAGACGCCTTTGGGAAGAGATAAGTATAGATTAAAAAAATCAACCTGTATATCACAAGTACCAAATATTGTGGCTTAATTTTGTTCTCTGTTGTCTTTTCCTATACCACTTTATTGATATGACTGAGCCCTGGACTGAGAATTATCACCCAGCGTGAAAGAGTCAGGTGCAGCATGCTTGTTCATTTAATTTTTGATCAGGTTTCTTAGGCTGTGCAAAGGGTGGATATTAATGACAAATGATGATTTGGTGGTATAGATGTCTGCCCAGTTAGTAATCATCTAATAGATAGTAAGGGCTTTGACTCACTCTGGGTTTGAGCTAGATTTGATGACTCACAGGTGAAATACTTTGATGTTTCTGCTGTCTAGTATTCTTCCGCTGAAAATGTGAGAAACTCACTTATGGAGAAGACTTTTGGTTGTCGTGTGGTTTTTTGTTTGGTTTTGGTTGGTTGGTTGGTTGGTTCCCCCTCTCCACTTCTGTCTCTCTTAAGTGTGAAAAGGCTGGTGAACATCAATTTGATTTTTTTTAAGCAAAGACTCTAACAGCAAGTTTGAGTAATTCAGGTGAACTCCAGTTTGACGGTAAGCATTGTAAGTGAATATCCCAACAAAACACTTTATATAAAATCTCTGCACGGACACTGGCCTTTGGGAGAATCACACAAAGACCTAGTAGAAGGTGTCCTATAGAGCTGAGAATCCAGCATTGCCTCTGTTTAATTGAATCCTCACGAATACCTGAGTAACCATGGTATGCAATGTTGAAATGGGATATATCTTTAAGGAAATAGGTTATATTTTTAAGAATAAGACTTTTAAGAAAATTAATGTGTGGAAACATTTTTCATGTCAAGGACATGTAACAGTATAAAACTAAAGTAGATGAAATAATAAAAAAATAAGGAGGAAGGAGAGGACTGCATGAGTGATTACAGCTCAGAATTTTGGCACTACATGGGACCATGTAACTTGGATGAGCAGCAAGCTCAAGTTGCCCCATGGTGCACCAACTAGAAGTTTCTGTGCTTTGTCACAGTGAAACCAGGATACAATTACTCCTTAATTACTCCTTCTTAAAATAAGACACGGAAGTCTTATGGGATCCCTTTTCAGAACAGACTTATTCTAACTTTCTATTTCCATAGCTTTGACCGATACGATTTATAAAATTTGTAGGCTGTTGTTGACATTGGTTTTATTTTTACCATTTTATTCAGCATGCATAGGTAGGCATAGTACACTAGTGTGAGGTAACTTTAGGAATGCCTTTCAGGCTTTTAAGTATACTTACACTAGTGTGCGCTAAAATTGTCAACATAAAATGTTAATAAAAGTTTGCTCATTTAGTTTGCTGAACGTCTCTTCATAACTGTATTGTACCATATGTCTAACTTATGGAACAGCATCTTTAAAGGGGTCTTAAGGGCCTCACATTTACAGGTTACATGAGTTTAGCTCTCTGAATGCCTTTGTGTTTCTTGATCAGCTGTTTCTTGATCAGCTTTCTTGGTAATTACTCCAGGCTGCAGGATGAGAAATGTTTATTGGTGAAGAATGTTAAAGAAGTGTCAAACCCAATTACTTAACATTTTATTATGATTTTCACTTTTTCTCGTAGAGGTCTATTAATCATTAGCATCCCTCTTTGTGTTTCATGGTGCTAGAGTCCTTGTACTTGTATATAGACTGATGTGAGTAAATAAAACATAGAATAACATTCCAGAGCACTGTAATGCTGCTAGACTCCCACTAGGCACTTGGTGAAGTAGTTCCTGAATTGTACTATAAATAGTGCTATACTTCTCAGAAGGCATGGAAGTAGAATTTTTTACTTAATGACTAATTAATGCAAATGAGAATGATCATGTACAAGGAGACGTCTTTCACAGCTCATCTGTTTTTGCGCTAAAATAAGTGAAAATAACTGTCCTTCCTTTTTCTGTAAAATGTTGGCTGCTTTGGTTTTTCACATGTAATTATTGTGAGAGAATTGCATGGACAGGCTTATGCATGGTTCTTTGCTGTTCAAAAAAAATAGTGTTTAACAATGCCAATTGTCAGCTGTAAATCAACGCATACATTGGACTTGATTTCCTGTTGTGTCTGCTTTGAAATTAAATGTGGTATAAAAACCAAGTTGATAGTATCCCATTCATGTCTTAGGGTTAGAGCCATGTAATCTCTTATTCCATTGTAGGACTTGAAGTAATAATGAAGTCTTTCTCTCACTCCCTTGTGCCAGCCCCAGAGTAGCTGTTTTCTGTGTCTCGCACAACGTTGGGAAGCACCTTAAATCATGCCATGCAAGCTCTCATGTGTAGGCTTCATTCCTAGCAACTGTCTGGTTGCATTAATACCTATGTACATTGTGTAGCAGAGGCAACAAGTCTTTAAAAAAATAGGCACATAAAAAAAAATAAATTCTAAATGAGAGCTTCTCTACCATAATCACAATTAAGCCATCTTATAATGTAAATATGCTTTTTCTTTGCAAAATTTCAGTGTGAAATAAAAGGAAAGAAAGCTCTAATTTCTGCTCATGATGATTTATCTGTCAATAAGGGCTAGGTCTTTAGCGGGCGTGCATAAGCGTAGCTACTTGATGTGCTGATGAGCTGTGCTGATTTACAGCAAGCCCTGTCATTGTATGCCTAGAGGGGAAAAGTATCCATTTTGCAGAAGAATAATAGAATGCTTCATTTACTCAATAACATTCTTTTGATGGACAGGTATATTAACGTAATGCCTCACATGTAACGATTGTTGGCAACTTACTTTGTCATTCATTAGATCAGATTGTGTCTTTTGATTTAAGCATGGTTTTTGTACTGCATTGGAAATAGAAGAGTGCAAAAAAGGCCAGTGTTAACTAAGTTGCATGTCTCCCCTTTGTGAGAAATCGTATGATCTCCTTAACCAAATAACCAAAAGAACAAGGCGTTATTTTTATCATCAGGCTAGAAATGAAGAAAGGAAAAGGTTGACAATGCCGTATGCTATCTCACACACACAAAAAACCTGCCACCCTTATCTGTATAGAAAATTGAAAGCTAATCTTTCTGAAGTAAAATAGCAACAGTGTCTCTCAGACTTCATGTGGTGAAAACGAAGAAAACGAGAATAACTTTGAAGGTTTAGTAATTCTTTTTGTTTCTGAGACTTTTTTGGTTTATGGTGGCTGAAGTACACAATAGCAGCTCTAAGAGTGCAATCTCAAACTCAGCCAGAATGGCAGATGGCCTTTAGGGAAGATTTGAAAAAATTGTGCTTGAATGCTAGAGAAAATTTCTCTTCTATTCACAAGGTCGTCTGTTGGAGGTGATTACTGTCCTTTTCACTGCAACTGCTGTGAGCCGTGTAATATTTTTGTCACCAAGAAGAGTCAGAAATGCATTAAACCACATTGAAGCTTTAAAGAAACTTGGGTAGGAAATGGCTTTTGAGTGGGTTTTAGGCACTAGCATCAGCTTAAAGGGATGAAAAAACCAAGTCAGAATATGTTAGCTTTGACAGAGGAGTTACCAAAAAGCTACATATGGTACGAGATTTCTTTTTGTGAAAAGAAATTGGACACTACTTCTATTGCAAACTCTCTTGGTTGATGAGATAGTAGAATTACATGTATTTATGTCCACCCAGGCTTGGGAGAAGAGGTTAACAAGAATGAAAGAATGAATGTTTGTGCTCTTTTGTGTCTCTCGCTTTCCATGGTCATCCAAAGGAGCTCACCCTACCAAAACTGTATTATTGTCTTCATGAATTTCATAGACTACAATTTTATTGTTAAAAAAAAAAATAGGTATTTTCTCTTGTAGCAAAGACAGTTAAAACACTAAGAGCAGAGTACAGTTTTATAGTTTAATAGGCAGGGCATTTTTTTTTGTGTATACACAGAATATACTGTAATGAGTACCTAGAGAGATATAAAGTTAACTTTGTAAGGAGAGATCTGCAACATGGTGTCACAGGGGTTTAAAACAGTGCATTACCCTTTAAGCTTTAGAAGATGGAGTTCCAAATGATCATCTGAGAAGCCCCTACAGTCTATTTAACACAAGGGTTTTTATTCGTTCTTAAAAAAGTATGGCTGAACATGCCATGCCATTCAGGCCATTCTTTTAAAACACTCTTAAAAATAATGGTAAACTCCATTTAAACCACTGTGGGGACCTCTCTTCTTCAGCAGGAATGAAAGTTCAGCAGTTCTAGGCTTTTTGTGTGCAGTTCCACAAGGGTTTAATACTTTTCTGTAGATGACTTCTGAAAGTGAGAGTGAAAAGTTTTTTCACTCTCTGCTGTCAGGATACATAGATTCTAAAAACTTTAATGCAACTGTTTATGTAGTAGATAATTTTTATTAAAAATAAATTTTTTGTTGTTGCTATTTTGGAGGGTTTTGGAAGATCTCATTTTCATTTCAAGTAGGACCAGAAAGAATTGATGGTTTATTGAACCTCCTTTGTAAGGCCACTCATTACACCCCAGGCTGCTTTTTTTTTTTTTTTTTTTTTAAATGGACTTTTATAACATTTCTGGGAGTATGGCTAGGTTTTGAATCTGCTCAGATGAAAATCCAGAAGAGTACCTCCAGGTCAGCAAGGAAGGTCTAGTGGCTTGAAACATCTTTGTTTTCACTTCTATGACCAAATTAACACTCAGTTAATTTCAGTATAAAGTTGTCTTGAAGGTCTCAAAGAGAAAAACCCTAGAGATTCAAACTTGTCTTATTTCAAGACAGAAATAATTTGTTAGTCAGAAATTGAGTTAAATTCCAAATCAAAGCCAGAGATGCATTTGTGATTTCTGTTTGAAGTTAGTTGAAACCTTCAGAATTAACTTCAGTATCGCTGTATTTTTTTCCCTCATGTTAACAGTTTTTAAAAACCTGACAAAAGAAAAATGATGTTAAAATGCACAGATTTTTTTAACATAGGAAAGGTTCAAATCACTGTTTATTAGAACAGTTATTCAAAGGCAGGAAGTTATCTGCATTGCTTATGTCATGAGTCTGTAAATGTCTATTGTTTCTGTACTATCAAGTAGTACTTACCAGCATGAGTAGGAATGGATCTAAAGGTTACAGCAGTGGGTTCTGATGATCCAGTATCCACTCTATGCAATTTCATGGGGTTTTACTCTTAAATCTGGTCCTGTGGATTGGACTCTCATTAGGAGTTGAAGCATACCAGGTGTGTTCCTCAAGCATATGTTTTTGTTCACTTTGATCTGAAAGGAGGTGAGTTTGTGCACTCAGAGACTGTTACCTGGTACGAACCAAAAGTTCATAGGGGACTTTACATTTTGAAACCGTATCTAAACTGAAATGTCTATACGGATGCACCCCTAGACGGGTTCAGGTTTTGGTGACTTGTTTTGCGGGATTAAGCTAAATGACTTGCATGTGATTTTACATTTGGAAGTGTGACCTAGTGTATGTCGTGGAATAAAGTGGAAGTGGACTTCTCCTTACTCTTCACCATGAAGATGCTATGGTTCCTGTCAAAAGATTTAAAGACTACCATTTTTTCCTCTCATCTTGTAGCTATTCTATGAATTGAGTATATTCAAGGACTGCCTTAGATGAATAGCTATGTAGTGTCACATGTGGTTGTATTTCCTTTTTAAGGTGATCTGAAGTGGATTGTTTGCACAACTTTAACATGTGATGCATGACTTCAGTAAGCACTAAAAAAGTTATTTCTTCGGTATTTGAAGAAAGCACCATGAAGTGCTCTGTTAGTGTTTTGAATTCTCCTTCTTTCTCTAACAAGTAACTGAAATATTCACTTGAATTCTGTGTTTTGCTGCTTTTCGGTGACTGCAAATCACTGAAAGATACACAGGTTGCAAGTGGAAAAATTATTCCTCCCTTACAGTGCCTAATCAGTTTATAAAAATCCTGCTAGTCCCATTATTGTAGCATTTATGCCATTGTGATATCATCAGTGTACATCTAAAGAGAGAATGGGATCTTGAATGCAGGGTGATAGCATAAAATTTTGCTGTTAATGAATGAACTAGCACAGAATTCATTTAATTCTTATTATCTCTGAATGATTCATCATATTAAAAACCTCTGCAGTTTTACAATTTGAAGCAAGCAGATACCCGTTGCTTCTAGAAGTTGATGACGAGATTTCTGTTACGTTTGATTCGGTCAGATTTGTCCCATGTGACTATGGATACAAAGAAAAGAAATTTGCTGTGGAAAAGATTTATGCTGCTATTTTGTGATGATTATTGGGCTTTGCTCCCATTTAAAGTCCATTTCCTGCAGATAGCTCTGTCTTCTATCTCACTGAATGCTGTTTCTCATTGTACACTTCCTCTAAATATATTGATTAAATAGATCTTTTTTATCTCTATACTCTTTACATCTCTCGAAAGTTCAAAGCCAAAATCTGATTTCTGTGTTTTGCTGAGTGATGCTTACTTCCAAAATTGGTACTATGTGTAGAATATGTTGCTATACAGAATAAATTTTGGAATCTGTGTGTTCAAATTATAAGCAACAATAATGAAAACAACTGAAGCCTTGAATAGCTGAACATGGCTTAATTCTGATAGGGGATACTTAAAAATGAGGCGTCCAAGTGTAAAGGTCTGTCTTCAATCTTTAAGTCGCAAAGGGAACAATTGCTTTAAGATAAAGCACAATAGCTTTAGGGAAGTCATTGAGCTTCTCACAGGCATTATATTTACTAGAAGTTAGGGGAAATGAGGCATCTGGCAGTTAGGTTTATTCCGCTTGAGTAACTTGAACTGAATCTGTAGGCACCTAAAGAGCTTTGAAAGTCTGGCTCTTCCTGCATTGTTCACAGCTCTGGAATGGGAAGTCACTCTAGAAAGGTTATGCTAAATCCTTAACCACTTTCTCAAACATTATAAACCTTCAGTTATGAAGAAAGTGAAATCGTTTGTGTGTTAGTAATGAACAGAACAACCATCTTCTAAATGCTATGCATATCACTTTTTAGACCTACATATTCTTTAGTCCTTATTGATAGTTAGAGGAAGACTGTGTGTTTTGGGAAGTGCTTCAAAATACAATCATTTTCATTTCTCACATGCATTAAAACTCTGGCATAGTTCTAACGTCCTTGTTTTTGAAGTGCCATTATGAGAACTCATATTAGACTTTATAAAATTCAACAAAATCTTCAAAAACGTCCTTTGGATAAGAACTTTCACATTTCCCAAGATTTTGCAGTTGTTGTCAGAATACTTGTGTAGTTACAGGTTATTTCTTTTTTTAAAAGGTTGGGGAAATTGAAAGTTTTCCCCTTAATCTGTATTCCAGATTGTTGTAGGATTTATTTATTTTTCTTTTTATGATATCCAGGATTATTAATTGCCTGTTTGTTCTCAGGTTCTAAGTATGGCTATAGAGGCATTATCACCATATAGTGCTTTTCTCAGTCCTGTTCTTTGAAGTTATTATTTAGAATAGTCCTTCACTGAAACAACTTGAGCGAAGCCGTAAATGGACTCCACGCTTTTTATTGAAAGGTTGAAAAAGATACCTCTGTGACATGTAGTACCTGACATTAAGTACTATCATAAGCAGGAAATCTGTGATTTTTCAATTGACATTAAATGGGAAACTGTTAATGACAATTGATATTAAATATGTATAGTGGTCCTGAATTACTGCAAAAATGAGTTAGTGGGATATAAAATTGTCTTTCCATTAAGTGAGATTTTCCATTAAGCCACCTGTTACAAAACAGAGCTGACTATCCTCACTGTTCCAATGTTTAATTTAAAGTGTAAAATGTAAGATGTTCGCTTTGAGGATACAAATGTATTTCCTTATTAGAGTGGGAAGCAGCTTTTTGAAAGCTTTGAATGGACTGTTTCATTATGAGTGAACATTACCAGGATGTACCCATACCTGAGAGGTACTGGAGACGTGTTTTGACCAAACTCCATAAATTGAAGGGCCATGCTTATGGAGTTAAAGAATAGCAAGGGCATTAGAGTATAAATAACCTCAGTCTTCATGCATTGTGCAGATCTACTCATCTAGTTAGGTCAATTTAAGTCCAAATCAGTGTGCTCTTAAACCCTTTGAGATGTGTTTTGCATTATAGAGGTTATTGCTGCTTTGAAACTTCGTTGCGCTCCTACAGTTCCTTCTCTACGAAATCATTAAACTTAATTTTATATAATACAAATCCTACTTTGGATCCATTTACTACTGTTCAAAAGCTCTTATGCCAGCAGAGCTTGCTCTCTGAGCGGAGCGGTGTTCGTAGCAGAATTTATTTGTTGCAGTGTGAGTGTGCAGAAGTCTCCAAAGAGTAGCTCTGAAAGGTGGAGTGGCTGAATGCAGCTGTCTTCTACCTACAGCAGCAAACTAATACGTGATATAAAACCAACAGTTGTTCCTTTGTATTCCACGTACACATAAGCTGCACAGGTGCAGGTTCTGTCAGCAAGCGCTGCCTGCTTCTCTCATGATGGTATGAGTTGTATAAATGTTAGGCACCCAAAGGAAGCAGTTGGCTTTTCTGTCAGTGTAAATGCAGTCATAACAAAGGCCACGACCCGCAATATGTAGGTTGGTTTGCTTCAGTAAGAAGTTGCTTTCCTAACTAACAGGCTGTGTAGGTGAGGAACAGCTTAGCTGGTTGCTGCTGAAAAGCTGCTGAATTTTTAACTTTGAAGGTTTTCTATCTCTTCTGATGTTCCCATTGCCTGAGATTTCAAATGAGATTTCAGAGGGAGCTGGTAACTAATGTAACCAGCAAAGGAAGTCGAATGATTTTTAAATTGTTTTGTTTCCCAATAATGTTTCTGGTCTTCTGTGCATTAAGAGAAATTTCCTTATGACCAGAAATGTGTCTGAACATAGCACAGAATACGGGTCCTTTATAGGATTTATATGCTTTCAGTAGCTGTTTTCTACTAGTTCGAAGAGGAAGAGCATTTTTTAGCACTGAAAAAAAGATGTATTTTTTTAAGGGACACTTTTTATGATAAAGTACCTTAGTAATTAACACCTTTTAGTATACTCTGCACAAAGAATTAGTGTGGAAATTGCCTATGCATGATAATGTAGTTCATTGGTAAATGTTAGCATAAGTCATATAATACTCAAATACTGTGTTCAGTTTTGGGCCCCCCGCTACAAGACAGACATTGAGGTGCTGGAGCGTGTCCAAAGAAGAGCAAGGAACTGGGGTTGTTTAGCCTGGAGAAAAGGAGGCTCAGGGGAGACCTTATCGCTCTCTACAACTACCAGAAAGGAGGTGGGTGTCGGTCTCTTTTCCCAAGCAACAAACAATAGGACGAGAGGAAACAGCCTCAAGTTGTGCCAGGGAAGGTTTGGATTGGGTATTAGGAAAAATTTCTTCACCGAAAGGGTTGTCAAGCACTAGAACAGGCTGCTTAGGGAAGCGGTTGAGTCGCCATCCCTGGAGGTATTTAGAAGACTTGTAGATGTGGCACTTAGGGACATGGTTTAGTGGTGGACTTGGCAGTGTTAGATTAATGGTTGGACTCGATAATCTTAAAGGTCTTTTCCAACCTAAATGATTCAATGATTCTATGATATAAGGGAAAGAATACATTGGAAATCAAGATAGAGTTGATGTGTATTGGTAAGCAAGGTCTTATTCTTGACTGTGGTTTGTAGAGATGAATGCATGTAATTCTTGAGGTGGGTTTTTTTTATTTTCCTTGTTTCAGCTGTTGGGAAAAGACTTCTGCAATGAAAATTCATATTCTGAAGCCATAAATTTTCTCATTTACTGAACAATATGAACTACTGTCTTTGATTAAAGAAAAAAACACACAAAAACTATTGAAATAGGTTTTTTTTTCAGAAATGATCGTGGTTTACAGTGGTTCTACAAGAACCTGGTCTTGCTTTTGACAGTTTATCCACAGAAAACTTTATTATTATCTATTTGTGTTACTTTAAAAGGAGTGATCTAAGAGCAGACATTGTGTTAGGTAGAGTGCAGATGTGCAGCATCTTAAATTGTTTTTGTCAAGGTGTGCTATATCTCTTTCAATTACTGTATTAAAGGCTTAACTGATTATGGAATTTTAATAAACTACCACATAGTAACATTAGTGGACAGTTAAGTATGATCAAACTGATTTTGCTAGGGAGATATTTGAACATCTAATTGTCTTACGGGAATAACAAAGTTACTGCCATGTGGGGAAGGACAATTTATAAGATCATGAATGAGAGAGCAAATATATTTTGCCACTGAGAGGTGACTACAGAAACACAAGGAAGTTATCTAATGTGTATGTTTCTGGGTACTTAAATTTCTTACATCTCCATAACTCTCATACCTTTTTGTAATGTAAAGCAAAATAACATTTTGATGTTCAAGGCCTGATTATCATGGAGTGAGCAAAATACCCTGCTTTGTAATATACAAAAGTGAAAGTTTTGCTATACTAGCTTATTTCTCTTTCGAAGTGGAAGTACCTACTTCCAAACACACATTAATTATAACATGAAAGTAAGACTTCATTTTGATATTACAGGCTACGTGTGAAATAGTGTCTTCCAGAGGAATAGCCTAACCCTAACCCCTTTAAACACTGACATCTGTAAAATCACTATTTTACCCATATTAAAACAAAATTATACATTTCATATTCTCATTTAATGACTTCAGTGATCCCCCTTTATTAAAAAGTGACAAAAATTATTGGATTTAGTTTTCAAAAAGCATTAGTGATATTGTCAGTATGTTAAAGTTGCATCCAATCTCTAAGACGCTGACAGAGTCAATTGTATTCAAAAACTCTTCTTTATAATAAGCCAGAGGTTAACCTAAACTGAAAAGTAAGGAAGGTTACGAGCAGTTCCATACAATCGTCTGGGTAATTTCTTGCTGCAGCAAAGCACTTGAGCGTTATGTGTGATTTAAATACATAGGGTTTTTTAAAGTGACTTGAATTATGCATGATCTTAAAATTAGGCATGTGTTTTAAGAGCTTGGCCAGAAGTTAGTCTTTAATTTTCCTGAAATTTCATTGTGAGCTATATTGCCTACTCCATTGTAATGCTTGCAGCTTTCTCCGTAAGGTCATAAAAATATAAGGGTATAAGAACAATCACTTATTTCTAAAAATACGAGAACCATCATCAGTTGGTTCAACTGAACTGTTCATCTCATACAGAGTCCTGTCTCTAATAGTGGTCAGTAGCAGATGCCTTGGGAAAAACACTACAGTACTGCTTTTCCTAGCATAGCTTCACATTTTACAGTAATTTGCTAGCTTTGAGCATTCTGAGTTGAAGTTTTATCTTTATGTTTTTTAAACACTGTTGGATTTGTTTATTTTTTCCTTCTCCAAATCTGCCAAATAAAGTTTTGAATCAGTCTACACATTCTACATCTACAGTATGCTCTATCCATGAGTGGCATTATTTAGCAACATGTGTGTACAGATATTCCCTCCTTTGAATTCTGCTTCCCACCTGAGCATTCCTCCCAGTTCTTGAATGGTAGGAAACACCAGAGGGTGAAAAAATAATATCCCAATCCTTCCAAATTTATGCTTGCTTTCTGTAGGTATCACGCTTCTGTTGGTCAATTTTATAGAATCTGACTGCAGAATCTGCTTCTGCGAGGGATGTTTTTGCTCCTTTTCCTTATTCCTTTCCAATTTAAGGGCTAGTAACTGAATGTGTCAATCTGAATACAATGGAAAACTGACCCAACAAAAATAAATTATGAGTTTGCTCCCACATCGAAGAGCTGATCCAGTTTATTATGTGGTCACGTAAGTGCTAGATGGAATGCAAGAGTTACAGTGGAAATGAACAGCTGGGAAGTGGGGGTTTGAGAAAGGAGAGTAAGAATAGATAAGGATGTCTTATAGGTTAGGTGCAATGTGAAGTTCAGCCATCAGTCTGGTTAATACAAACTTTAGATTTCTAGAGTAACACATATTCTCCTCCCATATGCACATATATGCAGCCAATATTACCTTTTTATATCAGTATGACATTGACATTTATAGATTGCCAGTCTTTCATCTGAAATTCAGATTCAGCCAAATTGTCTCATGTCAAGATGTTCCTATGCTTAGGAGAAGTCTTCAAACAATGGTGTTTCTTTAACACTCTGTATACTGAAGAAATTGTCTTTTTGTTGAGGTCACCTTTCAAGGTCTCCAATATTGTTTCAGGTGAATGGGTGATTTATTTTTTTTTTCTTCAAATTTGTTTCCAGATATATTCTTGAGAAGTGTTTGGAGATTGTTTCCATATTCTCTGAATTTCATGTGTGCATAGGCATCTGGACATTTTCCATTGCAGGCATTACCTGAATCAATGTAATGTGTGGTTTTCTGGCTTCAGACTGTCTGGTTGCAGAGTACAATTTCAAAGGCCGATTTTGTTGTACTGCATTCCATTTCTGTCCAGGTTTCTGCTCTCTTCTAGTCTGTAAAGAGATGGTGTTAGTAAGGTCACTGGGTACTGAGATGTGTCCTTCCTGGTCAGTGGTTTAGTTTAACACCCTGATCTTGATAGGAGCCAAGCAGAGGAAAGGAAAGCTGAGCTCTGTCTACCAAAATAAATTACAAAACCTCCTAATATTCCTGTGGTAATTTCACTGTTTCTTTTTGCCTAAGACAAAAAAACCAAACCATGCAAGCTAGACTTACACTGACTGAAGATAATGTATTTCTATATTTTAAGCACAATAGAATTAAATACGAACAAAATGCATTTACTAAAATATTGCTGAGGTATTCATATTTTATAAGCTGTATAAAAAAATCTAATTAGTTCCTTCGTTTTGGATCCTTCTATCTAATATACTGTTAACCTAGATGTGGATATTTATTTATTTATGTACATATGCAAATGTTTTCAATATTACTTTCTATTCTTATCCAAATTCCGTCAATATTCAGCACGACTAATCTGTGTCACCTTCCATTTCCTTGCTTCCGTTAATGTGGAATTAAGAAATTAACACTGACTCCATAGGTAATGATATGTACTAACATGTCTCATAAGTATTCATATGTTCTCCCAATAAATTTTTAATCTTCCTTCAGGTCTGCAGATGAGAATAAAATATGCACTTCACTATTAGCAATTCACTGTGATATGTCTCTCATAGGCTGATGAAGCTGTGCATTTAAATTAGGCCTGGAAATGTCTATTATACTTTGGAATGGCAATGTTAGGTGTGTAAAACCAATACTGCTCGTATCAGGGTTTGTGACTTCTTTTGCCCTCTTCCCCAGAAGCTTGCTGGAGATTTCCTGGGCAGTCCCTTGCAGAGAAGCTGGTTCCCCCTCCCTTCCAGAGAGAGCTTTCTTGCTCTCCTTGAACTATAGAAAGAGCAGGTGTGACAAGCTGGCCAGAAGGAGTCCTGAAGCCTTCAAATCCTTTTCCTCATGAAGAATAGGTGCTTTCTGTGTTTGGCTATACATTTCTATGTTTGGCAAGCCACTTCTGCAGAGGCTTACAATGAATGGCTTGATGTCTAGAAGGGCTTTTCAACCATGAAAAAGAAACTTCCCATGGAGACAATGCTTTTCTTCAAGAAACATATTCCATACCCACCAAACAGTAGCCTTCCCTATAATTAAAAAGTAATTTATTAATCTCTTGAACAGAAATAAAAGCCCATCAACAAGCAAAGCTTTTATTTGGAAAGGGAGAAAGTGCAATGTT
Source organism: Sagittarius serpentarius (assembly GCA_034782735.1). Taxonomy (NCBI): domain Eukaryota; kingdom Metazoa; phylum Chordata; class Aves; order Accipitriformes; family Sagittariidae; genus Sagittarius; species Sagittarius serpentarius. The sequence continues at coordinate 3,433,065 of JAVKLA010000007.1, forward strand.
TCCATTAGCCTGTGGGACTTTTTACTGAATGTACGAACTGCTTAAGTACTTTGGCACTTAAGATTTTGTTTAATGCAGCACTAATATGTTTTAGAAAGAGATTGTATGGATTATGACGTAAGTCATTTCAGTCCTGATTGTAGCATGGTCCGTATAATTGTTGGTATTACCAGAACTTATATTTTCATGAACCATCCCTGTTTTTTCATGTAAAGCAGATATATTCTGATTAGTGGAAAAATACAAGCATTACCACCCTCTTTCCTCTGCTATGTCCCTCTCCAAAAAGGGCTCATATCTTAGCTGTTGATATTTAATAGTTATCTTTACAAAATATACTGATTTCTTTTCCTAATTGGTTTGTCAAAATGAAAACTACTAAGAAAGTTACACACATACCCGTAGTAAAAATGAACTTCAAGGTAAGTCTTAAAAATTATAAAAACCACTGTCCTTCTAGAATATAGTTGAGAAAAAAGAAGGGGGTAAAAACACTGAATCAGTGTATTGGAGAATACTGTGTAGGAAACCTGTAGTCAGCAAAGCTGCTATAGACCTGAATACAGAACATTAGTATTCTTTGATAGGTAATATTTTAGTAAAACATTACAGTAAAAGTTGCAGAAGATGAACTTTTTCCAGAAAACTTTCTTGTGTGTGTTTTTCTGTTCCACAAGGCAAAATAGAAAATATATTAATACACTACTTTTGCAGATATGTCCAGTCTTTCACACATACATCTATCAATGCTGGCAGGTTCTCAGTTGCTTCTGACAGAAAATACCATTTTTATGCACTACAATGTTGGCTGCAAAATGCAAATTCAAGTGTTACTCCACCAAGTCCACCATTTGTAAACAACACTTCGAAGTTACATGCTGCATCTATAATTTTTGATACACAAGAATGAAATAGTTTTACATTTTCAAATGCTTATCCCTGCAAGTTCCACCAATTTTGGTCATCAGCATAGGTTAGGAAAAGGTAAATTCAACCCTAAAATGAAATTCAAGTGGGATTCTGGCATGTGTTCATTGTTGAACACACGCTTTAGTACTTTGCTAACCTGGAATAATAAAGAAGTAATATTTGTAGGAACTCAACTGTAGTGATCAAAAAAAGGAGCAAACATCTGAGCAGTTATACTGATGGATGGGAAGCCACTAACTCAAAGAACACTTTCTAGCCATAGTAACAGTTCAGCTCTGTGTGCAACAGTCTTGCACATCTGAAGTCCCAGTATGGCATAAGATAAGTTGTTTTCTCAGCATGAAGGTAACTATACTTTAATTTACCTTTTTTAAAAATTATTTTTATTCTGGTATCTTTGGGAGAAAATAGTCGAAAAACTTTGGAAGCACCAGCAGTCTCAAATCATTCATGGTCATCTTGTTGAAGGTGTCCCTGCTCACCACAGGGGGGTTGGACTAGATGACCTTTGATGGTCCCTTCCAACCCAAGCCATCCTATGATTCTGTGATCCATGATCAAGGCTCTGGCTGAATTTTAAAGATGCCAGCGTCTCCAGGAAGTCTCCGATACAGCTGGTTCTTAGGGAAAGAAGTTGGCGTCGTTCTTTCAGTTCTTTTTGCTGGTATTTACATGGCCACTAAGCAAGGTGCTACTGAGGTTGAAATACACTTCGTTAACTGTTAAAAGCAGAATAAAATCACTCATGATTAACATTTTCTAGGTGTTTGTTAGACATAATAAATTACATTTTAAAACAAAATGCTTCAACTCAGGTTTTTTTTACCCTGAGAACTGTAAATTATGGATTCATTTTCTGTTGGTTTTTTTTTTTTTTCCAGCTCTTGATGTAGTATATTCTTGTAACAGAATTGAAAGCCTACTTTTACAGGCACTTGATCTAATTCACTGTTGCCAGAGTAACGTAAAATTCTGACTTCAGTATTTGGCAGGCAAACAAAGGAGGAATTGACTTCAAGAATTTTGTGTTTAAGTATAATTATCATGAATCTTTATTTTGTTGGGTTGTTCTTCTCTGGGTTGTAACTAGTGTCTGCTTGAGTGAAAGACTGTAATCAGTTGAAAATGTAGATATTAGAGCGATGCCTTACAATATCTTGTATCCACAAAGTACTTCCTTTTCACAGTTTCGAGTTCTCACTATGAAATTATAGTGCTGGTTTGAAATTGTACAGATGGCTTATCGTTTGCATAAACTTTTATATGAGTGTTTTAATGATTGTCACTTCATAAATGTGTTATTAAATATCAAGCCAAGTATTCAGCACCAGGTTTTCACTTCAAAAATCCTTTAAGCAGTTGTTTAGAATGTTATAAACCACCGTAGGCTGAGGTTGATTTTGTTCATTTTGAGTTTTGGGGTTTTTTTCCTGAGTCTGAAGGAAAGGTTTTGAAATACTGTTGTTGAAAACAGACATTTATGTTGTACCAGGTAATCTCCAGTTTTCAAATGGTGATACAGCAGACTTTTCTGATTCCAGAGTTGTATCAAACAGCATGTAGTTGAAAGCAGCAGATTCTGTGCTTGCTTTCATCCTTCACTAGATCTTAATAGTTTTTATCACAAGGATGTTGGAGTAGTAATCAGCTTTCAAGCAGGATGACTTTCTCAATTGCGTGACCCTTTGATGAAATTGCCAACTGCAATCATGCAAGATTGAAATATGGCAGGGAAGCAGAATTTAGAGAAATAAAAATGGGAATCTATTTTATTAACATGTATTTAAAATTTCTGGGAGTTCCTAGATGTTAAAGGTGAAGAGTTTCTCTTTTTTCTTGCAGTAGTAAGAAATAGAGATTCTTTTTTTCCTCTTTTTAGTTAAAGCAAGTTCTAATAGATTTTGTTGCTGTAGTAGTAATTTCCCAGTTTCCAGTAAGGAAGGCTGCACTAACCCAAATAGAATGAATAATCTACAAAATGCTTACTTTAATAAAATTAGATTTCCTATAGCTGCCTGCCTTCATATAGGTCCTGTGCTAGGAAAAAAATAACTAGAGTCTCCAGTCCACCCCTGTGGTGGAGCTGCGACAATTACAGCACATCCTTATGCTGGAATCTCTTTGCCCATGACATGGCTTCTTACCGGAAGGCTGCAGTAAGCACAAAGATCTTATCTTTTGTTTTGCTGATGTTGTCTGGGTGTTTTGGCTCTTGCAGAAGTTTGCTGAAGTCAGTTGTAACTAAGAAAATGTTTAAAGACTTACCCAGAACACCTTGGAATTAATGAAAATCAGCTTTTTAATTCACTGGAGGCACGTTGTCATTGTCAGTAAGAGTTATCAAGGTATCTTTCTAGTTGGAGCATGTGCCTTATATATCCTGTGTTTATGAACCGTCGCATCTATAGCTACACTTTTTAAAAGAACAGCCGGCTATTGATGAACAAAGTAGTGAGCTAGTTACTATGCACGATGTTTTTTCCCTATATCAATGTTCTAGCTGACTTTGTTCCTTTCTAGATGAGTAACCTGAAGTTTCAACTTCCATTACATTAGTTTTCACACTTTTTGCATCTGATATATAGCTATACCTTAGGTTTTCTCTCCTTTATTAATCTCTCAAGACATTCCAAAAGGTATTGTTACTTAATCATTCATAAAGTGTTGTTTCTTTCTTCTTTTATATATTGCCATTGTCAAGAACAATACAATAATTTAACCATTGTTGTAGGGGATTTTCTTTCAAGAGTGCTTCATAACTAGAAAATGCTTGGGGTTTTTTTGGTTGTTGTTGTTTTTGGTTCCAGTTATTCAACTCTATGTACCGTATCTCTCTGGACAAAATATCTGCTAAAAATGGTGCATTATGATGAAAGAGTTAATGACTTTTCCTAATTCTGGCTTTCTCACAAATAGAGAAACTCCATTACGCGTAATGAAGGATAAAATATAGGAGTAATCTAACAATACATTAGACCAGAAGGCTTTGCATCTATATATTCAGCAAAAGCTAGAACTGGTTGTTCATTTATTCTCTACAATACACGGGTTTGACTGAATGCTTATGCTGTTTACAGACCCAAAGCTTAAACGACAATGTGCTCTGAGTAAAATGTGGGGAAGAGTGTAACCATTTTGTAACTGTATTTAGTTTAGTAACGTGAAATATCAGTTATTCCCTAAGGTATTGTGTAGTTGTAGATCATAAACTCTTAGCTTAAATTAAACATCACAGCTGGTTGCCTTAATTTGATGCATTATAGCACAAATGTTTCAACAGCTTGACTAAAATGAACCATACTGCAAATTCAAAAGAAGAGCGAAGGTCAATGCACATGGTGCCTAGTGATTTGCAAATTTCCTTTCCTATATTAAATGTATTCTGTGGAACTCTAGCTTAGAGGAATGGAAGGTGACAGGGTAGAACAGATTAGCAAAGGATGTTCAATCAATTTTGCTTAAAAATAATATGGTATAATAAGGAAGTCCAAAATGGTATAGCTGTCTCAAATTTTCAGAAGAAAATTAAAACCAGAATATCTTCTGGATAGCCAGATCTCCTGGGTTCTTTCGTACACATTTATATAGAAATACGTATTTCATATCATTCGTAATTCTAATTTCTAATCCATTTATCCCATTAAACTTTATTGCTTTTTAAGAACATAATCAGTATTGCTGATATCTCATCCGCATTTAGGGGATTTCTTAGTTGAACAAGAGAGATCCAGGCATCTAGAGATATCTAATCTGTAGCGGTGTTTCTCGTTGACTAAGAAAATGCATCATTCTGTATTCAAAAAGGCCTGGAATGCAAAGCAGCTGCCATTGCACCCTATCTAGTCAATGTGAGTCTAGTGTTAAGAATTCGTATCTAGCACAAAGAAAATGAAAGTAGTCTGGGCACACTTCAAAGTACAGTATGTTTAATACTGAGTACTGGAATCATCTCCAGACTTGCTATTTAATATGCACCCAAAATCCATAGAGCTGGTAGTTTATCTGTAACTGCACTTGGTGTACATACCCCTATACGAAGTCGAGAAACACGATCCAGCAGTTTTCGCTCACCTAAGCAGTAAGTACTAACTTGTATGTGCTTTAGGAGTTTAATCTGGTTCATGCCAAAGATAATGACTTGTCCTGTGAGGAACAAGCCCTATGGAGCATTTAGATTTAGAAATGTTGGCAGAAATCTGTTGGTTCAGTTTGCTTGTCTGTGTTCGTGTTTGTTTGGCTGCTACCTCGCTTGTCTGAGACAGAAATTGGGGCTTGTGCTAGTGTTATTTCTTATAAGAAATGTATTCAGATACTTTTCTATGAATTCAGATTTTTTTGAAAATCCACTTGTTACTCTATGTTCTTCCTTCACCAAATGTCAAGGTTTTAATCATGCCTTTCTCATCGTATGGTCTTCTGATCTAAATTGTCAGTGTTCTTGCATCTGTGGTACCTGTATTGACCTACTGAAATACGCCAGTTCATACAGCAACTCTTTATTACAAAGCAAAGTCCTGTTGCTGATAGGTTTTCTGCAGTTAACAGCTAGTCTTCTTGGTAGAATACCTTTATGTATTCAGTTAATAAGCAATGACTGTATCTCCTTCATTACCATCTTCCATGCTTCTGTGAATTTCCAGGTACTTATTTTAATCATTATTTAAAGCTTTTCCCCGTAACATTAAACCGTCTTTTTTCCTTTGCTACTTCTATACTTTATTTCTGCTTGCCCATTTCTTTGCTCTTGCAAAACCAAGTATAGTTTTTCTTTTTCCCCAGATATGTTGTCTTATGTGGAACTTAAGAAAACATTAAAATCATGTGATTAATGTTTAACACTGTGTAATAATGCATAGCAGGAATAATTATTGAGAGACTAAATCCCTCTGACTGTAAAGTAAAGCCTCTGTTTCTTAAATTGCAAGTGCTTGCAAGTTTATCCTTCCACTTTTAACTGATATGGTATTAGGAATATGGTCCTTAAATTACTTTGTCACCTATATGAAGTTAAGTATAGGTTTTTTCCTGCTTTACACCTGAAACTCCAGTGAAGATGTAGCAATTTTGGTTGATAACATTTGGATTCACACTGTGGTGCCAAAGATCAAATGTGGTGCTAATTCAGCAGTATTTATAATATGTCGACATTAGTTGGCTTCGACTTTTGTAGATTCAAGACTTGTTGCCATAACATGAATTAATGACCTAAGGCAATGCTGCATTAAAACATTTTCATTCTGCTTCTTTCCACCATTTTAATCCTGGAGAATTTAATTGGAAGTTACTGTGTTAATAAGAAATAAAAAGTACATTCATTACCTTAAGTAATTATTTCATTGACTTCAGTCTATAAAAGAAAAGTTACATACCTGTAATGAGATCTGCTAAATATTTACGTAAATAAAAATAAACAGGCTGTTATATTCACTGGAATCATTTTTTTCACAAAGCATCTGTTCTGAAATCTCCAGGATGTGCTTTTCATAATATTTTAAAAATTATCCTTCATTTCCTGCAACTTAATTTCTTGTATTCATGTATATTTTTTAAAATGCCTCTACTTCTGTGCTAATGGTTCAGGTTTTCATTTAATTTAGTTTTATTTGACTAGTTGACAGCAACAATTGTTGCTCATTGGCTTTTGAGAACTCAGTTCAGTTGGTGACAGTATGTTGTGCCGTGAATATATAAATGTTATTTTAATCTGATGCTACAGAAAGAAAGTACTTAACTTTCCTTTCTCCTCTCTTCTGGTCTAAGGGCATGAATTTATCATATAGGCAAGTTTTGGAGACTAAGTGGATTTTTGTCTTTTTTTTTCCCTCTTATTAAAGTTAGTCTTCTGGGTCCTTACCTTGAAAATTGCATGTCTTCAAATACAGTTGGTATTTGGGAGTCTCACAAAAGTTAATACAAATCATAGGGTGCTTCCAGCATTTGAAAAATGGGTTGTTTATGGGCTTAATAACTTAATCCAGAGCTGCATTCTATTAAAAAAAAAACAAAACCCAAACCAACAACAACAAAAAAAAAACCAAACCAAAACTGTACAAGTACATCATCTGCTAAATGAAGTGCTTTAGAAGTCTTGCTGCAGGTGTGGATGCTTTGGAAAAATAGTGCTAGACATCCTAATCAAGAAGAATAGTTTAGCTGACAGTAATTCATAATAAATTAATTTTAATTCTTTAAAAACCTGTGTCTCAGGCTGAGCATCAGAATTTTCTGTGCTGATTATAGGGAAATATGATTGAGAACAGTCTTTTTTCAGTAATAGGGTAAGGTGATTGCCAAAATTTTTCTTTTATTTCAAAAATCAACACTAACATTATGTAGTCCTTGAACTACAAGCAAGTCCATCAACCAGATATATGAATTTCAATTTGATATAATCACTTTATGATGAAGAGAGCCATATTGTTCAAGAAGCTCTGTCCCAAGGAGATATGTAAAAGCTGTTTCTAAAAGAAATATCAGAAAGCAAGGATATTCTATTATCACTTATTTCTGCCACATGTTTTTAATAAGCCAGCTATTACACTGATAAGTGAAAAATTCAAATCTGCTCTTTTATGGGATAGAATTAAGGAGAAGTACCTAAATCATAATATTGTTTATATGACTAAATTATGGAAATATAATTACAAAACCTTGAAGGAAAATGAAGGCTGCAAAATAAAGCACTCCCGTGGGAAGTACTGTAGTGAAGACTGCCTTCCTTTCTGCTCGTGTTCCTGCTGGAAGTGATAAAATTTCCAGTTACATGGGTGTCACTTTCCTGCCTCCCCCCTCCCCACCCCAGCCCCCAAAAGAAGGTGAAAGTGATCTTCTGATGAGAGTTTATTGCTTTTAATGTAGTCATTCATTGTTTGTTATGCAGTTCAGATTTTGTTTCTTTTCAGCCAAACACAAAATTTATTTCTTTGTGAGCTAAATCCTTGGAAGAGCATGTCTAAGTTTTGGAAATTTCCAGCTCCCTGCCAGAAGTTGCTGTTGAAGGATGGAGGCCTTAGAAATCAATCAAAAAGTTCTATTTTACATGGGTTAATTTTTGATAACACATTAAACACTCTTTTTAAAAAGTCCCAGGACAAAATATATGGTAAGAAAAACACTAAGAAAGTTGAACTTCAGTGAAGTTCAGTGAAGTTATTGCCCTTTTGAGATACAGCAAAGGTTGCCCAGCATTTTGTAAGGTTGTTACTCTTAAGGAATAAATAAGAAGGAAATATGTTTATATGGTGGTGTTCAATTAAAAAACCAAAACCAAATCTGGATTTAGAAAGCAGTGATCTCTGTAACACTAAAATTTCTGTCTATCACATACAAAATAAATCTTCCAACAGCTTACTACAATATAAATGAATTTTTTTTTCATTTATTGCATGTTGTCTTTGGAACCTGATTCACTGGGATATTTTGTGTGAACTAATATCTGACCGTACTTGATTTCCCACAGGTGCCAAAGCATTTTAAGGAACATGTTCCTACTACCACATCGGTATGAAAGAGTTTCACAGTAGATTACAAGGTCTAGACAACTAATTTTGTGACATCCTGAATTGCATAAATAATAATATTTGTTCAAGCATACAGGAAGATGTAATGTTTTTCTTCAGATTTTCCACGAATGTTTTTAATTTGTTATTGCAGTGAAGTATTCTGTCATTTGTGCTTGTGACTAAAAGATTATGTCATGCTCATGGTTCACATTTGCAAAAGAAGTCTAAAGGGTATATATGATTTTGAAGCTTCCCTTTTGGATAGGGAATGAAGTGATAAGCTGGATATGCTAACCTAGCAGATTGTAAAGATACAGTCCACTTGGGGAAATCAGAATTATTGTTCTTTGCGGAGTAGCATCCTGATACTACCACTCAGGAACTGTAGGGAACAGAAATTCAGAGATGGATGAAGAAACCATCTGTGTAAAGCAGTCAGTTGAAACACAAGGAAAGACATAACAGAAGGGAGTATGTGAACTGTGTGACCTGTACTGCAAGGCAATTTGGTAAGAATCATTCGTATAGAACATCGAATTTCTGGTGACTGTCTTTTTGAACTGCAAAATGAAAGAAAATTTAAGAGGAAAGGGTGTGTGAGAGAAGTACGGTACAATACAATTCCCTCTTTCCCTTTTGACCTTGGATCTCTCATTATGTCCAATTTAAAGATTTCCCTGGAAAGGTAGCATCAAAGCCAACGTGATTTGGAGCTTTTTATTTTTCTTTCTGAGAATGTATTACTAAAAATGTGTGTTAAATTCAATTTTAAAATCTTTGAGCTTTTCCTAGAGTGCAAGAGAGATACTTACACTCTACCAGGTATAACTTAAGTAGTTGAGACTGTTGTAATACTGATGTCACATTCAAATAAGATTCTTCAACGTTTCTTTGGACCACTGCAACTAAATTTTCCAGAATTCTGACCTCTACCAGTGAAAGTACAGTGCAGCAATACACTTTTGTCCTTCTTGTACACTCAAAATTTCATTCCGTTTGTCCAGGGTCACTTCAACAGCAGAGTGCATCTCCTGCTGGCTCACAGTAACGGAGTAATTAGTGACAACAAATTTTGCATCATGTGAGAAGGCTGCAGAACTGTTGAAAGCTAAGGTCATCTCGCAATACATATGCAAATGGATTGTCTAATGATGTCTTTGCAGCTGAAAGAGATTTGGACTGGAACTTCAGGAGTGTTTTTAAACTGGATTATTTCAAGAACAGGAAGGTATAATGGTGCATGGCTTCTGGCAATGGAAGGCACCACCTGTCACCCACTATCAGAGGCATAATCTTTTTTGCCTATGTAAATGTCCATATATATGTATATATATATACACACACATGTGTTTAGTGAAAGTTTATAACAAATTTAGTCTTTTTCTGTCCTGCCCACTCTGCACCATGCAGGGTCAGCATGCACCATAGAGCTGTATTTTTTCTTGCCATGATAAGCTAAGTTGCTAGGAATCAATACCAACTAGCTCCTAGGACATGGCCCATAGAGGACTCCATTTCACAAAAAGCCTGCTTAGCTGTCTCTGACAGCCCACTACATTAAATGTGCCAGCTGCAGGGACAGCAGGTTAATGAAAAGGGTTTTCTTTTTTTCTCTTTTGAGAACTCGGTAATGCAGGAGTGTGTATTGACAAGTGGCATTAACTACGTCCTCCATGTTTACCTATATAACTTCCCAGTCTGCTCAGCTTTCCTATAAAGTCTGAGCTGTGCAGGCAGCTTTGCTGAATGCAAAGGAGTTCTGGAGGCGGGGAAGGTGTAACAGAGTAGGGTGAAGACTGGTGCCATGCAGCATGGTGGGGGCTATACTGCTCCGCTGTTAGTGTGACTGGGAGGTCTTGTATTCTAGATGATTTTGTGGAGTCCCAGCTACAGAAACAGACCTAGCTGCAGCTTCACTGCTGGCTGCAGTGTACCTGCCTGGAGTTCAGCCAGGTGGAGAAACAGAAACGTCCTATGTGAGGCAGTGGTTAGAAGACGAAGCAGAAAGTGAGGGGCATCACCCCGCCCTCTGGAGGACTGCTGACCTTGACTTAAAAGTCTAGATGCACATAGGATACAATATAAAGCAAATGTATGCAGTTTGTAAGTTATTCTGTGATGGAGAAAATGGGTGCTCCCCTTGCTGTGGGGAAAAAAAAACGTAAAGAGGATAAGAAAGATGTCATGTGTTTGTATTGTCATGCGTCAGGATGTTCTAAGGCTGTAAAAGTATCAGTTCAAAGATAGCTTTTGCAGTGAAGAGTTCCACTTTTGTCCTCCCCGTGACACCTTTACTTCTTCAGTAAGACTCTGAAGAGGGTACCAGCCCTGGCACTTTAGCAGCCAATTGTTGTGACTGCCTCTGAAGCTGAAGTTGTTGTAATGAGGAGAGACTTTGGATTTAAGGGTCACTCATATTTGGAAGCCAAAGTCTAATGGGAAGAGCACAACCTCTCACTGGCAGAGAAAGAACAAAGGTTCTTTGTCATTCTGTAGCAGAGGAAGAAAGGTCCAGGAAAAGGCACAAGGAAGAAACAGATCTGCTAGGAGAATATGCGGGTGGAAAGGAAGGAATGCAAGAGATGGTCATGTCACATCTAGCGCAGAGGAAGAGAGACAAGAGGAAATGAACTCAGCTGAATAGAAGTGAGAATTTTGTGTCGGAAGTTTGCCTTCGTAGCGTTTGGGTCCTGTCCTTAACCATCCTGATCGTAAAGAAGTTTTATTGGCTTTTTTGTGGTTGGTTTCCCCCCACCCCCCGCCCTGCCCCTTCTCCCTGTGAAAGTTTGTGGTTCATATCAATAGAGGAATAGACTGCGCTATTGGGTCACTATCTATAACCCAGTAAGGATTACACATACCACACCAGCCTGAGCAAGCAAAGCTTTACCACCTGAGCCTCTGGGAGACCAGCTGTTGGGCTAAAGGTGCTCGTTTGGACGTAGTCCTCTTATAACCCCAGTTTTGATATCCACTGACAAGCTAATGATCTCTTCATCTTGCCTGTTTCCTTTGCTGTGTGTTTTGTGTGTAGGAGCTTTGATTAGGTCTCTCCATGGTGCGGTTTCCTTCTAGTTAAAAGTCTGTGTAATGACCACCATCAGGACTAGTAAATATATAAAGCAGACAACTAATGGAACATTGTAGTCTGAGCAGCAGGTAAAACTTTGCAGATGAATGGAGCTGAGCTGAATATATATGATCAGATGCCATGGAAGATCTCTGTAGTGCCTCTGGAGAACAAGCTAAGACTAGGATAGAAATTAAATGCACTCAGAAGAACACAAATGAGGAAAATTCATCTGTTTGTAATGTCTACCATAGTCCCTGTGGTAGAAGTGGAGACTTAGGCTGCCAAAACCAATTAAGTCTTTCACAGGCTGAGTGCAGTTTTGGCACTTTAAAAAATAGTCACTGTCTTTCTTCACTTTCACTTGTGTGCAAATTCTGATAGAAAAGCAAATGTTGTCTCTGTAAGTGATGCTAGAAAAGTCAGTGTATACAGAATAAACTGAGCATCTTTCCCTAAAAATGTTGAACACTGCATCACTTTTCAAGAAGCTTGCCACCCTTTTGACATGGAGTGGTGCTTGTGAATAACAAGTCAATTTTGACTGCAGTATTTCTTAAACATATAGCTAGGATAACCTGAAAGTTTAAGACGACCTACTTGAGAAATTCTGTGGAACTCCTGAAAAACTCATCTATCTTTCCATAAAAGACAAGATGCATCTACCATTTCTGATAATATCTACACTTTGAAATTACATTTGTTCAAGTAATTCTGTTTTGTTTTCTGCTTTTGTATTTCTTGTTTTATGCAATTTGGAAATAGACATATGACGGCCTACTGCCATGAATGGAATAACAAGCCATAAAAGCTCAAGACATGAAGACTGGCAAACCTGTGATTATCAAATATGCAACAATCTAAACCAGTTTGTCGCTATACACCTGACTGAGAGTTCAGTGATGTTCTGAATTGTTGGTCTGTTGAGTCAGGTTCAGTTTCAAGAAAACATATAGGAAACTAGGAAACAAACGGACTGATGTCCTGATAGAAAAAAATAAGGTTTAGTCAGATATAAGTTCTGCAAAACCTGTTTAATGAACAGAGCAAAACCAGACTTTTACCTTATTTGATTTTGTTAAATCAGCAATAAATAAAAATGGGGGCTGAGCTTTTTGCATAGCTTACACTTAATGATTGTAGGTGCTATTTGTGTTACAGTGATTCCTAAATCCACAGATATCTTGTTACAGTGGACACTGCAGGAAGTTTCTGGAGAAAACAGAAGTCCAAACCAAGTAGCAGCAGTATGGTGTAGGGGCACAGGTTGTTACCCTACACCAAGGTGTCACAAGTAAATTCTATATTGCTTTTGCCACTAGCTTTTGGATGCACTTTAGAGGCTCTTGTAGACTTTCTTCTCACATCTGCGTTAATGAATTGCCTGTTTCTTTAACATGCTTTATAACTTTGCTTCAGTTCAAAATTCTGAAAATTGATTGAGAGCTGCCATACAGCTCCCAATTGAGTGCAAGGATTTATAGGTTAAAATAAGTTGTTTGGGATTTTTTAGATTAAACAGATGTTTGTTGTTGTATTCTAAAAATGCTAACCAGTACTTAGTCCCTGGATAATGTTGTGCAGTTGCTAAATATTTATAACTCAAGATCAAACAATCCAGTGAGCTATTTTATGATTATATTGTTAGCATTAGTTTTGGCAAACACTTTTTTTTTTAACATGACATCATTGTGCATTGGTAAAATCACCCATGGATTGTAACATTGACTTAGTACCTTTCACTGTACATTGCCCGTTAATTTTGGTTACTGAAGTATAGCCTGTTCCCCTCCCATCCACACCCCACCACCTAATCATATAAAATATACCCTTATCTGCCACATTAGTCTTTGTTTAGGATAATATTTTTTTTTCCTAAATCTTTAAGTATTCCTGATTTAAACTCTGGATTCTGAATCTTCATAGCATGGTCAGGTTTGGATTTGCATATAAAAACATGTAGACAAGGCTTATTTTTCAAAGTTGGTAACACTATGTGGACTATTGTTATAATCCCCAGTTTGAGAATACATACTGTTGTTAGACCACGTGACAAACATTCCTGAAATGTAATCACAGAGATTACTATTTTCTTTGAGCCCACGTTACTTGGCTAGAAAGTTCTTCACAGGATGTGCCATTTGGTAGCTTTTGCTCATTTTTATTTTTTTCTTAGCTCCTAGTACTACAAGCTTGGCTCAGGAAGGAGGAAAAATCTACACAAATTATCTTTTCCTTATTAAGAAGCAAGGAATAATGGATGAAAAGTAGTGGCAACCAGTTTTCTTGTCCAATGAAACAGTATGACCTGGATGCTTGGGAGGCTGATATCGCAGTATTTCAAAACAGAGTGGATTTGAGCTAGGCTTTAGAACATGAAATAAGAAAAACTGTGCTGGGTCAGTGCAAGGGTTTATCCAGCCCTTCAGCTGTCTGTCTCCAGTGGTGGCCACAAGCAGGTGCTTACAGAAAAGCTGGTACGTGAAAGCATGTGATACTTTCCTCAGTGCCCTCCCAGTCCATCACTTTGCAGCTCAAGGGAGCTCCTGAACTGCTTGTTACCTGTTTGTTAACCCCCAAAGGATCTCTGGTGCTCGCTTGTCCAATCCAGTTTTACAGTGTTTGTAGTTTTACACCTCCACCTTCTCCTTCAGCCATTCATTGCATCTTTTAACCTGCCTAGTTTGAAAGTGCTTTTGTTTCAATGCTGTCTTTACTGGTTTGCACTTACAGATCAGAGGGAGTCCCTGGTCTTTGACCAACAGACAGGATTCAGCTCTTTTCTGCATCTTTACAGGATACTGCAGTTTGTGGCATGCATTGAGAAATGAGGCATCTTCCCAGGCTTATCTAAATGCAGCATTTACAAACACATCCTTTTCTGATAGTAGGCGCACATTATGAGCTGAGATAGCACTGGGGCAGCATTAAAGAACACTTGTAAAAATTTTAGCAAAACAATTTTAGCAACAATAGTGTACCAACAGGCTGGTTATGAGCCAATAAAGAGGGTTTATCCGGTGCATTGAATTTATGTTATGGTATAAACTGACTATTAATGTTTCTCAAGTGCCATAAGTTCACCTTCATCCCTTTTTCACTTCTTGCTTTCTGAGGCAAAATTAGAATTTATTCCTCTTTTGTCTGAAAAACTCCGTAAGATAGTATCAGGACATCTCTCTAGACTTGTATAATGTAATTCTTATGCTTTGATGAATATATCATAGTTTGGGTTGTTATATCCCCTCTTTGAACAGTTTTATGTGACAGCTGCTTATGGTCATGATTGTAAATTGTCTGTTTGGTTCCATTATAGCAGTAATCTGGGGACCATAGCAACGTGTTTTGCTTATGATATATGTCAGTGGGAAACAGGGGTCTAGTCACCATTTCCTTAAATGGTGAGAAATTGTATTTTTAAAAGGGAGGAAAAGGAGAGATCTTTTTCCAATATTCTTTCCTTAAGGTCCTGTAATGCTTCTACAAATGGTAAGAAAAAACTTATTTCAGATTCTTTGTGCTATAGTTTCTTTGTGCATATGCGTCATACCAAAAACTAAAATGTAAGGGTTACTTTCCTTATACAGTATAAGAATTTTTAGTATTTTTTGCAGAGGATTGGAAAAGTACAACTTTTATACGGTGATGAAAATACTTTGCTATGTATTTCATTACTTTCATCAATTGAAATCAGAACGTCAGTGCTATAAATGATTGACTAAGTTCCAGCATCCCACTGATTTGCTGTAGAATTTGTAACAGTCCCTCAGCTTTCATGAAGTCAAACTCCCATCATAGGGAAAGTTTCTGAATTAATTAAAGAAATGTCTGAAAGAAGAGGAGATTGAAATGCTTCTCTCCCATCTTGTGCTGGAGTGTTACTCTGTCATAGGTGTTATCAAAACCAGGAAGGCTGGTTTGGTTTGCTTTGGTGTTGTAAAAGTGAAGGCAAATTTTATTGTTCGATCAAAACTATTCTGCTTTGGCAAAGCAGTACAAAGCTGCTGAATGTTTCTCATGAGCCTTGGGTAGATGAGCAAAAGTATTTGGATTATCATGATAATGCATATTAAAGCATGTTGGTTTTGTCTTATTGAATTAAATATGATTTAATATTTAATTTTCAGTTTTTCAATTGAGGTGAGTGGGTGAGAGTGGAGGGCATGAGTGATGAACCTAAATTCACAGCAAAAAGGTATCTTCTTTAATACCTTTCCGGTGTCAATTACTGGCAAAACCCATGCTGTGGCTTCCCCTGCGAGCAGGTTCACAAAGGGTAAAAGTGCCCTTTTGTCCTTGCTTAAGCAAATAATTGCCTAGGAAAAAGTCTGCAGTGCATCTGAAAGCCTGGTGTAGTGACTGAAGCTTTTCCACAAGCAATAGCACGAACTCCTGTTCTGTGTATGTCTCCTCCGTTTCCCCGTAATTCTCCATGCCCTGCTTTCCCCTACGGTCCCTAAACAACCTTCTGGGCTCCTGCTACCTGGGCCGAAGGCACTGCAGAGTGTGGCTGGCTCACAGCTGTCTGCTGGCTGCCCATCGGGCTGACTTCGAGCTTGAAACTCATGCAGAAGCCCCTTGCCAGCTTAGGCCCTTCGCATCTGTCCAGACAGTGACTTTCATGCAACTTACAGAAACTTTAGTTTTCTAACTCTGTTGCTTGGACTAGTTAGTATCGAGCACTGTAATAAAAAATGATTATTGATGGATAGACGGACAGGCAGTGTGATCACTTCCAGTGTGTGCATATGAATATGCACACGTAATGGGCTACGTGTGAGTGCAGGACAAAAGCAGGTCACATGGCTCTCCTATTCTGGCAGTGCTAAACCCAAGCTGATGGTTCTAGCCAAAATACTTGCCAAAATGTACAAATAACTTACTGATAATTGGTATAATGTCACACAGAGACAACTCAAAGAATGTCAGCTGTGGATTGTTTTCAGTATTGCTAGGTATATTTATAGTGATACAGGATCATACATTGTTGATATCAGTGCATAAAACTGCAGCCTTATTTATCACAAAGATTGGTACATGCTTTTGTTGATTTCCATGGTGGCAGCAATTATTTCACTTATATGATTAGTTTGGGGTTTTTTTCTATTCATTTGACCAAAAAATGATCAAAATCTGCCCCATGCAGTTGTTGCTGGGACGACTTGAAAATGACCCTTTGGTTGTGTTTGTAGTATATGCTTCTAATGCCATAGTCGTGAATCTTGTTCCTCAGGACAGCAATCTGTAAAATTATTGTAAACACTTAGCTGTGTGAGGTTTAATTAATGCCAGAAGCCTTCAATAAACATCAGTTGCAATTTGGAATGTGCTGAGTTAATGATTCCTGCACTCTGCCTAATTCATGTGCCGTTAAATCTATGTGCAAAGTGGCTGGCACTGACATTAATCACATCCCACGGATGTCCCTGGGTGCACAGAGGGAAGGGAAACCACAAACCAACAGAAACATTTGACCGGCAATGCACTTACATCTCCACTTAGAGGACTGAAGGACAAAGTGCATAATGTTAGCATTTCACTTGGTAGGGAAGAAAAGCAGAACGAAAAGTTAAGGAGTATCTTTGATACTTTTGAAAGTTAATAAAGTAACTTCCCTAAGTAAAACTTTATATTAAATGTGTTGCAGAATCATCTGTTATTTACTGATACCCAATTTTCATACGGCTGTTATTTTGTAGTGTATTTGTGTAACTGGAGAGTTTTTCCTTCAATGAATACTGATAGTCACCAAAAAACCATGGAAGAAGTTATGGAAAGAAAAAGAACCCTTCCAAAACCAGATGTTTTGGAACAGACTGTGAAATTCTGTTTGTGTACCCATCCATAACCTGGCAGCATTTAAAATCATGTACGCCATGAAAGTGATAAATGCGATTGCTCTAAAAAGGGATAAAGGAAGGAAAACATCCAAGGTTATAAAATCTGTGCATTCTTTGTTTACCAGAGTTGATAGGTTTGCGTTCCTTTTCGTGTTAGTTTTGTGTTTGTGTGTCAGCACAACTCTGCCAGCTGAATCATGAGCATACCAATTAAAGGTGATGTTGTGGCAGTATATTTTAATGAAAGTAGAAGTGCAGGAATGATCTATCTAATCCATTTTGTCCTAATCTAGGTTCTTGGAAGAGTTAATTCTCGCTATGCTATGAAAAAGGCAGTGTGCGACTCCCACAAGACAAATACTTGAAATAAATATGTTTATATCCTTGCTTAAGGTTTAGGATAGTAATTTTCTAGCTTGCAGTTGTTTCTAAAAAAACCTGAACACTGGTTTTCTTGGCTTATAAGCAATTTAATTAGAGACTTTGCATGTCTCATCTCCATTTGCAGCCAGTAAACTTAGGAAAAGCACAACTTAAGTGAGGTAAAACCTCGTTATTCTTGATGATTTAGTAGTTTACAGCTGATAGGTTAACAATTGCTGTGTAAAAGAATAGTAACCAGTTTCACATCTTCAGTGGGGCTATTTAATACCATACAGTTAAGTAAATGAGAGCAGTAATTGAAGAGAATTTCACTGCCGTATCTGTGATGTCCATTTAGAAAAGAATGCTGAAATATTGTGAATCGAAGGTGTGCAAGTTGGATCTTTGAAGCCAAGTGTGTAGTCCTGCTTTGCAGTAATCTCACATGTAATTGTACTGAATACTGTTCACTGTTGTGGACACTGAGAAGATAACTGAGCCCAGAAATTCCTATCTACAGCAAATGTCTTGGTGTTTACTGGTGTGAGGAAGACGGCTTTTGTGCACAGGACATAAGACTTGGACTGTGGATCTATGCAGCACTCCTTAACTGTGCAGGTGGCTTCACGCATGACCTTGAAAAATAAATCGCCTATTGCCTATTTTTCTTAAATATTTGTAGGAAGATCAAGTAAATAGCGCTAATGGGTTTTTCTGTGTTTTGCTGGTGTAAGGCTTAGTGTCCCTGTATCACAATATCTGAATTATCAAACTGGGATAATACTGTCTCCTAGGCTTGTCTGTTGGGTGTCTTATATTTTGGGACAGGATTGTATTTGTCTAGGTGGTCCTAGCGGTGGTGTAGCAGTCTGTTAGCTGTCTTACATGTGTAAGGACATACGGGTTGAGAGAGAGCTAATTCTTCATTAGATGTACTACTATAAGATTTAGGATATCTTCTTGAACATCTGGATGCAACCATAACACAAATTAAGACTAACAACGATGATATTAGTAGTTCAGAACTGTACTTGTAGAGGTAATTTCTGCATGAATGACTATGCTTGATGTGTCTTTTTGAAGGTTTTTATGACTGTACTACTGCTTGTTTTTATTTCCCTTTCAGTAAATTTCTCAGGTTGTGGGGGTTTTTGTTGTTGGCAGGGAGTGTTCAGATTGGCATCGCTTGTTATGGCCATATTATTCATACAGTGGGACCATATAAATTTTTTAGTGTATTGCATTATTCAAAGCATGCATGGCCATGTCTGCGCCATATATGAACGTGTGACTTGTAATTTTTTTGTTTTAGAGATGTGATGAGTAGAAAAAATTCCTCTATACTTTCAGTGATATGTGTACATAAACTTATGTCTTAAAGTAGCATTGATTTATTATGGAAACATAATCAGTAAAGAAATGGCTACTTGCTATGCAGCTTTACTGAATGCATAGATGATAGTAGTAAAAAAGAACAAGGTATTACTTTAAAATATAAATTATAAATTGTAATACCACCTGGAAATGGAGTCTTTTACTCTCTGATGCAACAGATAAACCAGGAAATAATTAATCAAAATATTTAAAAAAAAAAATAATTCACCTGGTCCAAGAAATGCAATGTTATTTTTTTAATATAGCCTAAACAGGTATCTGCCACTATTTAATGCTATATCTTAAGGCATCTTCCAAAGATGCTTTTGAAAAATAAAGTTAAAAGCTCAGGTACGTTTGCAGAATCCTTACGCTGAAATTCTGTGGTGGTCTTACGTCCCTGTAAACATTCAGTTTTCATTCTGCAATACATACACAAGTGGTAATGGCAATGTTTAGGATACAGCATGGTCCAGTCAAACAAATGGGAGTCAGAAGATAAAATTTTTAAAGCTCTTTTCCTGTCTCTGGCATTCATCAGCTCAGTGGACTAGGAGATTAACTTTTTTGTGTGTTTTCTGTTTTTGATTAGACAGCCTGTGCTCTCAAAGCTTGGAGTCCTCTTTTTATTGGTAAGGTTGTACAGCACTTAAAGAGTTTTTCTCTTGTAGAGCTTGGAGATGGAAAGTTTAAGAAAATGCTTGGCATTACAAGGTTTTCAAAACTTTTGAAAAAATAATAGTAATAACCCTCTCTGGTTAAGATCTAGTAAACCTTTGCATTACTGTGAGTAAGGTTAGCTGGCATGACTGTTGTGGGGCTTGTAATTCTATTAAGATTTGAAATCTTCCTAAATATTGCTCGTCATCAAAGAGCTATTATGAAGTGATTACACTTTTAGAAGTTGGGTTTTTTTCATTAAATGTATTCAGAATGGCCGTAACTAATTATTGAAGTACTGCAAACTGCTTGATGTAGCCTTTCTTGATTCACACTTGGATACTGAGTTCTGATAGAAATGAAAGCAAAAGGGACATCGTCTTTCATTCCGGATACCATACTTACCATATGCATAGGACTTTGCCTTTGTGTTTTACAAAAAAATTATAAGGTAATTACTGAAAAACTATTTTGATTTGTGTAAGAGTCCTATGTGAAAACTACGAAATGTTCACTGAAATTCTGTGTTGTTTTGGTCTTTGTCATTTACAGTGATTTGACAGAACTGTAACCCTCAATGAAACTTCTGTTTGTTCTTACTTGGGTGCATTCCCACCAAGTTCTCCCTTGTTTTTCTCCTGAGCAATGAATGGGCTAGTCCCATTGGGGATGATAGCACCCGTTTGCCGCTGTGACTCCAGAGTAATGCCTCTAAATTTGTTGTGGCTTTTTAGCACCTTAGTTCTTAGTACTTTATCTGTTGAGTGTTGAACCACGCCGTACCTGCTTTCTTATCCTGTGCTCAAGTGACAGCTGGGCTTTTTGCTGGGCTTCACAAAGCATTTTCAAGTGTGATGTGATTCAGCTGTACCACAGCTGATCACTAGAGCTATGCTGTATATCTTATGTTTTCTTCCCAAACTGAGACTCAAACCAATAGGGACTCAATTTCTATGGAAATAGCTGTCATATAGTCAGTTTTGTAGCTTATAGTAGTCTGTAAATTAGGTAGAATAGATGCTGTAGAGAAGTTTTTTGTGCTACTTGTTATCCCTTTGCTCTCACTGCCTAACTGCTGCTGTTGATTAAGTTTAATCCCAAAGCACATCAGAATTAAAAGACTTTGCATTTTTATAAGTCTTCTGAAGAAAAGCTTTTTTCCCCCAGTTCTGTCGCAAACAGAAGTTGTTATTTGCAGTGGGGTAAACGCCTGAAGCGAGGGAAACAATCTCATGTAAGTTATAAATCTGATTGTAGTGCTGATGCTGACAATTGTAGGCTGTTTTGGATGTATGCTGAGGGAAAACCCAAATAAAACAGGTTTCTCTTCATAAAGTTGTGCAATAATCTGTACAGACTATAGGAGAGAGAGGGTGAGTCCTTTGAGTATGAAGAGATTTGAAGGCAAAAGGTTAAGTTGTGAGATTTTTAAAATTGAAGTAAGAATAAAGGTAAAACAACTGTTAGGGGAAAAAAATATCTTTACTATGTTATCAGCTAGACAAAATACATTCCTTAGTGATGAAAGCCACAGCTGTACTGGCTAACAGACTTCTGATTCCTCCAAATCAGCTGGCATGGTAAGTTTTGCTGTTTGATTTAGTATGACAATTCAAAGTAATTTTCAAACATTTTCTTTTTGGAATTTGCAGTTAAACAAATCACCATAGGTGATCACTGTGCTGTCACTGATAGGGAACTGGGTAAGAGAACGGTCACAAAAAATAACTTTGGCCTGTTCAGAAAGCTATGAAAATTTTGTTAAGGCTCTTCTGTTCAGAGAAGGGAAGTTCTAAAAAGCCGGTCATACGTTTCAAGATACATTAACCTATACTGACTCCCTAAATATAAGTAGTCTGGTATTAACCAACTCCACTTTTGTCTAGTAGCTCTCTTTCAGTGGTGAAGACTAAGTCCATTTTTCACTTACTATTTTATCTTATATTTCACTTCTCTCTTTTATCCGTAATGTTTTTACATGCATGTGATCAGCTGATGCCTGTTATCTTCCTATTTCAGCACCTCTTCGTGACTTTTTACAAACGTAGTAATAAAATAGTAAGTATATAAACAATGACACTCTTGTGCTAGAGGTAGTTTGGGATATAAACTACACGTGAACTTATTCCCATGTGAAGGAATAGCTTTATTGATCATAGTCTAATGCTTTTCACTAAGGCTGTTGAAATACTTGTTAGTAATCTCAATAATTTAAGCAACTGCAAATGATGGAGAAATTGTCCTTCCACAAACTTTTTGTCTGTCTCGCCCCCGAACACACACACACACACACACACACTCACACACACATATGTGAGAGGGAGGGGTTGCAATGAATGTTGCTGGCAATGATACTATGAATTTATCTGACTTAAAAATCACCAGCAGCTCTTCTTACCTTTTCACTAATTAAGACGAACCCAGGGAATCAGAATTTTTCATGTTCTTATCCCTGTCACCTTGCAAGTGGCTAAGGTGACACTTAAGAGGGAATAACAACACACAGAACAGTAAGAAAAGATGTTCATTTATGGTCTGTCTTGAAAAGTCACCTAGAAGTACTTTGTCTCATCCTAAAATCTAAAAATATTTTAAAAAATAAATAATTGGGTCCCTTCTTGGTCTTCACAGAATCATAGAATGGCTTGGGTTGGAAGGAACCATCAAAGGTCATCTAGTCCAACCCCCCTGCGGTGAGCAGGGACACCTTCAACTAGGTCAGGTTGCTCAGAGCCC
>JAVKLA010000007.1:3455639-3494376 GCA_034782735.1 Sagittarius serpentarius
CTCCTGCCCAGCCAGCAAGAAGGCTGGAGGGGCACAGGAAAGTTGGGAGGGGACATGGCCAGGACAGCTGACCCAAAGTGGCCAAAGGGGTATTCCATACCATGGGATGTCATGCCCAGTACATAAACTGGGGGAGTTGGTGGGGGGAGGAGGGCTGCTCAGGAACTAACTGGGCATCGGTTGGCGAGTGGTGAGCAACTGCATTGTGCATCACTTGTTTTGTGTATTCCAATCTTTTAATTATTATTATTGTCATAGAAGTAGTAGTAGTAGTAGTAGTAGTAGTAGTAGTAGTAGTAGTAGTAGTGTCATTGTTAGTTTCTTCCTTTCTGTTCTATTAAACTGTTCTTATCTCAACCCACAAGTTTTACCTTTTTTTCAGATTCTCTCCCCCATCCCACTGGGTGGGGGGAAGTGAGTGAGCGGCTGCGTGATGCTGAGTTGCTGGCTGGGGTTAAACCACGACAAGCTGACTCCTCTCAGAATCATGCAGTGAAAGGGCAGAAAGCAGGAGAATGGGACAACTTAACCTTCTGAAATTTAATGAAATACCTCAAAAGAAAAATGGGGGCATTAAGGAAGCACCTTATACTGTGTTCTGACTTTCTCAAAATTCTTACATTTCAACATAGACTTCTTACAAAGCTTTTGGAAGACTTTGGAAGTCTATTGATGTAGTCAGTGCAGCATGAAATTATATTTAAAGTATCAACTTATCATTTTAAGAAGTGTTTTTATACTGGAAACAACACTTTATAGTGGGTTTTGATATATAATACCTTTAAAATTGCTAAAATCATTTCATAAACAAAGGTATGTCTTTTGGAACAGCTACTTTACTCTGGCAACAAGAATTCTAGAAATAAAGTAATGCAAGTTAGGGAAACATAACTGAGGTGAAGTTCAATGACTATTAAGTGTAAGTAGCCTCTTCCAGTAGCTTGTGACAAACTGTAAGTTGTCTACATTACTGCATGGAAAATATTTATTTCCATGATTTTAAACTTTTTGCAGACTTGCTGCATCGCTGGAAATAAGATAAAGTACACTGTATTCTTATTATGTTTAATTATTTTGAAAATAATTAATTCATATTATGAAGGTTGTTTGATGTCAACACAAAGTACTCTTTGCAGAGTAAACAGAAGTTACTACTTGTCAACATGAACCTCTAACTTTTGCTTCTGGTAAAGGTGATAATGTGCAGTCAGAACTTGGATGTGTTAAAAAATGGATCTCACTGCATATATGAAGTTAAATGAGCAGCTCTCAGAAAGAAATGGATTTGATTATTCCAGCCTTCCTAGCTTTCCCAGTTATTTGGTTGCCTTAATGAAAGTTTTGATTTCTTCTGTTTTTTTTTCCCCAGTTATTTCAAAATATGTATTTGTGAATCCACAGAGAAAATATGCAAATGTTAAATTTGATCAGATACATGGTTTAATACCGATTTTGATCCAGTCATAATGTTAATTGAACATTCAGCCTCTGTGAATGTCTGAGTTTGTAGCTAGAAAATTCGTGGAGCTTCTGAGTAATAAAACGTTATTGTCTGAGTAAGAAAGTAGATATATAACAATGTCTGTTTTCTAAACACGTAAAAATGCTGTGGGCAGAGGACTAGTAAATTCAAACCTCAAGAAGATGAAGCTTTTCTGTCAGAAATGAGTTTATCTTTGCTATGAATTCAGTTTTAACTCAGTTACATCGTTACATCAGCAAGTTTGGGTGCAAGTTGTCTCATACCAGTGAAGTAATCGGTCTGAATTCTCCCCGATCAGCTCCCTGCCCCCCACCCCTTATTTGAAGAGTTGAAATACGGGAGATAGGGTCATTTAGGTGTTGTCTTCTTCCTGCTATTTACATGCTTTTGGCCAAAATTCACTTAACGTAATGGTGTGCGTCTTGCCTTGAAATGAACAACATTTGATTTTTAAAATACATAGAAGTGATACTTATGAAGAAAAACACAACTGAGGCAATAGCTGAAAATAAAACATTCCTTTGTCTTTATTTCAGTAAAAACTGAGGTTCATCCAACTTGAGATTCAATTAACTTGAAATTCAATTTACACAAATTCTGTTTTACTGTAATACATACCTGTCAGTAATATTAAAACATACTTTTGTAGGTCTTGAGGAATTTCAGTCAAAGATAAGTATTTTGTATGGATATAGCTGAAAAATAAAACTGAATTGGTAAATAGGAAAACATAAATCAGTGCAGTAAAGGACTTTGTGGTCTCTGTTCACGGAACCTTCCCCTCCTGTGTGCCTTTTCCTGCCTTATCCCGCATATTTACAGTTGTTTCATCGTGTGCTTTCTCCTGGAAAATAATACAGTATATGTAAGGGCTTGATGAGGATCAACGTTTCTACTTAGTGATGAGTTTCAAATGAAGTATCAAAATGCTTTTTTTTGTGAAGCGTAATTGTGCCAAAGCAGCCAGATTTCTTTGTTCAAGCCTGTCCCAGAGATTCCACACCACACTTCCAAAAATGATTGAGGTATGTACAGAGGGATAGGGATGGGAAAATCAGAAATCAGTACAATACCCGAGAAATGTTTAGGCTTTGCTAATGTGTTTGCATCAGGCAAGGGGGAAGTTGTCTCAGCGTTGATCTGCGGTGGAGTTTGGCATGTTCCTTAATGTTTCTTAAAAAAACCGCTTTCTTTGCTTTTGAAATGGTGCTGGTGTTTGCAAGAGTCACTCATTCTCAGTGCTTTGTACCTGTATCTGCTCTGCAAGAAGATTGCTTTGCATCGTGCTTTAGTGATAACCTTCTTGTGGGCCCTGCTCTACTGCAGCTGGACTTTCCGAGTCCACTGTCTATTTAAGAGAAAGATAAGTTGATAAAAGGGAGTAACAGTAAGGAAATAAACTTCCCAGTGAGAGTAGTGCCATAATAAATTTATTTCTGAACAGCTGACCATGCATGAGTTTTGAACTTACCTGGATATTTGTAGCTGCAAAGCCCAGTGAGGAAAAACATGACTCACCTATGATGTTATTTTGTTTTACAGGAAAAGGCTCAGTGCTTTCAGAAGGCTCTTGCTTCCCAAGCAGATAAATCCACACAGACAGAACTCGTAGGCCATGATGTAAGTAGCTGTATCGAACAGTATTTTTTACCATCTTTGTGGGTGTTCAGACTTCTGTCAGCCTGTTTGCCTCTGCTGCTGTTGTGTCCATGCATTGATTTAGTGGGATTTGCTGGAACACCATTCATCCTTTGCTCTTAAATGATTCTAAAATACCTTCTGAAACATGAGAACATAATTGCAACTATCTGCCAGCATACCAACGCCGTATTAATTTTATGCTTTACAAAGAGCTGAGAATTAGCATAAGTGAATGTAGAGGATATGTATTAGTAGATTGTAATTTTTTGTTTGGTATTCATTTACACACTTATTGACAATGTAATGAGGTGGTTATGTTTATAATCACCATATGCTGTCCAAACAATAATTGAATTGTGGAAGATAATGGAAAGTGATGTTAAAATTCTGTTTCTGAATTTCTGCTAGAATGTGAATTGATAGTATGTATCCTCATGCAAGAACACAGTCAAGTAAGATTCCTTAAGTGTAGAAATATTTTTTCTCCTTTTTGTTTTAAATGAAAGTATTCTGTCTTTCGGACACTGGTTGAATAGGTGTAAGATTTGCTTGTTTATATGAGACTTCTTGAATAATCTTTGATTAAGAATGCCATGATGTGGAATATTTAGCACAGTTCTATCCTGTGATTTGAGCAAAATCTAACAATACTTCTTGCCAAAGACTGTTACGCAAAATAAGGCTGTGGTTCTGCATTTGTGTATATCAACATGCTGCTTCAAATTTATAAAAAGAACACTGGAATTAAAGCAGATTTTGAAACCTTCCTTTCAGTACGTTTTGTATCAGCAGAGCGTTAAAGTTTTGTCTTCTGAGTCTTCAGATAGTCTTCTGAAGACAGAAACAAAAATTTCATATTTTAATCTGAAAAGTTCTTGAAGCAAACTACACTTTGGTGTTTTTACAGACTGTCTTTTAAGCTGATTCAAGCTCCCAAATCAAATACGTGTTATCTCATGCTGCAGAGATCCATGCTGTTAATGGATTTTTTTTTTTCCAGTTTGTGTTCCCTTGGAGTTTGTGGGGGGAGGTCTTCTGTTAGGAAAGTAGATGATTGCCGATTCTGTAATAAAACTAGAACTCTCTCCCCCAAACAGATACAGTTTTCTGGCTGAGATCTGAGTATTAAGGATAATAATAACAAAAATCCTTTTCTTTAGCTGGATTCTCTTCAACATTAATGGAACGCATTTTTCAACCTTCCCTGGTAAAATGCCTCTACCATGTCATAGTTGCAATCATATATTTTCTTATATAGGGTGATGCAATGCAAAAACAAAAGGAAATGTGGGATATTTTTGTATGGAACAACACATCCACCTGTATTTACCTTGTACAGAGTACTTGTGAAAATTGCATTACAAGGAATTGATTACAGAGAAAGTTGAACTAATCTACAGGATTAAGACATGCTTACTATGATCACCATGAAGGGAATTCAATGAAGAAGAATGTGCAAATAAATAGTGCTAACACTTTCCACAATATTGTTAAACACTTTTGGTCACTTATTAAATTGTGCAGCTTTTCTTCAAAGGATAGCTATTACAGGTAATGATAGATTCAACTGTGTTTCTGTTGAAAACAAGTGACAATTACTTTTGTGTTCTTTGCTTTTAGATGAGATTTTAAAGAGCAAGTTGTAACCCTGGCAAGTAGTATCTGTACATCATTTTATTTAGGATGTGTGTAAGTGTGTATAACTACAAGTATATTGTGTTAATGTGAAATTAGATTATATAGAAAACAACAAAAAAGATCAGAGAATGCAAGATATAATTTTCACCCCGTTGGTCACACATTCTGACAATAGCATACGTTGAATACCTAAGATATCTAGTTTAACTGGTAAGCAGAAAATTTAGTTTCATTCCATCAACATTACAGATTTGCTGCTGTAATTAAAAAAAAGAGAGACAAAAAAAGTCACCTATTTTATTTCTCCTTAATGCAGCTTTAAAAGCTAACAATATTTGGACAAAAGTGTCATCAGGAATTTGCACATCATTATTTCATCAATGTTGTACAAATATTGATATACACTCCAGAATGTAGTATTTCAGAAAGCTTTAAGTTAGTGCTTCTGTGAATAGTTTGTTTTATATTCTTTCATATTCTTTTGTTTCAATGTATAAACTTAATAGTTGCCTATTTTGCAGTGAAAAAAACCTGAGACAGGTTAGCTCCCAGAAGAAAGTAATGCTCTGTTTTGTTTGACTTCTGGACAATGTCTCCAGTAGTTGAGAGACTATTCTTTAGCCTTGGGGTTCATTTAGGTGGGTTGTTAAAAGTAAATGGAACTCCTGACTTTGACTTAGACGAGGAATGAATCCTTTCATCACAGGGTGTACAGTAATGAAAAAAGGCTAGAGGCTAGTATGTATTTAGGAAGGAATGGGTGAAGAAGGGAGAAATGCAGTGTTTCAAAGGGAAGAAATGTTCTTGTCTGTGTGGAGATGCTCTGAAAATGTTTAAACACTGTTGACTGAGTGTTTTGGGTAAGTATCTGAGAGGTTACCAGAATGGAAGTTAATATAGCATATATTATGCTAGCAGATATAACATAATTACAGTCAGATTCTGGCTATCAAGATGATCAGCAAAGTTTGGATCATGCAGTATCCTGCCATACTTATAAATTGTTGGATACTTCTTCTGATAGATTTCACTGTTTTCTCACATGCAGCACACTGAGATTTTTCAGCTGAAACTGCTTTAGAGTACTGTATTAGCGAGCAAGTGGAAGCTAAGGTCTGTAGCAGTAAAGAAAATGTTTCTGATAAAGAACTGTTTGAACTGGAAAGCACACTACTTAATCTCTTTTCTGTATTAAAACGATCTAATACGAAACTTAATTATGGAATTAAAACATAAAGTTCAAAAAATGTTTTGATAAGTAGGAAAAAAGTCTTCCATAATGAGAAATGCTACAGTTCCATAAGTGATTAACATGACCACTTTGCTACTTGACTAAATTGAAAATAAAATATCAAGCCAGCTGCCACGTGCATTCAAGGGAAGACATTAGAAAGTAATCCAGGTTTCTTAGGAAGCTAATTGCTTTCTACTGCAGAATGTCAAGGCATCACCACCTTATAATAGTCCTAACTTTATTCTATTTTCCAATATGTGTACTGAGAATCATTTAAAATGTGTTGGGAGTGTTGCAGAAAGAGCCGTGTGCGCAACAGATTGATGTGGGAGACTGCTAAATAATAAATGATTAATGTGCCTTAAATAATCAGTGCCAATTTAACCTTCTTCACCTTCCTTTGTTTGCAAAGCCTTATTTTATTGAGGGATCAAGGAATAATTTCTTCCATGTGGATCAGATTACTAAAATGGAACAGAAGGTGAATAGATACAGTCAACTAGCTTTGCGACTGACTGCAAGATCATGTTAAGCTATACAGCTCTAGTAACGGCTGCTAGCTAAATAGGTTGTCCAAAGTATCATGCAGGCATCACACAAACACTCTGCAGCATGTGTCATTGCTAATGAGTTTTCATTAAAATGTGTCTCGAAAGCAGAATTAAATAATCACAGTACAGTTCTCTATTTCTGTCACCAAAAGAAGTCTGACTCAGCACCGCTTTGTCAATCTTTATCAGTCTTTGAATGAAAAGAATTTGTACTTAATTTTGTTCTACACAGAGTAGAAATCCCTAAGAGCTGACATGATTTCTACAATGTCTTTTCTGTGTTTGCCTTGTGGTGATGTTACAGGTTTCACACCTCGGAACTGCTATTCTGTTCATTCTTTGTCTTTCATACTGAGAGTAAAGCTGATGTAAACAGGTTTTGGACTGGTCCTTAACTCATTCCCCATTTAATGAGAATCTGCACATTGCCTTGGACAGCATGCTTCCATTTCCCTCTCAAAGCCTGGGCACTGCTTTCTGCAGAGCCTCCATTTTTCACTAGGAGGGGGTGGAAGACATGGAGGTGGATGCTCTAACTCTTCCCCTCCACCTGCCTTCTATGCTCCTCATCCTCCCTGGCAGCCAGCCAGCACGGTTGATGGATGCTGTGAGGGACCGTGTTGCATTGTGGCCTCTACTTCAGTAAGGCGGGGGAACAGAATACTAAAGTACTTGAACTTCTTGTGCTTTCCAGCTTAGTCTAAATATATTCCTGCTGACAGTATTGCATAGTTTGTTACAGTGTGAAATGAGTTGCATTTTGCCACCTAAACCAGAAAATACATCCTGCTTCTTCCCTCCCCTCCATCCCACCCCCCCCCCGCCGCCTTGGCGACTGATGTCCACCTGCTTTTGTGTGTTACTACCAGATTCTTTTTCTCCATTTATTTCTTATTTTCTCTCTGATTTTGTTTTCTAATGTATACAGTGAAATAATGCAAACTTGAGCATAATGCACCTTTCTCTAATGAAAAATTATTTTAAAGAAATAAGTACCTTTAGAAATCAAATAAACTATTAATCATTTAAGTCTTTGCTTTGCTTGTACAGCTGTGTACCTATACATAGATGGATATCCAGGTTGTTCTTGGCATGTTAATTCCTTTTCCGCAACTTCCTTTAGCAATCCTTTTCTCTTCTTCTCATGTCCAATTTCCTTTTTTTAGTATTTCAAAATACCATTTCAAAATCTGTGTGAGTTTTAGGATGTCCTGCTTGTGCAAATTCTGTCAAACTTTTCATCCATTAAAAGTGAACGATTATGCTGAAACTTTTTTGGTTTTAATGATTGCCTCCCACCAACCCTTACCAAACATATTGCCTCACCATCAAACCCATAGATATTTGCTGTTTGAATTCCATTTAGCCATGAGCTCATGAATGTGAATGAATTGTTACACCTAGTACTGGTCACTACAGGGATAAACAGTTCAAGTTACCAGTGCTGAACTTGCCAGAGGATGCCTGCTTGTGCTCAGGGTTTGGTGTCTGTGGTGCTACACAAAAAGCGATACAGGTTTTCACATAAACAAACTTCAGAAGTAACTTGGTTCTGGGACAGAAATTGAGACTTGCTGTATGGAAGAGACAGGCTTCCGCTAATCACTTCAGTTCTGTGGCTGATTATCAACAGGTATTATGCATTTTAGTTTTGCCTTCTCTAGGAATAAAGAACAGTAAAATTGACATTCTGTAGTGGTGCTCAATTGGTATGAATGATCTTTGGTTTTGATTTGTGGAATGCAAGTTGGTTTCTGGCTGCTTGTATAAATAAACTGTGGGCTGTTTAAGTATCTGCAGTAATATGTGGCTTGATGGTATCATAGCTGAGTTTCCTCATAGACCAGGACTTGATATAACACTGTAGTCTCTGTATCATTGAAAATACTGTTTTCCTGTAATATACTCTGCAGTAACAGTGCAATGTTTTTCTTGCCTGTTAAGCTTTCCATCTTTCTACTTATTCTACATTTCTCTGTCATAAAGTTCTTGTCTTTGTATCTGCAGTTATGCTGTTGCTATCTTGCTTTCAAAGTGCAATAAAATATTGACCAGACCTACTGTCACTAACTTTTGCTGAGGTGTTGGGGGGGGACGGGGATGCAGAGAAGGAAAGCAGGGTGTTTAGTTATTACTACTTATTAATCCTATAAGTTCTTTTTTTTTAAAATAGTGCTTTTCCCACTCTTTCTGCTTTAGCTCCATCACTGTCTTCTGAGAATTCTCCAGAAGTTTGCTTTTTCATTTATGCATATCCATCTAGACATTTTGTCTCATTTCTTATTTTTACTTTAATTTCTGTACAGTACTTGTAAGTTGAGTATGACTTACCAAGATGTTATTGCAGTAGTATATTATTTTCAGCATGTTATGGTTACATTTTTTCTATCATAAAGATGCTACCAGGCAGTTCATGACATCTCTAAGTATCAATTAAATGAGCAGTTATCCCTAGAATTAATAACATGTTTTTACTACATCCACTCTGGCCTGCTACGCTAAGGATAGAAGGAAGTAGGACACTGACAAACAAGACCTTTCAATAGTTTTTACTTGATTGAAATTAAAAAGCCATCCTTGTCCCACTAGATTATACCTTGCTGACTCTGTTCATGAATTAGGCTGAATACTGGCAGAGTCCCATTTGTAAAGCCAGAGAATGGTTTGGGAATATCATAGCAGCACTGAAATATTTTTGAATTTTGTTCAAAAGAATGAACTGAGATTTTAGTAAGGTGCATTCAGTAACAATCAGAAAATCTCAAACGTAGCAACATTTTGCAATAGGCTTTGAATATATTTTCTTAAAAATGATAAAAATTTAGATTCACCTTGAAGAAAAGATCAACAAGCAAAATTCAGAAATGAGGCATGGATAACCACTATATTATACAGCAATGTGTATGGGTTTTGTCATATTAGTACGTTTAAAATGAGTGCTTTTTAATGCAGAATGATCTACTTACACTGTTTTATCATAATGTGGAAATGTTTTCATGTTGTGTGCATGCTGCATGTAGACTCCCTCTATTAGCATAAACTAGCTCAATCTGGTGACCTTCTTCCTGTACAAACATGGCATCTGTTGTACCTAACTGTTTTCTAGCTAGAACTGTGTCATGCACAAGCTGACAAGTCATATTTCTGGTTTTGTATGCATTGTCACTTAATTCCTTGTTATGTTGATCATTAGTGTGAAAGAGGCTTTATTATTACATGGTGCCTGCATGACTGCATACAGCAGAAATGATCATTTTTCATTTAACTTTGTATTGCCATCAAACCATGCATCTCTAAGATTTCATTTCATTTCTTTTTTTCTTTTCTTTCCTTTTTTTTTTTTTTTTTTTTAAAGGCCCTGTGGAATTCTCCATGTTCTGAAGGCTTAGTTTACAGTCCTATCAACATCTCATTGGTTCCATCATTATTAAATTAAAAAACCCAACATCTGGACACTCTGCACTTATGGATTTAATTAAATACTGCTGTATATGAAATGAGCTGCAAGTTACCATTACTGGCAAAATTCTACTACTTAACATAATATTTGTATTATCAACAGTCAAACATCACTTTTTTGGCAGTAATATCTTCATTATTAAATATATCTATGAATAAATTATTAGTAAGCTATCAGAAAATTATCATCTGAAATAAAAAATTATTCTTACCATTTTGTGCACTTAATCATCCATTGGTGATTCACTACAAGTAAGAAAATCCTGTAGTGATGCTTGTCTCTGAGATTGAAAAAAAAATGTCTTCAAGATCTGGAAACCTAAGGAAACTATTATTTTTTAAAACCTGTATTTTTTGTCTTCCAGTAGTAATACATTTGCACCGATTGTGAATACAGGGTCAGCATCTTTCAATATGTGGTCTATTTGATGAATGTTCGTAATGATGTATGTAATTCTTATGCGTGATTCAAGAGACATTTCTGCAGGGGATTTGGTAAACTTATAGAAGGTCAGAATTTGCCCAGCTTTATCCCAGGAAATAGGAGAGCTGATCCTAAACATGTATACTTTGATTTTTATATTCATTAGAATCATAGCTTTGCTCTACTTTTTATCTTATTTTCTGAGGACTTCAGCTTCAGAGACATTGCTAAGACAGCACTGATACATGTGAGCAAAGTGAATACTGTGTTTGCTGGACGTGACTGTGCTACTTGAGTGGATGGCTGTAGATGTCCAAAGTGAGGGGGTGGGGGGTAATTCCTGGTTTATGGCTTCACTAAGCAAGAAATCAGAAGCTAACTGGAGAGTTCACCACAAGTGGTGTCACCACTGTTAGTTGCTTCAGTGTACCCTTACCCAGGATTGACTTCAAATGAGGATGTACACTACACCCACCCTTACCAGGTAAGATAAGATGCTTGTGTGAGCAGTATTCTTAAAATTTCCTGCTAAGACCTTTTCTTACTAACAAGAGACAATACTTGAATCTTGCTACTATGCCATTTTGATCAAGCCTCATAGTATATAATAACAGTTATTCAACTGGAGCACCTGTTTAGCACCTGTAGGTTTAATTTCAAACAGAGGACATACTACTCATTTAAAAATAACATTTCACCAGTTTTTCTTAAATGGATCTGAACTGGAAATAAAAGCACTCAACTCAATATTCATGCAGGTCTTTAAAGTGAATGAACCTTCTCCACAGGTGATGTTGCATTATGTTGGCTGATTCTGTACCACTTAACATGGTGTTACTGTTTATCAGTCTTATATCATCTTTTCTTCTTTTGTTCGTCACAGCCATCTTCAGCATCCTTTCTCGCCCTTTTGGTCAGGCTTCCTGAAACTTCTTTGCGTGTATAATTGCATAGTTCTTACTGTATTTGTTGGAAGTTTCTTGAAAAACCAATTAAGTAGCAAACACAATTTAAAGAAACAACAGAAATGAGCATGTGCATATTATTGTTTTGAACTTCAACTTCCTTTCTGAACTTCATCTGTTGCCATTCTTTCTTCTCTTCCGTGGTACTAGAAAATCCTTTCTGTAATCATTGATGAGCATAAAAATGTCTACCTCTTGCTGTCTGTCATGCTTTCTTTTTTCATCACCATCTTTATTACGGTAATATTTTCAGTCCTTGTAGGATACTGTTATCTGGAAGATGATAGAGAGAACATTTTTGATTGTGATGCTTTGGCACAGAGATCTGTATTTTGCCTAAAGGAATACATATTGGGAATGGAGAGGGTTGTGAAAAAACTTGTAGAAGTCAGTGAAAGAAGGAAAGGAACAGTGGAAGAAAAAATGTTTTCAAGATTCCGATGAGACGAAAACTAGTTTCACTTCCTAAATGAACAAGCTTTTTACCTGTTCCTCCTAAGTCTGTGCAAGACTACTTAAAATACTCAAACAGCTAGTGTATTTCTAAACCTGTTGCCTGATAGAGGTGTTGCTAGCAGCTGTCATTTCAGTGCAAAACTGGACATGGCTCTCTGACTTTGGGGGTGAAGAGCATAAGAGTTGGGATTTTAACTTCCCCATGAAATTACCCCTCATTTCTAATACCTTTTTTGTATTTTTTTTTGTGTTACTTTCATATTTATATAACTTTACAAAATGGTATGAACCAGTAAGAAATTATTCAAGTTTGGTTTTTTGCTCACAGAGCATTTGAATGGTCTGGAAAAAAAAATCACGATTGACAAGTACTATTCAGGCTTCAAGGAGACACTGTAAGTGTGGGCTTTGCATAGGCAAGAACTTAATGCTAGTTTAATTAAAGTCTTAACAGTCTGATCAAAGTTTTTTTATTTTTATTTTTTTTATTATTATTCCAGTTACAGTGATACTAGCACATCTAGTTCAAACATAATTAAGTGTACATAAGGTTCCTAGCACCTGCCTCTTTCTTTGATGTATTGCTCACTCTCGCACAGCCTCTCGTGATCTGAAGGTCAGTGGCTTCAGGTCAGTCGCGGGAGTGGTAGCATTACAGTAAATCTGGTATTGCAACTCCTTGGCAGGAGTCTGATGTTAACATTGATGATTTCTTTCTCCTCATTCTAGAATCCAACCGGGATCCCTCTGTTACTTTTGCTAGCATGTTGTACACCTTGCTCTTTATCATTGATTTCAAGTTCACGTGTCATCTCTGTTATCCTTACAACTGGTTTTACCAGGCTCCAAAGGTTTCTTTCCTTTGATGGTGAGTAACTGGCCATTGCTGAGTTGTTTATAGTCCTGCGGCCTCTGGTGTCATCCAGTGCCTCTAATTATTTGGATTGCTTGTTATTGGAAGATCATTCTTCACACAGTAAGTGCTTCTTACTGGTATCTGTAACATACAGCTGACAAAGCCACCCCTTCCCCCCGACTCCCACCTGCTACCAAACCCTTCCCATTTAAGCCCATTACAAGATGTTATGCCACACGGCTGTAAAAAGCTGGACAACGGCTGGTGCAAAAAAAGGTAAGATTAACCTAGTCATTAGATAACTGCTCTTTAGAGCTACAGTAAATATCTAGGCAGGCCAGACAAAAACAAGTCTTAATGCCCATGTTAGCTTGATCCAAAGCCTGTGTCTTGTTACAAGCAATGGCAACACCATGATAATGGGGATACAATGGTAAAACTGTATTGGCAAAATACTTTGTCCTCATTCTGAGCATTGACATTTAACAAGTGCAGAGGTTTGTTATTTTAACTAGTACACATTGTTCTTTCTCCATTTGATGCTTTGCAAGTGGTACCCGATAGCCTGAGTTTGCTTTCTGCGCTTTCCTCCAGGGACTTCTGAATGTGCAAGTGCAATGCTGTTTGATACAGCATAAGAGGGGAAAAAGTAGAAATTGAGTCACTGGATTTAAAATTAACGAAGGTGCAAAAATATTACAGTGAGAGCAAATGTTTTGTGGTAAATGTTGAGAGACTGAGGAGGAACAGAAGTGATTTTAAGAGTTTTAAGCAGTCAGAGGCAGAAGTCTCAAAAAGCCTGGGGTAGGATAGAGAGGCAGAAAGATTACATGCTGCTTGAATTGAAGGGAGAATTTTTTTTCATTTATCAGTGCCTTTTTTTTTTAATTAATCTTCTGAAGCAATTTCAATATGAAAACATGCAGAACAGTGTGAATACTGGCATATAAATTGTTCTGCTGCACCTTAATATGGATTTGCGCCGATAAAGAATGCCTGTAGCATACAATGTTTACAACAGGTCTCTAAAACAATTTGAAACATAATAATTGAGGCTGTTTGTGGGTGTAGGTAGTGTGTGCATGGTGAAAAGGCTGGAAATTTTGTTGTTCTTAGAAAGTTAGGAGATCAGTGGTTTATCTTCTGGAGCTGAGTTTCCTCAGTGTTAACCAGTGGTTTTCAGGTATATGTACACTATTTGGTCATTTAGATTATAGTTTAAACTGTTCAGTATGCTTTAGACTTTTATATAAGTGTTAAAACTGAAAGAGCTTAGGAGGATAAAGTTAGCATATAATATACAACGTATGTTATACCAATAATAGAAACAGAAGATGCCATTTCTATCCCTATTACTAGTACTTTCTCAACAGAAGTGCAGTGAGAACTATGTCCAGGCTGTCTACTCTGCCTTAATTTCAATGCAGTGCTCTTTTAGTATTCATTTATTCATTTTTAGTAATGGAAGTTTCTACTTCTTAAGAGTCAAGAGAGTATTAACATTAATGATAAAACAGCAAGATGGAGCATGAAGGGAAAGGATTATAAATGAGATTTGGGGAATAGTAATACATTTCTTTTGTAGGGTACAGAAAGGCATTCAATTGAAAACAGAATCTACTGGATACCAGCAATAAAAGGAAAAAAGTTCTGTTTGGTTACTAGCAAATGCACTGCAAAAAAACTTGCAAAGATATATTTCTGTGTGTGCATGTATTAAATCATGCTGAAGTTGAAAGCGTGTGAATTAGATACCATATTATAACTTTATATCCAGTAGCAGCTTTATTACTTTCAGGGAGTTTTTTGTCATCTTAAAAACATCCAGGAAAAACTTGGTGCTGCTGTTAATGTTAACTATCATGATGAAATTAAGTGATAGGTTTGTATTTGATACTAAAATAGGGAGGCTTGATCTGTGTTATGTAATGGTGCATACATACTATTGAATCTTTGGAGAGAAATGCCAACACCTTCACTGACATAATATGTTTTAGGCAAAGAATGAGGAAAGCACAACTGCATGAGAGGAATAGATGATAGAGGCAGTAGGATCTTCATACTTTATGAAACAATTTCAGCTGTACACATCAGAGACATGCGCTTCCCAATGTGCAAGTATTAAAAAGTGTCCATGTGAATATATATTTATTTGTGCATCTGTGTACATCTATATTTCATCTTCCAGTCTGTTAAATGAATGAGAAGAGATTAATGAGGAGACAAATCTACTACAGGAGTCCTGTCAGGTTATGAATAAATTCTGCAAGGAGAAGCCCTAAGAAATTGCCAGATTTCATGTATTACAGAAATAAAGGCAACATGAAGAAAGACAAGTTTTGCTGGTTAGAGTGGAAGTTTACAAAAGGATCAGTTCAGTGTTCCTATCTGGCTCCAGTGGAGTCAGCTTTTAAGACTCTGTATGTTTTGCAAGCATCCAGGTCCCCTGAAAAAAACTCAGGTAATTGCAGAACATTAATAAAAATCCTGAGACTAATGATGAACAGTTGGCTCTTCAGACATTGTCATGTATCTACTCATACTCCCACTGTCACAAGTTTTTTTGAAGGCTTGTGGAACTGTCCCCT
This sequence comes from Sagittarius serpentarius, assembly GCA_034782735.1. Lineage (NCBI taxonomy): Eukaryota > Metazoa > Chordata > Aves > Accipitriformes > Sagittariidae > Sagittarius > Sagittarius serpentarius. The sequence continues at coordinate 3,470,935 of JAVKLA010000007.1, forward strand.
GACACTAGAAGGGGCTTACTAGACAAACAGTAGCTAAGAGGTTGGTTGCCTACCAAAAACTGTTTCATATATATGCACTGCACAATAAATCTAGGAATTTTCAGTCACTGTGGTAACTGGACAGAAGTGAGCCCATTGTTTCTATGTGAGAAGCTCTCTGAATTGCAAAACTAAATGTAAGATGAGCTGAAGCCGCAGAGAATGTTATTTATAGGACTCTGGAAACAATGAGAGCATCACAGTGAACTTGAGGCGTGGCTATGAGGTTGTGTCATTTGCTCTTTCCTGTTTTTTTTTAATTGGGATCTGGAACTGAGAGGCTGTCTGTGCTCCGGGAAGTGCTCTGGTGTGGGTTCTCCATGGGCCACAGTGTGGGTGTCTTCTCCAGTGCCTGAAGCACCTCCTCTCCCTTCTTCTTCACTGACTTTGATGTTTGCAGGGCTTTTTCTCACCTATTTCCCTTCACTCCTCTGCTCTCTGGTGATTTGGCTTGTCTTAAATATGTTTTCACAGAGGTATCACCATCCTTACTGATGCTCACTGGGTCGTTTGTGGACCCACTGTAACGGTGGGTCCATTGCAGAGCTGGCTGGAAGCATTTGTGTCTGGCACGGGGCAGCCCCTGACCTCTTCTCGCAGAGGCTACCCTGCAGCCCTCCCACAGCCAAACACCTGGCCACATAAACCCATTGCAAAAGCAAACAAAAGCAATGTATAACCCCACAGTTGGCCTGAATGGGATGAATGCTAGTAATCTTATAACTGTTTTTCACATTAGGAAAATGCTTCCCTGGACTTACAGATCTGTTAATATGTGAGGGATGAGTATTATAAAATGGTTGATTAGGTATGTGAATTTAGGTACATAGCAAATTCAGAAACAAATGAAACTTAGCACAACTTCTGTTCCAAAATACCTGGATGCACTGAGATTGGTGGTGTTGGTGACAAATACTGTGAATTCATCCTTGGATTGAGAGACAATGTTGGCAGAACTTCCAGTAGTGCCTCAGGCCAAGAAACCTTTTTTTGCTACAGGAGCTGGGCATTGCCTTGAGGGTGTCAGAGAGACGGTCCAAGCCTCAGAAAGAAAAGTTTTACAGATAACATTGCTCCTATTTAATTACATTCTCAGAACAATTAGCCTTCATGAATTACACAAAAATTGGTGTTTTGTTTGCAAGCTGGCCTGAAAAATGAATAAGTTGATGGGGATACTGTGTTAAATTGCATTAATACTGGAATTCTTTTTTGGTAGTACGGAGTTAAGAACAAGTGTTTGGATTAGAGGTCATTTGGCTGTAGCTGGGACTATGTTCAATTTATTTGGGAGAAGATGATCTTCAATGTCAGTGAAAAGGCCTAATTTAAAAAAACATGGAAACAGTATTTACTCCATGTTCTGTTGGGATACAGTCATCCCCTATCCTCATTCAAAATAATCTACCAATCAAATTTTGTGTCAATAAGGCCAAATTAAAGATAGCTTTTTTTTAAGAATGGCGTGCTGTCCTTGTATTGGCAGTGGATTAGTGTTGCATTTAATATTGCTATTCTAGAAAATCTTTAACCAAGTGGTGTGCTGCATCCTTATTAGCAGTCCTGTGTATGTGGTCACATTTTCTGTTAAATCCATACAATACTGGAGAATGTGCAAGCTTGATGTCAACCAAATAGGAGTTGAACAGCGGGTAGAGTTTACCTTCCAAATTTCAGCCACAAATTCTGTGGTAGCCATTTCACAAGCATGTGTCAAACATTGGCAATTTAATCTGTGGGAATAAACTGCTTGGCAAAATAATAATAATAGTCTCTTACAGAAATCTGAATAAATTTTGTGTACATACATTGCTTATACCTGTTCTTGTATTGCTAGAGAAGTAAATTTTAAAATCTTTTTAAAACAGTACAGGTGTGAACTCAACAGTAACTTAAATGGCAAAACCTTTAAAAATTTCCTTGTTATGGAACTCCTAGATGTGATTTGAATGATCTGACTGATGAAATAACATGGACAAGTAGCATGAAAGACAAAACAAGGACAAAACTAGTGAGAACAAAGAAGAAAACAAAACCTCTTACGAATCCATCAGAGTGTACCAACATCTGTCCAGTATTTTCTTTTTAATATTTGTCTTTGCAACAAATATCCATGGAGAGCAATAGGTCTGTCTTCTGAAGGTCTTTATAGCTCAATGCTCTTTCCTGATATCGGCCAGTAGTAGAGAAAAGGCAAAAGAAAAAACAAGTGTAAAGGGATGTTACTAGTAAACTGCCCAGTTTACCAAATGAGATTGGGGATTTTTGTCAACCTGAAGACTGATAATTGCTGATACACCTGTTTTTTATACGTTTATTTCCCTTGTGATTCTCTATCCTGACAACATCTTTAAAGGAATGTGTTCTGGTTTGGGTTTAGTTTGATTATTCTTCTTTATGATATTAGTTTAATTAATGAGCTTCACATCATCTATGGTAGTGATAAAACCAGTATCCAATGTTCACGATTTTTTAATAGGTGTTTTTCAGTAGTTCACTATCACTATAGTTCTGTCTTTATTGAACATGTTTATGCTGAGAAGCAGATTAAGTGGATATTATATACATGGGGCATATGTTGCCAAAAGAATGTGCCAAGTGCTTGAATCGAAGAGCTTTTTATACTCTTTTAAACAGGAAGGGAAGAAATTAGTTGGCTGACTCCATTCCTAAACCCCAGTTTTTTCTGTCTTTCTATCTCAAAACTCTTGTCACCACGTCTGCAAATTTCTCTTGCTTTTGGGAATATTTGCAAACTCTGTTAGTGGTGGGGCTTTTGTTCTGGCTCATTGTTTTCCCCTGCTGTTGCTCCTTTGCTCATTTCCTTTTATCTTGCTGTATTGTTTTTATTCTCTCTCCACATTACAGTCCCATTTGGCTCATCCTCCCCTTTCTTTCTTTTCTATAAAACATCATTTTTATCACCCATAAAGCGTGCTTCTAAAACTTCAACAATAGCAGAAATCAGGAAGTCACACTTTTTCTTTTAACTTCCATTTTTCCTCAATCTTTTTCTTATTTTTAGGCAGAAGGGAAGAGAAGAAAAGATATCTAAGGCAAGCTACCCATACAGAATAATTCTCAGGGACTAGGAAGTTATATTTTTCCCATAATTCCGAATGCTAGCTGCTATGTTCAAAATCTATGAGAAAAAAATAATGCCATTTTCAATTCTGTGGATGTTAAGGTGTCTTGGTTTCAGCTGGGATAGAGTTAATTGTCTTCCTAGTAGCTGGTACAGCGCTGTGTTTTGGGTTTAGGATGAGAAGGATGTTGGTAACACCTTGGTGGTTTCAGTTGTTGCTCAGTCGTATTTAGAATAAGTCAAGGACTTTCCAGCTTCTCCTGCCCAGCCAGCAAGAAGGCTGGAGGGGCACAGGAAAGGTGGGAGGGGGCACAGCCAGGACAGCTGATCCAGACTGGCCAAAGGGGTATTCCACACCATGGGACGTCATGCCCAGTATATAAACTGGGTGGGGGGGAGTTGCCTGGGGCAGATCGCTGCTCGGGAACTAACTGGGCATCGGTTGGCGAGTGGTGAGCATTTGCACTGTGCATCACTTGTTTTGTGCATTCCAAGCCTTTTATTGTTATTGTAACTTCATTGTTGTTATTAGTGTCATTGTTAGTTTCTTTCTTTCTGTTCTATTAAACTGTTGTTATATCAACCCACAAGCTTTACCTTTTTCCCCATTCTATCCCCAACCCCCTGGGTGGGGGCGGAAAATGAGTGAGCAGCTGCGTGGTGCTGAGTTGCTGGCTGGGGTTAAACCACAACATAAAGTAATTTTATATATCTTTTCATATGTCTAGAAAATTGTATAGGTTTATTCCATTTTGTGTCAAGTAAGAAATTCCTGTAAAAATTGTTTACCCACCCTTAGGTTTTCTTGAACTATTTGTAACAGATTCTGGTTGGCAGATAGGAAGAGAGCTTTACTGTGTGCTGTCTACTTGGACTGCATAGAGAACAGACAGCTATTTTCCGCTGACCATGCAGATGTACAATTTAATTAAAATACTTTTAAAATCTTTTGAGCATCTACAGAAAACTTTGTAGACTGCTAGAAGGCTTACTTTGCATTAATGCTTTGCAGTACCTAATATTCCATAATGTAATGAATTTTCAGTAGGTCATGCCACTGTTCCAGCTAAACACTGAGTGCTTTCTGTATGTTTATCATGTCACGCGTTCATGGAAGATGCTAGCACAGTAACTTGGAGGGTGCAAAGAGAGCACTGACGTCATATATTCCTCTTTCGTACTGCTAGTCTATACAGTTGAGTACAGATCTCATAGTCCTTGTTGTTGCACACAAATACCCATAAAATTCTTAAAGCTGACTTTTAATACTCTAGATGAGTTACTGTTAGTAAAGATAGGAGAGTTTAATATTTTGACAATATTGGGCAACTTTCCTTCCACTGAAGACACTCACTTCAGCTTTGTTTCTATCCTGCATTGTTCCAGCTGTTGCTTCCCCTTGCTGTTTGGTTATAAGTAATGAATGTAATGTGCTGCTTTACTTCTGATATATTTAATCTATGATTAGTACCAGTATTTCTGCGTAAGCATAAAAAACTGTTCAAAGACTTGAGGCCATGTGCTTATAAAGTACTCATCTTGTTCTTGTATTAATTTGAGTAGACTATTGCAGGACCAAATAAAAATCTTATTAAATACACCTGGGAAAGCATACCCATTGAAGATTTTGCATAGCAAGATTTCACTTCCTATTCACGGGAGGCCTTTTATAGGCCAGGTTAAAGAAATCAGTGTACTATCCTGTTGTCTAGAGAATTCTTGCCCAGGGGATGCATGCTGCTGCTTCAGATTTTCTTAGCCATGAGATTAAGCCAGCTTTTACAGAAGTATTTACGGTGTACAGCTCAATACCTGTAGCCAGGGGAAGCTCTGTTTTGATTGAAGAACAAGGAAGTGTGGACAGCCTGACTCAACTTTCATGTTCAATTTGGGATGCCAGAACATTATATTGAACTATCCAGAGGCATTAGGGTGAGTCACTCAAAATCTCTTCTGCACATTTTCTCAGTATTTGGGTTTTCTTTTGCACATAGTAAATTATAGGGGTTTTCCTTTTTGCTAAAACTCATTAAATGTAACTACATCAGTAATGTGACATGTTATTCTGTAACTTCTAGTTGCATAAATTTGCTCTACTATATATGTGTGTGTGTGTAAGAGATGATGTTTCAAATAACTAGTGGGGAAACCTCCCACAGTATATGATAATTATTCACTCTTACACCTCTTCCAAGACTGAAGTCTAGGTCACTTCTCACAGGTTAACAAATACATTATTTCTGGAAAAGTTCTGCTGCCTACAGGAAACTACTTTCTTTTAAAAGGGGCAAGTGGGGGAGTCATTGGGAAGGGGAGCAGGGATGAAGAATGTGCAATATATTTAATGAAATGATTTTTTTTTTCATATTTTTATTCTATCTTTCTTTGAAATGTTTTCTGGAAGCTTCCAGTGCTTTCACTTCCTATTCTTGTAAACTTGCCTCATGGACTCGTTACAATTCTCTAATGCCCAAGTCTCTGTTCCTCCCTGTATTTCTTTTCTTTTTTCTTTAGTTCCCAGACTTTTTCTTTGCCAGCACTTTGGCTTCCATGCTACTTCTGTGCTCATTTGTGAACAGTCGTCTTCCCCATCTGCAGTTTTCATTCTTGCTTGAAATCTTCCTTGAAATGTGTCTCCTTTATTATCTTTTTGTAGTCATATTGGTAGTGCAGAACCAATAACTTGGAGTGCAAGTTTATATGGAGGTACCAGTGAAGTCAAGAGGGAAGACTTTTGGGTGTAGAATAAAATTTCCAATTGGAAAAAAGTTACTGTTTAATTTTTACTAACCTGTTTAATCTTACGTAACATCTGTATCAGTTACCACAAAATAGGTTGTATGCCTATGTTAAGAAAATAAGTTAAATCAAGGATTGTCACAAAATCCTTAGCCATTTTATCTTTTTTTATTGTCTCGAAAGTGTATTCTCCAGGCTCTTGGTTATTGTTGAGTTATTGCATCAACTGCAGATTTCCCGAATTCATATAGAATTAGCACGTTAGTGTTACTGATGCAAGTAAGCTTCCTCTTTAAGTAAGCTTTCCACTTTAGAAATAATAATGATGATATTTAAATACCCTGACACTTTCTCCTGCTGTTCGCTATCGTTTTCACCTGCTTTGTCTTTAGAAGCCAACATCTGGCTACACAGTCAACATCTGTGGCAACAGTTGTGGCTATATTTGGCAACTAGAGGATCCACATGATATAGTGCACTTAAAATGTAACCTTTAGAATAGAGTTTTCTGGAGGCAGTATTTTAAATCAATGTTGCTTTGTTCCTCACACTGTGGGGAAAAGCTCTGCCAGTTAGCCCTGTTTTTGATAACTGTATAACTGTCATAGAATTGCAGTGACCGTAGGAATTGCAGCAAGTCTTTGCCTACTAATAATACCTTCTTTTCCATTAATATCTATTATTTTTGCATAACTTTAGTCCCAATTAAAATAACGAAAAAACCCCACATATAAAGTTTATTTTAAAAGGATGCTTTAAAATTACTCTGCAGAGCTCTCTAGGGATGTGACAAGTTTTGGGAGAGAAGATATTTAATCCACAGGACAGTTCAAATTCTCATCCTTAGATGCAAACTATTTCCTGGATTGGTTAGAAAAAACCACGAGGGTGCCAGAATCTGTCTCTAGTGTACTTTATTTAATCACAAATTAGTTAATTGTTATGTGGTACATAGGCACTATACATATGATAATATACAAAAGCTACTACCGATTGTAACTGCTTTGAATTCAGTGCAACCTTTCCAAAGTAATTGATCAAATGATACGTGATTATAAGAAGCAACGTGTAGATGTTGGATAGCTATGTTGATGCCCTTTTAATTTCAAAGGAAGCTACATTTGCTGAGGTGGGAATTGACCAGTAACAACTCGAGCTTTTGCAGGTTGACTGGTAGCCATGCTTGAAACCTTTTCTTTTTGTTGTCTAAATTATTTATGGTGCCTTTAGTTAGGCAAAGTTGGCAAACCAGTTTATGTTTGTACACGATTATACTACCTACACGAGGTTTACAATTTCATTACCAGCCGTAAATGGAAACATAATCCAAATCACAGCATACAATGTCAAAGGATCTCTAAGGCCAATATAATATTAATGTAAAATATCCAAAGTGCTTCTTTCATATGTTTTAATAACATTACCTTTTCAAAAGGGTTAAGTTACTTGCTGCAACAAACATTAACTTCAGTAACTCAACATCTTACTGTAGTTTTCTTCTTTCAGGAAAACAATTAGTTTGAGCAGTGTAATGCTCTTCCACCAATGGGCTCTAAGGTTGTGCTAAATGAATATTTAAAATCTGGGGCCTTCTCTTAACAAAACATAAAACACCATCTTGAACAGTATCTTCAAAAATAATTAAACTGGTTCCTGAAACCAATCAGCACTGACATTTGTTGGTGAACAGGGTCATATCAGTACACAGTTCCTTATCTTCACTGAAGATTTTGCAGACACGTGGAACCTATTAGGAGACACCTTAATATTCTAGATTTTGTAGCACACCGGTCCACATACGGAGAAGTATTTAATTACCAGCTGCAGTCAACATCCTCCAAAAACCTAAATATAGTTTGTGGATTTTATCAAGGTAACTTGAAATTTTAAATATCTTTGTGATGTAAATGACCCAGGCACGACTTTTTATGCAAATATGGGGAGCTGGGAGGTTTTGCAGAAGAAATAATAATTATTTTAAAGTTCTGTGGGCTTTTTTGGTGTCTTTTTTTTTTCACAGAGTTTTTTCATTACTGCATCTTTTTTCCACCACGGTATTCTCAATTAGCATAATGGAGGTTTTCCACTGTGAACCTTTTGTACATGAAACGTGCCTAAAACTTTATCTTGTACTAATGAGTATTAATCGCTGTGTCACTTTGTATGAATGCATGAAATTGTTATGTCCTAGAAGTAAGGATTTTCCACTGTATTTGCCTCAAAGACTTTTCACCATTGTTAGAAAATAAATCTGCTTTGCCTTTAAAAGGTATAGATAGGCTGCTGTGAAGGGTGTCAGAGATGGGATCTGTCCATTTATTATTTTTTATAATGGAGTCTGAAATTGAATATGTTGTTCATTTATTTGTGTGGCACAAGTAGAATAGTATTACATTTTTTGTACAGTTCATGTGAACACATATATCAAGATTGAAGTAAAAGCTATTTACAAATTGTGAGAACTAGGGGGGACAGCAATTGCTTGTTGTTTCCTTGGTTTAGCTCTCCAAATTCAAAAATTATTTAAAAGTTATAACTTGCTCCCCTTCCATGGAGTTTAAAGGCTGCATTCTCTATCCAAAAAATTTGGGTTGAGGTAGACAGGTAGTATTTGTTTTTATTATTATTATTCCTTGCACTGTGACTGGAGAAAGGAGGGGACTGCTCATTCAGAATTTAGAAAAACTTACTAACTTTGCAAAATGAATCTGAATTTTTCTACCTGCAGAGTGCTTGATGAAAACATTAGAATTTTAAGTGTAGTACTGTATACATACGTAAAGTACAATGTGGTGCTGTTTTATCAGAAAGCAGTTTTCTGTCGCTGTTTGGCTTTGTATGGCCTTTGTAGTTTATTTAATTAGGTTCTGATCACATCCAAGTTTGTAATGAAACTGTACATTACGTAGAAGGCCACAGTGTGCGTATTCAGGCATTTATCACTTCTGAGGCGGAGAGAAGTAAATATTCTGCCACCTTTTCCAGTTGTCTCATGTTTTAGCATGATGAACTCTGGGATCCTGACCTGTGCCAATCAGTAGCACTCCACCAGGCTGTTCTGGTCTGTCATAAGCGCCATGCACTGCAGTGTCTTTTGCGTGGGCATGATCTGTTCTTTTGTGTATTTTCTTTTACTGTGAAAGTTTCTGAAATGATACTGAAGTACGTAGTTCCCTTTGTTTAAAAATAAAGTAAAAAAAAGTGATGCTGACTTCATTTAGTCTAGTACTTGAGTGTGATTCACAGTTAACCTCCACTTGTATACACTGTTACAAATACTAACTAATCCTGTTTGCAAAGACAAATTGTGATTAATGCATATCCTTAAAATTTACACCTAATTACACAGAATATAATCTCTAAATTTGTATAAACAGAAGTTACAATTTTGAACATTGTAGATAATAAGCAATTTTCTGAATTTACATTGCATGTGCTAATTAAGGACTGCTTCATTGTATTTACATTTGCAAACAGGTTTTGTTCTCATTACTCAGCTTAGTGCTCTGCGAACAGAGGAAAGTAACGTCATTTTTTGCACAGGTCCGAAATATACATCTTAAACTTGATTTCGAATCTAGATTCATCTTTTGATGAATTGAACTAGTTAGTGGCATTTTATTTAACAATTGCTATTGATTTAATGAAATTTACCTGCACATAAAAGAAAGGGAAATTCTGAGGGTTTTTTTTTTTCTTTTTAGCATTTTGATGAATACCTCCTTTTTATTCTTGGGAAGCTAAACCCTTATGCAGTAATAAACTTTATCATGGCATACAAATAATGCATGGGTCAGTATGCAATATAAGAAATGTCTTGTGCCAACAGTAATAATAAATATCTTAAGATTTTTATTGATATACACTTTTTTTTCTGTTCTTATATGTATGAGCAGAATTTGAAGCCTGGGCAATCTAAAATTCTGAAAGAGAAGAAAATTTCTTGGAGGCTTTTGTTTTGGTTGTGTTTTCAGAGCCAGATTAAAAAGCACATACCCACATTGTGATGAAATACGTAATTTGTATAATGTGGTAGTTTAAGCAAAGTATTAATTTTCAACCATGGTAAGCTAAAAATAAAATTTAGCAGATCTTATTTTTATAGTTGGTCTATTACAAACTACCTCTTTCTAAATTAAAGTAAAACCCGTAGTTGAAACCCAATTATTATCTTGTATTTAAATCCATTCACTGCTTTCAAATAATTTTTACTTTTTTTGGTTTCCTACCATGAGTCAAAAAATGTTATTTATAAACATTTACTAACAATAGTTTAAAAATACTTACATTTCAACCATCTCATAAAACAATAGCCATTAACAGTAATTGATGATTATATGCTGCTTAGTGAAATATTTGTTGTTTTGTTTATTTGGATATACCTGCTATCGTGATAAAAAAAACACAAACTAATTATCATTGGGGAAGACTTTCAAATACATTTGATCTCAGACATTTTAAAAACTATTATTATGGTGGTTATATTTTCTATAATACTACTGCATGTTTCTAATTCAAATAAATAGAGGATTCCAGAGCACACAAGATCTTGACATTGCTGCCAGTGTTAACATTGGGCTTCATGGTGGGACGTAATGCAGGTCAGTGATGTAACCTATTTTTTTTCTCCAGTGACATAATTCTGTGATATGGTGATGGCTAAATTGTCCATATTGAATATGTGGAAAGATGCAGCACAGACTGATGAAGAATTAAATTTATAAAACTTTACTGAAATTGCTCAGTAAGCCTAATGTAGACGTTATTCAAATGAGCTAGTGATAACCTTCATTATAGAGATGTGATCCAGTGTTGTTGTTCCTTGGACCATTCCTGTCACTTGGTCTGTGAAGTTCAACTTCAGGGAAGATGCTGAAGGGCTTGTAGTTATACTTGGTAATGTTTTAAAAATTGCTAACTTTATTATCATGTTTCAGGTTATAATGTGTTTTACACATTCTCCTAAATCAAAAATGAACATGAGTTTTAATGAGCAGATTTGTTTCTGTAGTTTTTTTCGTTAATATGGTAACTACTTTACATGTATGCGCTTTTGATTTATTTATTAATTGCTTGAAAAAAGTCTCCAGGGAAAGCTTTTGAGATGCTTTCATTGGAGGGTGAGTCTTTAGATGTTAAACAAATGTAATTGTTATCGGGGAAAAAAAAAGAATCAAATGGAGAACAGCAAAAGCAAAACCTGTTTTACTTGCTGATGCTTACCTGATATTTCCAGGTTTGATTTCTTAATAGCGCTTGATCCATCTGTGACTGTTGAGACACTATCGAGTTTTTTTAATGCACCTTATTTTTTAAAAAACTGTGATCTAATGCATTTTTAGGGCCAGTAGAAGACAAAGATTCTGTATGCGACAACAAAGCATTATTGAGATGGAAGTAGCAAGACAAGGTTCTCTCAAATGATTTAATCAAATAATTGGTTTTTGTTTGCATTTATTTCAGAAAACGAACCCGATCCTCTACTTTCAAGTTTTCACTATCAGTTGCATCTTTTTAACCTTCCGTAGACTGTTTCTTCTTTCATTTTAAGTTCTGAAATCAAGCACTTTGCCCTTATGCTCGTATTAATTCTCCAGGTCCACGAAAAGCATCTTAATCCAAATCCACACGTTGTGATGCTGCAGTGTCACTGAAATTTCTGCAGTTTTCCGTGCAGTTGCCTACCTCACATAATGTGTATCATTTCCTCAAAGTCCTAGCTTAAAGAGAGGTGGATTTTATTCACAAGTGCAAATTTGATTTTGAGTACTGACAATTGTTAATCTAAAATTTGTGTATATTTGTCAGTTTAAAGTTTTTCTGGAAAAAAAAGCCTTCAAAATCAAAACACATGGTATAATAAATAGAACAACCTTCCCTTCACTGGGATTCAATTTAGATAAATTACAGTTATTAGTAGGTCCCTGTTTCTCCATTATTTTTAAAATGGAAACTATGTAATTTATGCATTGTTCTTAAAATAAATGTCGCTATTGAACTTCAAGGACTGTCCACAAGATGTGATCCAACGGTAATTTATGTAATAATGTTTGCCAGGGACTTATGAGAGCTGGAAGCAATCGCTGCTAAGGCAGTTTGAGTGTCCATGTGTGTCCGCACTTGAGGTATTCACTTATACCATTGTAATTACTTGTATGTCACATTTAAATGTTCCCTTTTTTTTAAGGCCTTAAGAAAGCAGAGTGACTGCAGTGGCAATACCAGTTATCTGCAGGGAGGGATTCTGAATTACCACCAGAACCTGGATTGCTACAGCATTTTCCACCTTAGCTATTCCGCACTCTTGCTGAAAGTTGAGATAAATCAGCATAGTTGCATGTACTGGACAAATTTAAGTAAGAATTCACATTAGTTTGTATATGTATGTATGTACACACAAGTGAATCAGAAATTTATCAGCAAGACATCCAAAATAATCCTTCCTCTCCATTTGGTGCTCGTAACGCCTCCTGAGACTGCTGCTGTGTTTTGGGGATTGCATTTCAAGACCAGAAATGAATCAAGTTGTGAAAGTCCAGAGGAAGCAGGAGATGAGCAGAAGTCTAGAAACCATCTTTTGCTCAGAGAATTTGCTGGAATCTGGATAGCTTGAGGAAAAGAAACAGTGTTAGAAACTGTTCAAAGTAGATCTCTCAGCTAAAAGTTTTTACAAAAACTGTTCTCTTATCAGCTCGGGTTCTGCATGTGAGCAATGGTGAAGTTGAGATGGTTAATTAAAGCTAAGTGGGAAGAAGAAAAATGGCATTAGTATTTTATTAATAGGAACCTGGGAAGCAAGAAGATTTACTAGCAAAAGCAGCCTTCAGTGATCCAGAGCTGAGGTTACCTGAGAAGGATCACCCCTGGGATTCAGTTCCATCACGGGGTGGACTTGTGTCTTCCTGCTGCCCCTTTCAGTGGTGCTGAACTACTCGCTCATATTATGGACCTGCATCTGAACTCTGCAAAAAGTGAACAATTTTCTGCTGGCTATCTCAGTTCAAGAACTGTGTAATGCCAGGGCTGGCAGTTTAAAGGGCGATATCATGAAAGTGGGAAGAGTAGGTGATTGCAGGGAAACCTAACACCTCCCTGAAGATGTGATTCACTCCAGCTAAGCCTGTCAGTGGCAGTTTGCCACAGAATTTGTGCTAGCTCTCACCAGACAACCTGGTGAGCCAGTTCGGGAAGGTATTCGCTTCTCTGTTGGGTTAGTTACCACTGGCTGATCTCCTGACCTGGCTCCCTGGGGTGTCAGGGGCATGCCAGCGCTGTTAAGAAAGGAGCAGCAGGAGGCCCAACAATACCATTGCTGTAGGCTGCAGCTGGCTGGTGCACCTCTTCAGGTCTCCATGAAAGCAGAGGGCCCAGGGACAACACAGTGTGGCTTTTCTGTTTTCCCCACAGTGGCCAGTGATTTTCCGGTGTCTGGGTAGTCCGTTGTCTTGGAGAGCTCACCCTGCCAGGAACCTATGATGCAATTGCTGCTGCTTGCGTAAGAGTGGGTAGGGCTGCAGGACAAGACTGTGGAGCCCAAACTTTGACTGACTTCATGTGCTGTGGAGGAGTGATAATATCTCACTGGTATAAAGAACTGCACTCAAGCTTAACCTGATACTCTATTGATCCAATGGGTTTTTAAATGTGGGGTCAGAAGACTCATGATCTTGGCTTGAGAATTCACGGGGATAAGTGGAAACCAGTTTAAATTTTAAATGTGGTGTAAATAGCCCAAGTTCAGGCCATGGCATGAGTATGTGCATGCTCAGGTTTGTACGTGGGTGGGTATATATTCTTGCTAGCCTTTCTAATGTTTCAAATCCCTGAGCAATCAATCTCAAAATTCCACATAGTGTAGTAAGTTGATAGACTTGATTTTTAAATAAATGGAAGTGAAAGTACTGATTTTGTTAACTGTGTTTTCAATTGGTTCATTAAAAATAATTCAGTTACTGTATGTACCATAGCGCCAAAACCCTAAAGCTATTGAAAAGGAAACCTTAAAAATGTAGGTTTATGTTTGCTAGGAAAACTCAATGCTGTTAATGTAAGGCTGGCAAGAGATAAATATCTATTCATCAATATTGCATTTAGAGAAATTTATCTTAATGTTTTCAGAAGCACCCATCCTTAAATGTATTCCCCAAACTCGACTGAAGTGTCTTGTGCTCTATCCATAATCTAGCATCCTGCAAACCCCCAAGTGTAGGAGTAAGAAGATGTTTACATAGTGTATTACCTCCAAATGTTGATTTCTTTCCTTTCTTGACAGCTATTCAGTCAACTGTTAGTAGATCTTATGGGATGAATTGAGTATTTTTCTTTGTTTGGAGTGCAGGAAGGAAAGGAAGAGAAGCAGTAACTAGTAACGGTGTAGTTCTGTACTACATTTATGGTGCTCCAATAGCAAGATGCTAACTGAAATGGCTTCTGCTTTCCATGTAGCACTGAATATAGTGATTGTGGAGCCACAGTGTGAGTCAGTTGATACACTGAGAGGGGTCCACCTGCACCAACTTGTCCGGCAGCATCCTGATCTCTAGAGCTGGCATAAGGGTGTGGAGGGATGCAAGAACCCACTGGCTTCTCTTTCAGTGCAGCTTGCCCCTGCAGCAAGTTAGTTGTGGCAAAATTGAAAACTGTACCTTGAGTTGTGAGAGGGAAAACAAGGAGTGAAGCAAGCTGACACTCGGCTTCCCAGCACGGTCTGCGGAGTGTGACTTTCAGTGGTAACACACGCAGGTGCTCCACGGACAAGGTCAAGAGCCAGTGTTGCCAAGTGGCACAATGGGAAAGAAACTTTTCACTGAGGTCAGAAGATTTTCTGGTGGATGGTCATAAGCAGAATACTCTCACATGTGGTCAGTCTTGGAGAAACATGCTGGTAAACCCAGAGTGCCCGGAGAACGTGTCTCGTGCTAGCACAGACCTTCCTTGAGAGGGAATGCTAGTGCTTCAAGCATAGTCCTAGAGAGCCATGCTGCATATGTCGAATGCCACTGAGGGGTGCAACTCGTGACACACTAGCAGTTGACAGCCCACGTTCTTGATAATATAATCAATGATGTAAATACCTTACGAATTATTCCCATTCTCTTATAGGCAGCTGTTGAAGATAAGGGATGATGAAATGATAATTCTTTCTGAGAAGTGCAAACATTAAAAGTTCTTCTCTGAAAAGTGTGCTGCTTAACAAAACCCAATCCTTACACACCACCAGGCGAAAAAAAAAGAACACGCACGGTATTATTTGTGGTAAGGAAGGATAAAGAAAGAAGGTAATGTACCAGAAGGAGGGCAAACTTCCACAGGGATACTGCAATTGAAGTTCAGTCTTATCAAGAGCATTTCTCTTCATCGCAAAATGATACAGAAGTCTAAATTAGCATATGCAAACAGACATAGTCCATGCCTATTTGTTGTAGGTGCTATTACCAAAGCATGATGTATATGAAAATTTTCATTTTACCATTTGTGCAGAGTTACAACTCAAATCAATTCATAGCTTTTGAAAAAATGCAGTAGTTCTACATGTTAATTAAGTACTTGTTGAAGATAAAATGCAGTAATATATTTTACAACCCTGAAGGGAGCAATAAATTGATGATACCTTAATATTGGTATTTTTGCTTTTTTAGTGTCATTACCATCTTATACTGTACATGTAGCTGTAATGTCACTCAGTGTTTTGGGGATTGTTCTGGAATTTCTGCTTTACCTTTCTGTACCTGCTTTTTTTTTTTTTTTTCACCACAGCATGATTTAGCAGTGAGGCTTCTGAGTTTATTATCAGAAAACCTGTTTTCTGATGTCATGCTTCCACTGATGTTCTGTATGATCTCACCTATGTAATTTTTCCTTTCTGTACCTTGGTTCCCTTATTTGCCATTTATTGAAATGCTTTGAATTCTCTCAATCTCAAGAATTATTCTTTATTAGGAAAATATACCAGCTTTTTTTTTTTTAAATATTTGCATAAAATATTTAAATTGGCAATACTGCATTACTGATTTATACTGGTTTAGTAGAGGTAACAAGTGTGATGGCTTTGTGTCAACATTTCAAAGTAAAAATGAGTGTTCATAATACAAAAGCCATCAGCTAATCAGATTGTTATTAACAGTTTAAATAGGTAATTTTAAAACCCTTATCTGTCTACCTAGCTTGAAAAGTAATACAGTGAGATTCTTAGTGGATCATAAATTGGCATAGTTTAAATGCCATTGCTCTTAATTTTATATGCTGCTGCTATTAAACCATGAAATGTATGTGCTCAGAAGTTGGTCTGCTGTTTAGCGTATGGCACCGGACTGTATCTGACACTACCACCATTGTCTGTTAAGATTGTCTGTAACACACCCATGCTGTGGGAAGAGAGAATTACTGAATTTTTAAAATAATGCATTATATAAATGAATTAATATAGCTGTTCCTGTGCCAGGTTTTTTGAACAAATTGGAACTTTTTTCAAAACAAAACCAAGAAAACTGTGAATTCTGAAAAGGACAGTATTTTCAACCATCCAGGAATGGAAGGATCAAGATTATTCTTTTTGTTCCTGCTGCTTAAACTGGAATGTTTATTGGAGATTCACATGCTTTAACCTAAACAGGTTTTGTGGGTGGCTTTTCTATTGTTGTTTTGGAGTCGGGTGGTTTGGATTTTTTTAGGGAGGGAGGCGGTTCATGGCATTACATTTTGAATACTTTGCAATATGGTTTGTTGTGTTCTGCCTCATAGATAAAACACTTATTTTCTAATAAATCTGGAGGATTTTAATCTGAAAGTACATTCTATGGTGCTGAGATTAGATCAAGTTAATACTGATTTCTGAGAGAATTCATCTCTTCTTAGAGAAAAATGAGAGGAGGTTTCTAAAAATAGAATTTATTCTGACTGAGATTACTGCCTATGTGTTTTTGCATGCTTAATTTTTGAGACTTTTCATTACTGAATAAGCTGTTTTATGGGGGAAAAAAAAAACCACCTTGCAAATTTTTTTCCAGTAAGAGCAGTGCATGTGCAGAAATAACTTTTGCATTACTCCCCAAAAAGCTCCATTGATATCTGTGACACCCATCCCTTGATTTAGCATGAATCACAGCTACAAGCACGTGTGGAGAATTATATAATGTTGTTTAGAAGAGTTGCATTTTTATGTGTGGTGTTATTTTACTGAAGGTGTATGGGAGCATGGCATGGAACCATAATGCAGCTTGTTCTGCTTTAGTATGTTATGATAGGATTAACTTCTACTGTAACTGATGCTATTTTGATTAATGCATCACAAAATATGGGCCAGCTGGACAGCAACCTACCCCATGAGCCTTATAATGTTTCCAAATTCATCATTCTTGGTACGTAATGTGTCTCATTTTTCCCTGTGGGCTGCCATAACCTACTATTCTATAGCAAGGTTGAGCTTCTAAAATATCAGACTTTAATGAAAAAGTGAATTATTACTCAAAAAAGACAGAATTTGCTTGTAACCAGTGAGTCCTGCTGTCTTTTGTTATGGATGATTGGTCAATTGGCTTGCACTTTTGCATTCTGCTCTTCTGTTGGATTTGATGTAAGGGTCTGCCATTTTCTTTCTGTAAGATAGCAAAATAAACCAACATGTTAATTGAGTACTTTCTGATTGCAGATAAACATATTGTCGGGTTACTTTCTGAAGATTTCAGGACACTAAATTTAATTTTATAAGCCATTTCGTGGTGGTATTTTGGGTTTCCTTTTCCTCTTGAAGTGTAGAAGATTCATTGTCTTCAAACATGCCCAATTCAGATTGCACCTTCCTTGACTAGTCTGTGATACTATTACTCCAGTAAAAGGCAAGCACTGTAAAACCTAAAGCCTGCACTTACATCTTACTGCCTGATTCCTTTCAGGAAGACACTATATAAAGGACGATAGAGGATTTGGTCCCAAGGAAAGTATGGTTTATTATGAAAAAGAAAATTATTTATATCTGTGTATTTCAAAAATATTTTGTTCTAGTACATACCTTAATGTAACAGCCAGTTTAGTGAGAAGTCTAGCATTTGCTTGAAATACTATCCCCACAAAAGTGTTTCATTAGAACAAGTGGTGACTCCAAAACTGACCTCTGCAACAGCATTGTTGGGGATAAAGAAAATGCAGAATGCTGTGGAAGGCAGCAACCCTGTTTCTCTTTCTTAACTTGCCTTTGTAGTTTGCTGTTGCCTTTGCAAGGACCTCTACTTTTTCAGTGTGATACGGATCCCGTCGTGGGGAACACGAGCTACATTGTGAAAGTGAGCCTGTGGGCTGCAAGCAAAGCATTTTGCTGAGGCAGCAGATTGTTTAAATTGTGAGAAGTGCAGAATGACAGATAACAGGAATTATCTTACTAAGTGTCCCCTATTGACAGTGCTAGAAATGGTGATACTGAAAATCATACATGTCTTGTGTCTCTCTTGCTGTACTCAGTAGTGGAGGATTGATAAGTGCCGTACTAGTTAGTCTTTTGGGTGTCTGATCAAGTCTGGGGTTTCAATTTTAACTTAATTGCGGAAATTGTCTTTTGTTATGCAAAAAAATGAGTTGGTTTTTTAAAAAAACATTACCATGTTGTGTCAGTGTCTCAAAAGTCTTAATTCTGTTATTAAAGGGTATGAGAGAATTAGTGTACCAACATGACTGCAAGCTTCAACAATAAGTCGTACATAACTCATTTCTATATCACCTTTACAGAAGCATTAATTCCTGTAAAGTGGTTTTGGTTACTTTTCTCTGCTGATTTACAGTGTTAACAGAACTAGCTGAAAATACAGACAGAATTTTGTGCTTAATTATTTGGAAGAGACAAGGTAAAAGAGTAGCAGTTAACTATATATTGACAGTATAAAATTTGTTTTGCAGAAAAATTAATATATTTCATGGCTCTCTTCAAGTTTGTACATCTAAAAATGGACTCTAAATTTATGCCAGGATACTGCATCATTAATTTTTAATAGAGAAATAAATCTAGGTATCATCAGCATAACAATGCTATAATCTTTGGATCTGAGTAATGTGTCTCATGGGTGGGCATGAATGGCAAGTAAGAGGGGATAAAATATGTAGCTTTAGGTAAGGCACTGTGGGGATTGGTGAAGATCTGGATGCTATTCCTGAAACACAGGTTAGTAATGTCCTATCAAAGCAGAGCTATACCATAAAAGAGACAGCAATATTAACATAAAATAAAAGGAAAGAAATTTGTACTTCTGCTTTAAAAAAAAAAAAAGCTACAAATGAAACCCCACTATAAACAGACAACTTAAACTTAGAATTGTTTTCTATGCTACAGTAATTTGTTTACTTAGCTCCAGTAACTTGTATTCTGAAAAGAATGAAACCAAACATTTAACTGATTGGCCATAGGAAAAGACAGCAATTTTGAATCATGCTTGTTGGTGTTAGGTCTGTAGATTGTATGGATATATAGAGAGCCTGTCTGTATATCAGAATAGTTCACTTCATTACCAGAAAGAAATACCACTGGAGTCCTACTCAATACGGCAGCAGAAGCAACAGCAGGGTTTTCACTGAAGTTTCATTAGCTGATTATACCAATAGAAATTTCTAATGATGATGGGAATTTGAAGACTAAACTACTGGTATACACTGGCTATTTTTGTTTGACTGTACCCTGTGAGTCTTGAAATACCCCAGAGACTGATAATCACAAGTAAGTCTGTCCAAATAAGTTAGAGGTGAACTAGAGCAGCCGATGTTTTTCTAAACTTTTTTCCTTTAGGCAGCTTGTGAAATACTACCAAATTTTGTAGGGAGACTTTTCAATATATTCCATGCTATAAACCAAGGAGCACTCACTGCTATAGCATCACCCTACTTTTCAGGTTTTGGAATTGCTTTTGCAGATTTTGCAGGTTTTAATATTTAGGAGGGGGGGTGGTTAGCTATCAGTTCCATTTTCAGTCTTAGATCTTTCAGTGCATTGTTAATGCTACTTTGCATTTACATAGAAACATAAATCTAGTGCCTTTTATACATGTAAAGTTTAGCTTATCTCCCTTAGAGGTGCTAAGTAGCATTTTTTTCATTCTCATTTTGGTAATTCTTATCAGCAGAGGCCCACTTTTTCTTTCCTTTTCATCTGTCTAGCACTTAACTATCTTCCCACGTATTGCATCATTTGCAGATTTAATTAATAGCTTCTTCGTTTTATGACTACTTGTAGAAGTCTGGTGAAATTTTAGCACTCATCCAGCCACTACTGGAGTAGGCTTTTCACCTACACTAGATAGAATTCTGTTACAGTCAATTTTACTTATCATTTGTCACTGGTTGTGATTCATCTAGTGATACTTTCAAGCCAAGTTAGTTTGATTTTGTTGTTAAACTTCCTGACATGATTTACCAGTCACATTGTATTGCTGATTAAATGTAATAAAATGTCTCATATCAAGAACATGAGTAGTTCCAGAAATTTTTACGTCTTTTTAAGTGACTTGTGAAAATTAAACATTTTACAAGTATCCAGCTAGACAGAAAGCAATTAGAAAAATCTGGTTTTGAAGACTTCAGTCTTCAAACAAATGAAGTCTAAGGTCCAGTGACCCTGAACACTGCCTTAGGAGTATCCAAAGTATATATCCCAATTTATCTGGTTTAAAAGTACCATGAATAAAAGCAGTGTTGTCTTTTGTATTAAATGGCAAAAGTAGTACTGGAGAAAGAAGAGCACATAAGTTTGTTGACTGTGTCCATGAAGACTTTATATATTTATAAATTATATTTACATTTGTATACTTTTTAAGCTCTTTGTGGTTGCCATTACCTCAAAAGTTTAAAGTAATGAGAAGACTTAATGGCTTAAATTGGTTTATTTTTAATTTGATGAATAAAGAGGTTAAATTCAATTAATTAATGTAATAGACAAGTGGACTCGTTTGGCCATCTGTAAAATTTTCCAGTCTGTTTTTGCTGTCTTAGCATTAACAACCCAAGTATTTGAAGAAGAACGTTACTCAAATGTTTGTTTTCTCTGTAAGTATTGTGCCTTGGCGCAGCCTAACCAAGTTCTCGGAATTTGTAGGGCTTTTTATTCCTCTGAATAAAAGAAGCCTGAATGATTAAAATGAATAGGTCCTGTTGATCCTGTGTCTATGTATAGATCCTCTATTTATTTGTTATTATAATATTTTCTCTCCTCTGCTTTTTTTAACAGCTGCAGCTTTCTAAATTTGAAACAGTTGGCAGTATTTCTCCATCTTGTAGATATATGTTTGTCTTTCTCTAAGAAATATGATTATTCAGTTATGCATGTAAGAAAACGTACATGAGTTGAGGGTGTACACATATCCTTGCTCATTAAGGTGAGCCCTTAAGAAGCACAGCGAGGTAAGAGAGGTCTCTGAGAAACAGTCTGTAATTCAATAGCATATTTAATAAATTTGTAAGCTGTGTTCATTTGGTAGAAACATAAGCTAGACAGAAGTGTGCACACTCTGGAGTTTTGTTGAGTTGGATTGGAGACAGTAAACTGTCCATCCTAAGGCAAGAAGGGAAGTTTATAGCAGAACTAGAAATGTAGCCGTAATACTTTAAAATGTTATCCTGGCTGTTAAGAGATAACCATCATCCATCCCATTTACTTCATTTGACAATTAACCAAGATGCACTATCCAAAGAAGATAAAAGATCTATTTTTTTATTTTCTTTCAGGCACTACATCTTTTTACCTTCCATTTGCATACTGTGAACTTCTGTCCCCAAAACATAGTTGGACATGAAATACCTAACTTTGACGATACCATGCTTATAGATCTGCACCAATACTAGATTGTTTGGGATCTGCCAGTGAAGAAAGTTCATGAATTACATATACTTTTCTTACTGCATGTATTCTCTTCAATATATTGAAACAGTAATAGCTGTTTAAACACTCATTGTGAAACAACTGTGTCCTCCTGGCCTTACAATCCATAAGTGTAAAGCATTGCTAATGTGATAGCCTGGGATTACAGTGCTGCAAATTCTATATATGACTTTTGAAAAACACAAGTAATAAAAAAAACCAAAACAAACAACAACCAACCAGCAGCAAATACAGTGACTCGACAAAATTTTTAATTTTGTCTCAGTTGTACCTGACTTTGTAAGAATTTAGAACTTTGTAAGTACTTTCAGAGTTAATACCTATCATAAAGTTCTAAAAGCTATTAAACAGATTTAAACTCTCCTGTGTGAAGTGAGAAGCCATGTTTTTGCACACGATTAGCTGGAAGGTATGTGTAATAAAAAGTATAGTTTATTGGGCAATAATGATGAAAGTAGAAGATACTTATTTTAGTTTCGTGGAAAAAGTGTTCAAGCGTGTGTTTGGCTTGTAGCCGGAGCCCAGCTCATGTGAACCTATCCCTGAGCAGGGTCCCTTCCCAGCGCTGTTGACGTTTCTGCAATGTCCTTGTCACCTCTTTTCCTCGGGGAGGGGTGGCCTAGGTTTCACCCCACAGTATATCCCACAAAACCCCACGCAGATGTAGGGCTTGTGGCAATTCTTGACATCACCTTCTGGTGGACTAGTCAGCATCCTATGACAGGGAGTTACAGTGCAGTCTTTTAGTGCGGTGCATCTTGCATCCAAACAGCGCTCTGTTTTCTAATAAAAAAGGTAATTGCATTTCCACGTGTCCTTTTAATGTGCTGTGACACATGCTGGCAGTGGTGCGTCAAGCATAACAACTCATGAAAGTGGCATTCCTTCAGCATGTTTTTGGAAAGGCGTCTTTATTTCATTACGGTTTGTCCCATTTCATGAACAGATTTCAAAGAATAAAGCAGAATAAAATAAAAAGTAACCACTGGAGACAGGTTTGCAATGAACTGAAAGATTTTTGTTTTGTTGGGGGGGAAAAAAGTGATGCTTCTTTAATATTTGCATTTGAGCTACAAATTCTTTAGCAACTACAAAATGGCTTACAAAAAAATTACCACACACAAACACAGCTTATAGATAGCATTTATTTATTTATTTAAATGCTTTTCACTACAGAAACCACATTTGGCAGTGTAATAGTATAAAATCTTTTTGTTTGTTTGTTTTTTTGTATTCTCCGTGCATGTAAATAGTTCTCTGATTATTTATACATGCACAGAAAACGAAGGCAGAAAGCTCCAGTCCCGGTGAATGTAATGTGCATTGTCTCCCAAAAGATCTGAAAATGATGTTATTGGCTCTGGAAAAAGAGTTCGGTCTAGGAGGAGTGCTTTTAAAGTACACAGCAAATCATTTCAGCATCTAAGAGTGTTTAATACACATTGTTAATGTGTTAGAAACAATGATTACCTTAAGCAATAGGAAGATGATAAAGATCCAGACACAATAGTAACTCAGGGCAAAGCTTACTTTACAGTTATTTTAGAACAGGAAAAATTGAAATGCAGTATTTTTAAAAGCAGGGAGGCTTAATTACTTGAATTGCATGACATGCAACAAAGGAGTGATCAGATGATTAGTATGTTTTGTAGGAAGGTGTCGTGGTTTAACCCCAGCCAGCAACACAGCACCACGCAGCCGCTCACTCGCTCCCCCCCCACCCAGTGGG